>CM044433.1:70663672-70687326 GCA_024363595.1 Xenopus borealis | reverse complement strand
TGGACAATAGAAGCTATCCGTGGATCTGCACCCAGGCTACACAACGGACGTTTATCGTGAATGCCGTTTATTCCAACTTATATATAATATTTCAAAAAGTCACACATCTGGTTTTTATAGATATATGTACTGCAATCTGTAAAACTAGACTGTAACCTGTATATCAGTCCTTTGTTGGAAAACCACAGCTTTTAAACCAATGAATAAATTAAATAGCTATTTCCCGATGCAGCTTGAAAACAATTATAATTCAGCATGCATTGGCAAAGAGGCTTAGTTATTCATGTATAATTCAATTGCGCCTTCTGAACTAGTTTCCTTCCATTTAGTCTTCTCCACGGAGCCTAATTTTTAATCCTATTTGTTGTGTGAAGCCCCAACCAGATATTTAACAATTACTGTAATACTTATCATTCTCTGGCCATAACACTATGGCAAGAGGCACTTTTCAATGAATTTCATTTGTGAGAGTCCTATAGCATGTACACATTGGTACCATGCATTTCACATTGCAATTGGATATGAATATCAGTTGGATTTCATGGAATCCATTCAGTGAATGACAACACTATAGTAAGTTTCATTGACCGATAAAGAACATGGTTTCCAGGTATAAAACAACAGCTTATGAGGCACACTGCCTAAAATTTATAAAAATTATAGAAACTCTTGTTTCCATCTAAAAATCATCTGATGGGCCATTAAAAATTAATTTCTTTTCAAAGTAATTTACCTATGCGTATGCACTGAATTTTTTTGGTGCCAGCCTATTAAAAGTAATGATGAGCGAATTTCTCCCTTGAAAAATGTGAGGAAAAATCGTGAAACATTTTCATCTGACATTTTGCTAAATATCATGAAAATTGGAAATTGGCGCCTGTGTCCAAGCTGAAACTGGTCTTAAAGTCAATGGACATGCGTCCAAAAGATTTTGATGCTGCAAATTTTCACGGGAGATTTGCAAATGTATTCACCGCCAGTGAAGCTCAGAAATTCGCTGCAAATTCGTGCCAGGCGAATTTATTCACCCATCACTAGTTAAAAGCTATTTATGGTAGCTGTAAACCTGCAGATGACAATTCCTGAAGAGAGATTAACTTTAGATATATGTTAAATATGTTTTTACACAAACTAGTAGGGTATCATATTTTTTCCAAAAACTTAATGAGGAACATCACTTTACATGAGCAGAAAGCCATTTTCAATTAATGCAATGCTAAAGATTTTCTGTGGGCAGTGAAGCTATGGAATGTTCTGCCTAGTAATGTTGTGAATCCAGAAGAAGGGCTTGGTTGTACTCTCAGGAAAACAAAATAAAGCAACAGTAATATCTACAGTTTTATGTATGTATATGTGTATTTGTTTCTGCATGTGTGCATAGTAGGTACCGTGTACATATACAGAGAGATTGGCACAGCCATTAAGATACTTTTTTATGTTTTTGGACCTAATGTGAGTCAGTGATGCTGGGAAATATGATAAAGGTTTGCACAGTAAATTAACTAGAGGGGGAGTGCCCTGGTGCGGGACGTGCAGCACCTCTCCGTATACAGTTATCCACCCTCTGAGGGGGGTGCGGGCCCTGGTAGTTCCGCCACTGGGTTTGAATTTGATAAATAGTTTTTCAACCCAAACTAAATAAACTAACTAAAAAGTTCTAACTTGAAATGCTGGTATACTGCCCAACTTAACAGTGGTTACACAACATTTGCGTAGGATGCTCCAAACATTCCTTTGGAAGCATTACACTGGAGGACCACAAGGTTTATGAATTTTATTGATATAACCTTAAGCCAAGAAGGCAAGTTTTTAAAATGGCAGAGTGACTATTAGGTTACTTTACACATAACTTAGATTTAATACCAGTAGACGGTAGGTATTTTAAGGCTGTCATCTATTTTACTTATTATTATTATTGTTTTTTTCTGGTCAGTGCAAATCCTGACCTCTGCTTTTTGTTTTAAACCTCTCTTAAAGACCAATAGCCCATGCGCTATTTGAAAACATCCAAGGAGCACATATTAATCAGCAAAGTAAAGGTCAATTCTAACAGATTAAGTCCAACAAAACTATAAGTAATTATGTGTGCATATTCAGACATCCTTCACTTCACTTTTTTTATTGTATAATGATTAGAAATCATGGATTATTTAATGTTGGTAATGTATGCTTTAAGTAAGTTAATATACCTTATTTATAACTGTTGCATAAGTAAGGAAGCAGACATATTAAATGATGATGGGACCTTAAAGCCAGCTAAATAAAGGGCCAGAATTAAAGATTTATGTTAGTTGATAATGGTTTTGAAGGCAGGGGGTCAATTGGATAATTTGGAGGAGAGTAGAAGAGTTGTTACTTTTTCAAGTTTCTTCCATTAAGTTACACATCATTTGTCTCAATTATTTTCTATTACAGGTGCTGTGGAGGCTGCTATCCTGTCAATGCACACACAGCAGGTGTCACTTGTAGGAGATGGCAGTTTATTTATAACCAGTTCGTTTTTATTTCTCTCATAGAAAGAATGAGAGCCTGCCCCAAGTGTTCACTCCTTGGGGAATCTGTTTCATTTCCACCAGAGGAGAACTTGACACTTGCAGAAACTAAATGAATTACTGAAATATACATGCAGAAGCCAGAGAGGATTTTGTTTCTGTTGGGAATTCACACTGTTACGATATAATTTTTTTTTTTATTCTAGACTGATTGTACTAAATAAGAATCTTTGCAGACCTAACTGCCATTCATATTAAAGGGTGTAAAAGGTGCTTTTGCAGAACACTGTAGATAGAGGGTGCATTCAATTTAGATCAGCTGATGAGACGTCCTTGAAAATCAACTTGGCCTTCAAGGGCAGGAAGTGAATGATAAATAGATGGTAGATAGATAGAATTGTGTTACAATGTATCAATAGGTTCATTATTTTTAATTATGATCAGTAGTTAACCAGCTTTTAGTATGCTTCTATAAGTCATAGTAATTCATTTCCAAGCAAGTTCTGTACCATTAGTTAGTACTCTGAAGACAATCTAGCCTCTGATATGAGCTATTCATGAGTAAGAAATATTTAGAAGATGTGGTCACCACGCATGGTGGCAATGTCCAATAGTCCAAAGATACTGGACCAGGATATATAATATGATCTTTTCAATTTTTAATATCTCAATTCCTAAGCACCCAAGTATAGCTCTCTTGTGCAAAAAAACAGACTCCTTGACTCAAAGTTACTCTTTTCTATAATGACAGCTGCAAAACAGATTATCGCAAGAGCATGGAAAACAAAACTAATCTCTTTTGACGCCATTAAACATAAAATAGATAGGATTATGGTTCAAGAGAAAATGTCCAGTATTCAAGTGGACTCTCACCAAACATACCTATGGGTTTGGACCCCCTGGCTAAAATATAGGTATGGGACTGACAGTCCAATAGCGCTTTTTTACCCTACTGATTTACCCCCCTAGCATAAGAATATTACAGAACAAGTATGTCATGATCTGCACCCAAAATCAATGCTAGGCTCCCTGGTCTCGTCTCTTGCTTCCGTTATAACAGGCGCCTTTCACCTTGGGAGGAGCCCTCGGCTAATTGGATGCCACCAGGTCTTATAAAGAGAGGAGCCAAGCTAAGGGTTCTGGACAAGCAGAGGGGCACGATCGTTAGCAAAGTCTTTTGGACAAAAGGTCGCAGTACAAGGATTAGACAAAAATGTAGTCAGGCAGGCTGGGTCAGTGCAGGCAGAATTCAAGCAGAGTCAGACAGGCAAGGGTCAAAGCCGGGAGATCAATCAACACTTTGTCCAAACAGGCACGGGACAGGTTACAGAGTGTAAATTAGTCAATTTACCAGGCAGGGGTCAGGATCACAGAAATCAGGATAGTCAATCAGGCAAAGGTCAAAACAGGGAACAGATAGCAGAATAATACAAGCAAAAGCACCGGGAACTCATAAGGATGAACCAATAACTGGCAATGAAAAAAACTACATGTTATCCCTTAAATACTATTTGAATATGGCTCTATTGTGCACTGATGTCATCATGCCAGCATCAATGCTACTTTAACATGCGGAAGTGCACACTGCACGTGCCCTAAGAAACCTGCATTACAGGAGCAGAGGATCAGTGTGGTGACAATCCCTGCTGGCCCCCTAGACCACCGGGCTCAGTTTTCCTTTCAAAGTGTTTTGCCCAGGAGCAATAACTAATAGCAACCATTCAGCAGGAGGATTTACTGTTCACCTGTTTAAAAGCAAACATTAGATTTGAAGCAAACTTAGTGCCTTTATTACCTATGGGGGGATAGTATAAGAAAATCCACACATTTTGGAAGCTAATATTTTGAAAATGTATTTCTATGCATCACTGTTAAATCAGATTGTATCAGCGCACATATATCTGATACTTTATCCTCAGTCTGTGCAGTGTCCCTATAACAGAACATTTGTAAAAACATTAGTACAAAAGAAAACCTCTGGATTTAAAATGATTGGTAGTATAATGATCACACTCTAAAAGAAGCTCACTTAAAATGTTTTCAAATGGTTTCTGTTTAAAACCAGCTCACTGGAAAGGAGAAAAATCAACAGGGCCAGCAATTACTCCATAATTGCCATATAAATATCAGCCATCTTATCTTCATTCTTCATTCTGACATCAGTGCTATCATTTTAATTGCTGGGGCATTTAATTATCTAACCAGCTGGATCCCATACTGCAACAAGTTATGCTATGAAATTGACCAGAATCCCAAAGTAGTGCATGGCATGCAGTTTGTCTCACTGACATTAAAATTTACTTCACAATGATTTGTTTTTAATACCATCATTGAAGCAGTATAAACAGCAGTATAATCAGCAGTAGGCAAATTCCAAACTCTATTACTAAACCTTTACCTTACGTTTTGTTCATTTAAATTGCATTCATACCACCTCACATAGACTGATGCAGGTCCTTCTAGTAACTATACAACATTCATTTCTTGAAAATAACTATTTCTATTTCCTACCATTGGTGTTGCTAAATATTAGGAAAACCACTTTTATTATGAATAATAATGTAATCAAGTTTGCATACTTTTCTGAACTCTGGAATTTTCTGTAATAGCAAATGGTACAATTAATATCAACCAAAATTATCATAGTGAAACTTTTACAGAAAATATAGAAGAAATGTAGCAGGATCTAGCCCATCATTAGTGATGGTGAAATAAATTTGACAGGCATGGATTTGCTGCAATTTTCTGTGTTTCACTGGGCACAAATAAATTTGCAAAACTGCAGCAAAATTTCACCGGCAAATAAAAATTTGTCGTGCGTCAAAATTATTCAGACGACAATTGACTTTAATGCATTTAGACAAAATTGTCACCTGTATAAATATTGTCGATCACGTCAAAATTGTAGTGCGTAAAAATTATTTTGACACCAATTGACTTCAGTGTGTAGATTTCAATGTTTGGGACGGTACAATCATTTCACTGAAACAAAGGAAAGCACATGCACTCATGTCCTCTTCAATAAGATGCCCCAGTGTTAAGAAGTAGTGAAGGATAGCACTCCCACCACAGTAGAATGCATCATCTGGGCCTGCCCCCCAATATTTATTGTTTGTCTCGACATGCGTAAACACAGGGATATCTCTATTCTGTAAACTCATTTGTTGTGGGGCTTTTGCATTCTACTGTTACAGGGCAACCCTTTTGAAATAAAAAAATAACAAAGTGGTATATTGGTATAAAGGTATCACCTTTATACCACATTGTTATTTTTTTATTCAAAAGGGTTGCCCTGTTATATTTTTACTGGTTAACATGATGCAACAACTTTACTCACATTCTACTATAGCTGCAATAATCTGATACACATACTCTAACTTGACCTCATCTGTGGGCTAAAAATACTATATTTTAAATCTGGAACCCTACCTTCCCCCAATGTAGTTGCAGTTTGTCCATATGTGTTCTAGTCTGCCCAATGTTTTACAACTACCACTATGAGCAGAAAATTACCTAGGTCTTTATACTATATGTCAGGCACTGCTTACATCATGTCGGATATACCAACTACCCCCTTTTTAAACCAATACATTATTTTTCCTATATTAGATACATCACTAAAGCATCAGCCATTTAAAAATGGATCTACCATCATTATAGGCCTGCGCCGAATCATACAGTGTGTGGAGAAGAAATTAAATACAATAATTTGTAACTTGACATATTCTGTAAAGCAATTGCAGTAGCAGTTGTCCTGCATGGTGAGCAAGGAGTCTAACTGAGCCCCACCAGATTTGCAAGCAATGCATGTACCAATAGAAAACGATACATGTACCACTGCCTGAATATCCAGATGGACATTAAGCAGATTTCAATCATAGTAAATTTCTTCTGCCAATACACCATGTTGACCAGTGAACTATGTATCTGCATGTAAGGAAGTAAAGAGAAGTTTCAGCTCATCTTCATTTCCTGCAGTTCTGATTGTCCAGATTGTTGGTCTAAAAGGATGGGGGGGTCATACTATGTATGCTGATGAAGGTGAACCCAGAGTATTAACAACTGTGCATGTGCCAGCAAGCTCCATGTTGCCGAACTGGTCGTTAAAAGAACAAGAAGTCTCAGAAGATGACACCTGCTAGCTCTGCTGCACATTTCTGCTTGTAGAAGTCAGCTTTACTATTATAGGCACTGTTTCTTGAAATAGACAATGCAGGGAGGGAGCAGAAAGGGGGGACTCATTTGATGGTTGTGGATGGGGACTTTGTTGGGGGGTTAAGTTCTCCTTTAATAAACATTGCCCATGTAAATCTATTACCTTGAGCCATCATTTTGAGGTGGTACAGTATGTGTGCTACTTTAGAGGTCAAATGACAGGAAACAACGCAGCTCTAACAATAACAGAAATAGAGTAAAAGACATGTGTGCTTGGTTTGTGTGTATGCGGAGTGAATCATACGAGCCAGGTGGGGAGCTTTGATAACGTAAGATGGCAGTTTTCCATTTGGTATTGTCCATTAGCACATGCTAATAGAAAATCAAATTTTTTTAACTACTTTATTTAAATAAAGCAGTGTTTACATATGATCTGTTTTATATTATATATATTATATATTCTTAAACGGAATGCAATGTTCCGGAATATAGTTTTTGCTTTAATCTAAATCTGTGGAAATTAACAAACATTTACTGTATATATATAGTATTTCCATGGGTAGCACACTGCTTCTGATTTAGAGAGATTATAGCTACAACACCAATGGTATTATCTATATAAAATGAAGATGATTCATAGAGTAAAATACTATTAAAGCTGGCAATAGAGTGCTTAAATAACAAAGCAATATTCATGTTCTACTGTTCTTACATTTTCCTTGTAGCCTCTACTGCTGTATCTGTCTTGAACTGTCAGGAGAAAAATAATGAAATTAAAAGCAAAACACCAAGTATAATTGGTAAAAGTTAGTTGTCTACAGGGCATGTAAAGAAAAACTCTGATCAAAGGCGTTAATATTCATAGGACATTATTCATTAAGATTCATCCTGACAACTTAGCGTAATGAGGAGATAGAAGAAATTATCTTGCTAGAGAGTGTCAAAGTGAAGTGATTATGTGATTAAATTACTATTCCTATATTATCCAAAAGGTGGTCACTTGATTATACTTAAGTCTCTGTGGCAGGTGAATTTACTGTCAGTTATACAACCTAATGCAACTGTACTTGTTGCCAAATTATAAGAAAAATATTGCAGGACTATAATGATAACAATAAAATAAATACTTTAGAATGTTTTGCTTAATTTTAAAGGTTGTTTTTTACTAAAATACCAGTGTTTAAAGTAGGCATGCACCGAATTCAGGATTTGGTTCGGTATTCGGCCAGGATTCTGCAATTTTCAGCAGGATTCGGATTTGGCCTCATCACAAAACAAGGAAGTAAAAACATTTTTAGCCTTGCACTTCATGCGCGGCTGGCTTGTACCCTTCCTCTCACTAATTTGCATATGCAAATTAAGCTTTGGATTCGGTTTGGGATTCAGCCTAATCTTTTGTAATGGATTCGGTGGTTCAGCCGACTCCAAAATAGTGGATTCGGTGCATCGCTAGTTTAAAGGGATACCAACACTTTTTATATTTTACATTAAAAGTTATTGAAATCACTATGCACAGCAGTATTATGTACAGTGGTATACAACTAGTAATAGAGAAAAGCAAAATTAATTAAGTTCATAAACTTTTCCCATGACAATTTTATGGTGCAGGTTGTTGAGGAGCCACCCAGAGAAAATGTTCGACTGGAGCAAGTGATCTCTAATGACCCAGAACATATAGCAAGTATGCAAGTAATTGAACCCCTGGGCAATAGTGACCATAATTTGATCTCATTTAATATCTGGTACAAAAAACAAATATACACTGGGGTAACACACCTTAAACGGGTGGTTTACCTTTAAGGTAACTTTAAGGGTACATTTACTAAGGGTCGAATTGATTCGAAGTGAAAATTTGAATCAAATTTAAAAAAATTTATTTTGGTCTTATTCGACTTTCGAATGGCCCACAATTTGATTTGAATTGATCAAATTTAAAAATTCAAATTCAATTTTCAAAGTACTGTCCCTTTAAGAAAAATTTGATCTACAAACTTGCCAGATTAAACCTACTGAATTGCTATAGAATTCTATGGGAAGCTCCCATAGGATTATTTTTTTGGTTGAATAAAAAAAATCAATTGCTTAAAATTTTTTATATTTTATATGTGCCCCTTAGTGTGTAATAGAATATCACTCTCTACATCATACTAAAAGTTATTTCAAAGGTGAACAACCCCTTTAAAGGGCTGCCCTTCAGAGCATAGATTGGGGCATTATGTTTTCTGCTAAAAACACAGAACAGAAATGGTTGATATTTAAAATGTTATTAAATTGTTACTGTTCGCTATATATTTCCTTAAGAAGTAAATGTAGATTCACTATGTGGCTTCATATAGTAATAAAGTAAATATGTTAATGGCAATGAAAAGAAAGTCATTTAAAACTTCTCATCTGTGGGGACAGAATCTGCATTTAACAAATATAAACACTATAATAAATGTTGTTAAACAGTAATCCAGAAGGCAAAGAATAGAAATAAGAAGTGCATTGCAGCATAGTAGTGACGGGCGAATTTATTCGCCAGGGGCGAATTCCCGCGATTCGCGAAACGCCAGCAAAAATTTGCCGCCGAAAAATTTGGCGAAAATGACGCGACGCGCGCTGAAAACGACGCGGTGCGATTGACGCGACGCACATTGGAAATGACGCGACACGCTGCGATTGACGCGACACGCGAAATTCGCGAGTTGAGCATCGTTTTTGACGCAACGCGACGAAAACAACGCAACGCAAACGAAAAGGACGCATTGAAGTTGACGCGACGCGCGTCAAAAGCGTGCCACGACTCATTTCGCGAATTTTTCGCCAATTCGCGAATTTCCATTTTTTGGCGAAGCGAAACTGGGGAGATTTGCCCATCATTAATTACAATATCAGAGGGCACCCATTCCGAGAAGATGTAAGGAGGTTCCGTCTAAATATGTGGAAGGGTTTTTTTTTTTTTACAGTGAGAGCTGTGAAGATGTGTAATTCTCTCTGTGCATCAGTCATACTAGCTGATACATCAGATAGCATTAAGAATGGGTTGGATGGCGTTTTAGGAAATTAGGGAAAACAGGGTTATGACAGACAGCTCCATGGACTGGTCCAATTACCATCTTGGGGTATGGTAGGAATTAGTGATGGGCGAATTTATTCGCCAGGGGCGAATTCGCGGCGAATTCCCGCGATTCGCCGCTGTCGAATAAATTCGCGAAACTGCAGCAAAAATTTGCCGCCGACACTTCGCGATTGACGCGAAACGGCCGAAACGGCGCGACACTTCGCGATTGACGGTGACGCGCGTCGGAAACGACGCGACGCGCGTCAAAAACGACGCGCGACTAGTTTCGCAAATTTTTTCGCAAATTTTTCAGCGAAACGCGGGAGATTCGCACATCACTAGTAGGAATTTATTCCCCCTCTGAGACAAATTGAAGAGGCTTCAAATGTAGCTTTTTGCCATCTTCTGGATCAACTAGCAGTTAGGCAGGTCATATATAGACTTAAAACTTGATGGACATATATTTTTTCAACCAAACTTACTATGTTATGTAATTAAACAATATTACACCAGAGAGTAATTAACGCTGACTTTGGAGTCTATGGGAGATGTGAGCATACACCAAAGCACTGGGGAGCTGCGTGGGTCCATTTTTTGCAACCCGTACCCGCAACCTGCAATCCGCAACCCGGACCTGCGACCTGCATTCTTTCCCTCCTGAATGCGCTACCTGTCCCCGACCCGCAAGTACCTTATCCGCAACCCGGACCCTGGGTCTGTGTCTGGTGGTATATGGTCATACTCTTGCATGTTTCTATCTTCATTCAGGCTTTCAGTCAATCATTCAGACTTACATTACAGGCTGCATTGTGCATTACTGATTCACAGCACATCTTGCAGCAGAAAATGCTGAATATAGATTGCCTTTAACAATGTGCCCAATAGTACTCTTGTACTCAGATCTTTCTTTTGTATTATGTACAGTATGAAGAGGATTGTTTTTCACACAGCTTAGTGATACTGATGTAAGTCAAAATACTGGCTCAGCAGGGTAAGACTTTGTTTTTGCATTTATTGGCCCCACAGAACCCCAGCAACCAATTTAGGATGATATTTGAAAATGTATGACCAGCATTGTAAGTGGTGCCACTATCTGAGTCTAAAAGCATTTACTGCTGGGCACTGTCGCATAAGCTTTCTTCTCTTCATGTGGCATCTCAAGCATTTTGGAGCTTGTGTGGGAACATTTTGTGTGGTCTGATGGGGGTTAAGACCCTGAGTAGAGTGACTGTTTACATAACCTTGCAGGCTGCATTAGGCGACACATATATATGCTTCAAAGCTTTCTTCAATCCTTCTTTTTCTGGAAAGCCTGTGGTCCAAATTTTGATCTTCTGTCAATCCCCCTAATCTAGAAAGTCACAGCAGAGGGAGTAAAGCTCTCTTAGTTTTTTAGAGGGGTTAGCTGTTTCCAATCTGGAAGTGTAATTCCCACTAACTGGAAAGTGCAGGTATGTCAGCTTGGCCACACCTTCTCTGGGTATATTGTTCAAAATATGTGCACTGTCATTTTTTTATTAACATTCACAGGAAAGCAAAAGCTATGTGAGATGCCAACTCAATATATCTAGTCTTCTGTCTCCTGCACTGTATAAGGTTTGTAAGAACAGCTTCAGAACCCACTTCCATAATGCTACTTGCTGGCCTTATATTTTAGAAAAAAATGGCAAATTTAAACAGTTATAAAACCTGTAACATGGAGTAAAATAATACAATTAGATTTGCGCTAAAGGCAAAAATGCATGTGAAATACAGTTAAAAACCGGTAAATAGCCAAAAATATCACAACTCTTTTGAAAATGATCTTCATATTTTCATAATTATGCCCGTAAATGTATTTTATACCTTCTTCTTTTAGAGTATAACCTTCCATGAGCAGGGTCTTTTTAACTCTTCCATCAGTCAGTATATGTATGTAATCTGTATGTTTGATATATAGTATACGCCCTTCTAGTGTACACTTCTGTTGAACTTTAAAAACAATATTAATAAACCATTCCAAATTTACTGATCTTACCTCATAGGGCTAATGTGTAACTTTGCATGTATATATTTATGAATGTATATTTATTTGTAAAGCCGTGATAAGGAGTTGCAGCGCTCTACAGAACAAAGGGCTGAACTGCTAGGTGGTAGGAGACATAGTGGGAAGGAGGTCCCTGCCCCATAGAGCTTACAGTCTAAGTGGTGCATATCAGAAGTCTAACAGTGTTATTGAGTCGTTAGAGAATCAGAGTGCAACCATTTTTTTACTGTACTCTGTAATACTATTCTCTGTAACAAATAAGTGAAGATAAATGAAAAAAAACTTGCAATTATAATTACAAATATTTTCAATAACTTTATGAAAGTCATATAATTGGCTGTCTTTTATTACAATGCCAATTAGGCTCTTTTTATATCTTTGTTTTAATAAATTATCATTTTGGGAATTCATTCCCGTTTCATGCAGAAACATACCCAACAACTGAAAGTTCTATCCACTGAGCAATTCCCAGCTTCACTTTATACAATGAGTCTACAATCATCCCAGCTGGAACACTTCATGTGGAACTGTCCCACCGGGCTACCTCCCACAAGATGTCTGAGGTGACAGTACTGGCGGAATGAAACAGCATTTAAATACCTGGGACCCTGGAGTGTACTTTAAGTAGTGCGGTTCAGCTCCTGAAGCCCCTTCATCCATGTAATTGGAGAAAAAAGACAAAACTCATTGTTGCTATTCTAACACACAGATCTGTCCTGTTTTATTTCCCCTGAAAGACACAAGCAGGGATAATCTAATTTTAGCCTTGTTTTATTGGGACAAAAATAAGGCTTTTTTAGGAACTATGTGACAGCAAACATTGACACCCATATTCCATTAACTGCACTGTAACACCCTGAAAGAAGAAAATTACTTTCTCTGTATTTTGTTATACAGCTCTAAATGATTCATGATGTGTTACCATTAAACTGGAAATGGACTGCTTATCTATTAACAAAGACTCATTGCTTTTAGTAAGATACTATTATTTTATTATAAGAGTTGCCTTTTTGTGCCTGTATTTACATGTAACAGTCTGTCACTGCCAAGAGACTTCATTTTGTTGACGCACTACTGCCAGCATGCAATCATCATGCAGAGATTCTGGCATTGGGCCTGGCATTGAATCCCATATCTCACCTAGGCACCTGTATTGTGCTTTACCAAACAAGGCTGTGGAAACCCCTGCCAATTCTGATAACTGCCAGTTTGAGGTGGATTAGAGAGATGCCACTATTTACACTTTATATTTATTGAACACATAAGCCTTGTCAGGGCCGATGTTACTCATTGTTCTTAAAAATGTATTTCTCAGCAAAACATATAATGAGACATGAAGAGGACCTGCAGATGGAGTTCAGATGGTGCCAACTTTACAACAACCAAAATAAGATGGACTTCATTAATTAACCCCTGTGTCCCTTGCATGACAGCCAGTTTGTACTCCACTTTTTAATCTGCCAAGAAGTGAAGCTAAATGTTTATAGGGTGGTATTCAGAGCAATGAATTCTTTGTTTAGAGAAAATACAAGCCATTTGCTTGCAGCAGCAGCATAATATTTAAAGGGCCAGTTTGTCATGATGGCAACTTGCTCTGTAATGGTCCCCACCTGCAGTGCTGCAGAAGAATTAGAGATGCTAAGAGATTGGCATATTTGTAGAGAAATCACAGCTGCAGCCTACCACTTAGCAACAGGCACAATGCCCTCTAAAGAATTCACATTTAGTTCAATGTGGCAGATTCACTGACAAAGATATAATGATGACTGGAAGTTTGCAACAGCTGCTAGTTACATTGTAGTAAATACAAAAAAAAGAAAAACACATATATCTATATCTATATATATATATATATTTTCTAGCTTATACAATGTTTGGCTGCATCAATAGCCACAGTTATCAACTGTCTTATGAAATCTATTTGTGCTATATTATGCCTCTTTCTATTAAAGGCTGTCATGCTGTAGGTAAGCAAGATGTCACATGATTCTTGTACTGTTAATGACATAATAGGTCATTGCCAGAAAAGTTTCTGAATAACTAAATTTCTGAAAGATGAACCAAACCTACACTAATATTACTTGTTTTTCAAAGTCAAAATTAGATTTTGTAGTTTGCAATTGTTTTATATTACAAAAATATATTGTGAACAAAATTAATTATAGGTTTGTAAGAGGGTGACGTTCAAATGTTATGTGTGTAATGTATGTAATTTATATTTTTCACTGATAGATGGCAGTATTTGTTGTTAATCTGACAGGGGGAATTACCACAAGTCTCCACCAGGGGATGCTAGAGGAAAGGAGCTGCTATAGGGATGCTACAAAAGAAATGTAGAATTGGGTGTGGTTCTCTTTGGCCAAGGGACCACCTATGGAAACAAGCCAGGAGCCTGAGGCACCAAACTCAGTGAAAAGGAACTGAAAGGAAGACACCAGGTGGGAGAAGCTGCCATGGTATCTAGGACAGAACTAGTTTTTGTCATCCTAGGGATGAGAAGCAGAGAGAGTTAGGGTCCAAGTAGAGATATTAGAGTATAAGAAGAATCCTGGTGTGTTTAAAGCTAATGTCCAAGAAGTTGTTCAGAGGAACCCTGAAGAAAGCACCTGGCAAAGCTAGTACCAGCTGAGTTAAGCCCTGTGAAAGGGGGTGTGCGAGTCTCCCTGAGGAAAGGTACTGGAGGCTAAAAGTGGAAGGGGTGAATAAACAACTGTAATTCTTCAAGTGTACAATTCGGTTTGGATGATGTGTACCAACTGTGGATATTAATGCTTCTCAGTCTAAAAATTTTACCGGCCTGAATGTGGATGCCTGTACAAAAGGTACATAAAGATTGTGTTGCAAATCCCAGTTGTAGGACATTCAGCCTTTTACTATTTCGGCTACTGCAATGTTATATGTATATGCAGAAATAGTTTTTACGCTCAGCTAAGACAAGATGGTAGATTTACTAAATATGCTATTCTGAGATTCATCAACTTTTCAAAAATTGACCAGACAGGAAAGGAATTGATACATTTATCATATCTGATGAATGTGTCAGTTCAGCTGAATGAGTTCTGCTCTATTGGTTGGAATCACCCATCTGAATCCTTACTCCCCGATGCACATCATATACTAGGAGACAATTATTTCCAGTGCTGAAATGAATGTTGGACATTCCAATTGGCTTACTCTCCCATAACTGTTATTCCAAACTCTAAACTTTGGCCTTTGGGGTGTTTTCATCATTTTCACTTAACAACAAAGGTAGACAACTTCTCTTGCATCTTCTTATATTTGAGGTTTAAGCGGGAGCAGTAGACTATGGCAGTGGTTACTTTAATTTTGCGTATAGTATCATATGTCTTCATTGGCTGCCCATAATCCTATAAATTAAATAGAAAATAAACACAGATTTACTGCATTTAAATGTAACTTCTTATGCTGCCCTATATTCGTTGTTTCTGAACTTAAGAAACTTAAGTATACATTGCAAAATACAATACTTTGAGCTAGCATCATTTCATGTGCAATAGATTTTGCTAGACTCATTTAATTGCTTTCTATAAGGAGGAGTGGAGGAACCTAGAATGAAGGATGGCAGTGGATGTGATCTACTTAGACTTAGTTAAGCCATTTTATACATACGCACACAGCAGGTTATTGGTTAAATTAAAGAATATTGGCCTAGAACAGGGGTGTTTTTACAAATCAAAAGTGTTTGTGTATTTCATGTGTGGGCCCCCCCAGACATTTTTTCTTCTTCCAATGTGGCCCTCGCAGCCAAAAGTTTGGACACCCCTGGCCTAGAACATAATAGTTGTACTTGGATAGACTTTCACTAAAGGATAGTTGCAAATACAGCATTTTCTAATTGCACCAGTGTTGTCAGTAGAGTACAGCAGGGGTCTGCTTGGCCTTTTCCAGCATTTTCTAATTGCACGAGTGTTGTCAGTGGAGTACAGCAGGGGTCTGCTTGGCCTTTTGCTTTTTAATTTGTGTATTAATGATCTTGAGGTAGGCATTGAAAGTGCTACCTCTGTTTTTGCTGTTGATAATATATTGTGCAAAACTAGTCCTATCCTACCTACTGCCATCTATTGCTGAAAAATATATATTAGAAACACACATTACACTGACCCTGTCACCCTCTTACACCCTGTGTTACTGGAGGTTCTCGGGGTCTCTCAGAAATAATTATAACACACTAGCTACGTATAAACAAAGGTTTTTATTACATACATAGAATGAAAAAGATATACATTATTGAATGTGAGAATGAGCAAGCACCCCCTCTATGCAGCCAAGACTGGGAGATCCCAAACAGTCCACAGATGGAAGTTCTCAAATGTTGCACAGGGGTCCTGTGGCTGCACACGTTTACCACACAGACGAGATCTCAACTAACTGGATGGAAACCCCCAGTTTTTCTAGACTTGCTAACAATGAGCTCATATAGTAATTTTTAGTCAATAAAATTCATATAATGGTTTAGTTAATAGCAGATCTTGCTTCCCATGCGCTCATCAGAAGCTGGCCAGATTCCCAACAAACATACCAGAAGCAAAGATCTTATCTTGCTATCATGCCCCTAGCTATAATAAAGAAGAGTCTGACAAGGGCTTCAGAAATACATATGAGAACACCAAGAAATTTCCAAAAGTGATAAAAAGAACCAGTATTAGGTCATTGAGCATAAATCTTGATTAAATTCTCCTTCCACAAAGCCGCATTATACAAGAGTAAAGTTGCTTTGTATATGGCTTTACGTTCAATGCTTGCATTATAAAAGAAGCTATTGGGTTCAATCAGAATGAGCCATTATTGATCAAAAATCCCTCTCATTACACACCCCTATATTTTTTTTATATTTTTGTAATATAAAACAATTGCACATTAAAAAATCTAAAAACAAATACAAAATTAAGGGTTGGTTTATCGTGCAAGATACTGCAGAGCAATTTGACTACAGCAAATAAAGAAGCAAATAAAGTTCATTGTTGATAAGTACAAGGTTATGCACTTTGGTAGAAAAAACTTAAATATGAGTTATACACTAAATGGCATGGTATTGAGTGTATCCTTAATTGAGAAGGATCTGGGGATCATTTTGGATAATAAGCCATGTAATTCTAGGCAGTTTCAGAGAGATGTAAACACAATGTTAAAGTTTCACCTTGAGTATGCAGTGAACATTAGTTCTGGGCTTCAGTCCTTAAATGGATTCTGTCATGATTTTTATGCTGTACTTTTTATTTCTAAATTACACTTCAAATAATTGACTCTACCATGTAAAATTTTATTCTTGAACCAGCAAGTGTAATTTTTATTTGTTGGTATACAGACAGCCATCTCAGGTTATTTTGCCTGGCCATGTGCTTTTAGAAAGAGCCAGCACTTTAGGATGAAACTGCTTTCTTTTTGACAGGCTGTTGTTTCTCCTACTCAATATAACTAAATGTGTTGCAGTGGGACCTGGATTTTACTATTGTGTGCTGTTCTTACACCCAGGGAGGGGGTGATATCACTCCAACTTGCAGTACAGGTATAAGGACAATTTTCAGCGACTTAGGAAAACGCAGCACTGCGTGTGAATAGGCGTAGGCGACTTTACATTTCAGCGGGCAGAAGACACAGGCAAGCAATTCAGGGAGATTAGTCGCCCCAAAGAAGCGGCAGTTAGTCGTCAGGCGACAAATCTCCCTGAATCTTGCCATGTGGACTAGCCATAAAGAGTGACTGAAGTTAATCAGAGCACAAGTCACATGACTGAGGGGCAGATGGAAATCTATGACTAGCCCCATGTCACATTTCAACATTAAATATAATAAAATCTGTTTGTGCTCTTGAGAAATGGATTGCAGTGCAGAATTCTGCTGGAGCAGCACTAATACATTTTGAAAAAATATTTTTTCCCATGATAGCATCTCTTTAAAAAGGATATTAATGAGCTTGAGAGAGGGCAGAGACCTGCAACTTGACTGGTAAAAGGGATGAAGAATAAGAATGAATCTGTCCTAATTCACTTCATGAAAACCTCATGAAACAGCAAAATATTTGCCAAAAGCAATGAAGTTAATAGCCCTTTTTCTGTGCAACATTTTTTTTACTATAGATTAGCATCTATGGGCCTTTGTTCACAACCAAATGCCGTGAAATATCTTGTTCATCCCCAATGGACAATCCAAACTAGTTCATGGTCAGGTTTGGCGTTGTTTTCTCTAGAGAAAAGCAACTTTTAACTGTGACTGTAGATAAATAGTTAGGGACCACCATATGGGGTTTTACCATGAGGTGGTATGGTGGATTACCAATTTTATGATCATAACTTTGTCACTACAAACCCCTATTTTATGTAAATACATGTAAGACAAGGGAGTAGGATATATAACCCCCCCCCCTTTTGTGTATGCCTGTAGTTAATTTGGCCAGATCACTAAAACTTCTATTGTATTTAAAAATATTTTTGTGCTCCCACAGCCCCTCTTTTTTGCATTTCTGTAATGTAGCATATTTGTTATCCGGAAGTCTAGCAGTTATGCTGCAGGCAAAGGTTCCCTGAGGTTGTAGCACCACCACACCTGTCCTTTTAAATGGTGGTCCCATGCCTTGAAAATGGATGCAGGTCCGGGCAGGCCCTGTCTCTTAAAAGCTACCAGCAGGGGTGGATTAAGCCTGTGTAATCAATGCTGTGGTCTTGGCAATCTCTCTCTTCTTAAAGCTAATGGCAGGGGAAGGACTAAAGCTGGCCATAGATGTAACAATTACGATCTTTCTCGGAAAAGATCTTTCCAAGAAAGATCGTTCGTTTCAACACACACGTGTAGAGCTGAATCGTCAAATATACAGGTAGAAACAATAGAATTCTACTTGTATCTGACGATTCAGCACTAACAATGGCCGATGTTCAGGGTGCTTTCAAAGGCATCCGATCAAAATTTTCCATCCAGCCCGATCAACCAGCCGACCGATATCTTCTGACGATATCAGTCGGCTCATTTCCCACCATACACGCAAACGAATTTTCATACGATATTATCTGTGCGTCTATGGCCACCTTAAGCCCTGTGACTGAAACCAATGCCTAGTTCAGGAGACACATCACAAGAACTGTTACCATGCAGGGAGGTGCCAGCCTTTGAATATTATGACCGTAGAGAAATAATTATGGGCCACCATATGGGGTTCTCTTTGATGTGGTATGGTGGCTTACCAATTTTATGATCATAACTTTGTAGCTAAACCCCCTGATTTTATAAATACATGTACTTGCATAGATACCATTCATTGATCAATCCATCTTCTTTTTTGACAAAACTTTTTTTTATACAAAAGTAGTAAATGGTACAGGTATCAGGTAATATTAAACGTACACAAGCCATCACAATATGAGCATTAGTAAATCTGAGCTGATCTTACAAGCAAATTATCAATTGTACTGCAGAAGGTTTAATTACATACTGTATATGCATAGTTCATTTTATCGGCTAAATATATTCTGTCATTTGCGTCATCAACACACGGTGCAATGTGGGTTTTTCTCCCAAAGTGGCAAAGCAGCATGAGGCCCTGATTTAACCACAAAGCCAGTTTTTATCCCATCAGTGCTCAAGCTGAATAGGGGCTTTGTTAGCCCAGCATCAAACATTAAATAACAGACAAGAATCTTCAGAAGCTGGTGATGCTTAATAAGGTCAATGAAAGAGATACCTCCTCACAGATAGCAGATAATCAATTATTTTGTTGTCTTTGTTTTCTTTGTGCCTGTCTAATGTGTGGATGTGATTTTTCTTTAACACCAATATAGATGTCATTGGTCACCAAAGTACAAGAGAAGCCCACATTTACGTCAAAGTTTGGAGATTAAGCTGACCGTTCTGAGAGATTTCATGGCAGATACACTTACTGTAGCTTTCTAGGCTCAGTATATGGCTCTATAAGATATTTTAATGAATCAGTATAAAACATGGATCAAACAATCCAATGTTTAAGAAATGTAGACATGCAGTCTTTTAAACTAATGTGTATGTACTTAAATTGAATTGTGCGCCATATTCATTACAGCAATGGAGTTATCTGTGTAGTCATTGAAATATAAAGTGATTTGTATTTAAACTGTGTTTTCACTTTGTATGTCAAACTACAGTTGTCCTAATAAGTTTACATAAACTGGTAGAGGTTATGTGATTTCTTAACCATTTTTCAGACAATATGAATGATAACACAAAAACTTTTCTTTCAGTCATGGTTAGTGGTTGACTGAAGCCATTTATTGTCAAATATGTTTACTCTTTATAAATCATAATCACTACACAAACTACCCAAATGACCCTGATCAAAAGTTTACATACCCCAGTTCTTAATACCGTTTATTGCCCCCTTTAACCTCAATGACAGCTTGAAGTTTTTTGTGGCAGTTGTGGATGAGGCTCTTTATCTTCTCTGACAGTAAAGTTGCCCGTTCTTCCCAGCAAAAAGCCTCCAGTTCCTACTGCACATTTGAGGTCTCCCCAGAGTGTTGAGATATACAGAGGGAAGAGGCACACCGATTCACTCGGGCTTAAGCACAAGCTTTAGGGGACCAACCCCTTTGCATCTGAGGAAGGGGTTGGTCCCTGAAAGCTTGTGCCATAATATCTGCAATAAAGGAGATGAAGGCTTAAGCCTGTGTGAGTAGGTGTGCTTCTTCCCTCTGTATATGTTGAATATTACTGGACTTGGAGGCTGTCTGGGAATTGAATGCACCCTATAAGTAAGTAGGTGGTGTGTAGTAGTGAACTTTATTTGTATCAATGATGTTGAGGTCAGGAGACTGAGATGGCCACTCCAGAACCTTCACTTTTATTTTGCTGTAGCCAATTGTCATGTTGAAATGTCCAAGTACATCCCATGCACAGCTTCTGGGCTGATGAGTGCAAATTTTCCTCCAGTATTTTTTGAATTTCATTTGAAGTTATTTGTGGGGTTTTCCTTGCATCCCAAACTATTTTTCTGGCAGTTGTGGCTGAAATTTTAGTTGGTCTACTTGACCATGGTTTGGTTTCACAGAACCCCTTATTTTCCACTTCATAATTAGAGTTTGAACACTGCTGATTGGCATTCTCAATGTTTTATAGAGTTCAACTACCTTTTCCCATAGATCCTTTTGCTTTCCCCATGACTTAGAATCCAATAAACATCAATGCAGCACGGGATGAAAGATGCAATGGTCTGTCAGGAGACCAGAAAGTCATTGGGGGTCATTTATAAACTTCGCGCAGGGCAGATTGATTTGCAGAGTGAATAAATTTGCCCTGCGTCTGGTTATATTTATAAAGCTGAATAAGAGTGTGCAAACAGATTTGCGAATTTGTTTTTCACATTGCGAATGTCTATAGGAGCTTTTTAAATATGGCAAAAATCACAAATTGTGAACACTCTGCGCCACAACTTTGGTGGCGGAGAAAATATTCGCAAAACTGTTTTGCAAATTGTGAATTTAAGTTACTTTTAACTCACGCAAAGACCCGTCTTGTTTGCGAGGTTGTTTGCGAAAATTCATTCATAATGCGAATTCGCAAAAACCGGAAAGACGGGCACAGTAGTGCAATATTTTAGCGTTCAGGAAAAAGCATGGGCAAAACTACCATTTGCGAACAATTATGCGCTGCGCGAACTTTATAAATGACCCCCATTGACTTTTTATATACACCCACTAATTACAAGCAAACAGATCACAGGTGAAGATGGTTAACGTAAATAGCCATTCTAACCCTTTTGTGTGAAGTTGTGTGCATGTTATCAGGCCAAATCACCCGGGTATGTAAACTTTTGATCAGGGTCATTTGGGTAGTTTGGGAAGTGGTTATGAATTAAAAAGAGTAAACACTTGGCTTGGATGATTTTTTGGAAAGGCATAATATCAAAGGCTATTTGAGCGTTGAACTTGATGGACTTTGTCTTTTTTCAACCCAATTTAACTATGTAACTATGTAACACGTTGTTTGACAATAAATGGCTTCAGCCAACCACTAACCATGAGTGAAAGCAAAGTTTTTGTGTAATAATTCATATTCTATTAAAAATAGTTAAAAAATCATAAATTCTGCCAGGGTATGTAAACTTATGAGCACAACTGTATGCATACAAGACTTTGGTTTAACTGTAAGTATGCCTTCACATATAAGTAAAAAAAAAACCTATACTGGATTAAACAGATCAAATCCAGAAATTGTGTTAAATCAAAATCAATGTAGTAGATTAATAAAAGTTTCACTAACCAAACATATTTTGCTTCATTAAGTAAAGTTTTTTAAAACTGTTAATGCATAGACCAACCAGCTTGTGAAGTTTGACTTCTTAAATTGACATGTTTGCTCTGCAACCTGTAGTTGGGACAGGCTCTCCCTAAGTACAGTTTAGACATATGTGTGAAGCTTAATATAACAGTACTGGTTCAGTTAGATCTGTGAGGCCACTTTTAAATCCAGATACACATGAATATATTTGATCAACATGGTTTTTGCATTGAGAAATTATTCAAACAATACACACTTCCATGTTCTGGTATAGAAATAGAAAATTGTGAGGTCACTTTAATCACACCCTTATTCAGTCTCCATTCAACATTTCTTCTATGTAGGAGTTATCCCTAAAAAAGAAGTGAAAGTGTACTAATCTTCAGCAATGCAACAGGATCCAGTGTAACTGAACCTTTAACTATTATGAATAAAACATATTATTGTATTGGATACTTTTGACATAATGCAGCAAATCTTATTTAATCATTTAGGTGCTGGGTGCTGTGCTTATGTGTAAGCACTAGATGAGTCTGAAACATGTTAGGTGTGTTGATAACTGTTAATGTTAATAAAGACGTTATAGAAAAAGAGGCACATAGGTGGGGCCAGCTTCACAGAGAGAGGCGACTGAACTGTACAGTCAGAGAGCCATATTTCTTTCATGCACTGTAGTTTAATAAAGAAGCTGTTGCTGCAAAACCCAGAGTCCCTTTATTAAGGAGTACAACACATGGTACCAGAAGTGCATCCACTCAGCAGTCAGAGTCTTAACCATGTCAGAACCTGCAAGAGGTACAGAGGATGCAGCAGACCCATCTCAGCCTGTGACTGTAGCACTCCCTGTACAGATAAGGACAGCCAGCCTACATCCACTTGCTCCAGTTAAGTTTTTGGTAAATGTTGGTGAAGCATGGAAAATCTTTAAGCAGAAACTGGTACTATACATTAAAGCTACTAACAATATAACACTGTCCAGTGCACAGAATGTGTCCCTTTTGCTAACAATATCAGGGGAAGAAGCTTTGCAAATCTTTCATTCATTTTAACATGATGAAAATGACAAAGTGATAATTTTGAAGTGGCTATAGGGAGATTTGAGGATTACTGTACCCCTAAGGTAAATAAGACATATGAGAGAAGTATCTTTAACTCCAGAGTGCAGTCTCCAATTGAAAACACACAGGAATAAATAGCAGACCTCAAGCTGAAAAGCAGAACATGTAACTTTGGTCAGCTGAGAAATTCATGAATCAAAGACAGTTGTAATTGGATAAAATAATCAAAATGCGCAGGGAACAGTACTTTACAGTAGAAAAAGCTATAAGAATTTGTCAAGCAAAACATCAGCTCAAAGTGTTAACATGAAGAAGTGAAGAGAATGTTTCTCAACTGAGCAGAGGGGCCACATCCTCAGTCACACCAAGGGCTCACATAAGTAAATCTGATTTTAAGAAAGGCAAAGGGAAAATCTATGCAAGATTTACCATATGCAAAGTCTGTAACAATTGTGACAATACCCATTCATTTAACATTTGCCCAGCTTTTGGTAAACAATGCAAGGTGTGTGGCAAATATAATCACTCTGCCAAGCACTGTTATAGTAAATGCAAATTAAATGCAGTGATTAGGGATGGCGCGAACCGCCGCAAAAAAGTTCGCGGACGCGTTCGCGAACT
>CM044433.1:70635117-70658455 GCA_024363595.1 Xenopus borealis | reverse complement strand
CAACCCCTTTAAATATATTGATAATGGGTTGAGTGCAGAGGACCTCTTGTATTTGTCTATGTACTTTCCAAAAATATATGGTTTTGGTGGGTCTTTGTGCTGTTAGGAGGGCCTTGTGGCAAATAATACACTGTAGGGGTCTTTGCTCACAGAAGGCAAATTCGCAGAGGAGAAAATTCATATGCACTATTTTTATGTGGCATCTGCACATGCCAGCTGCTTTGGTATATCTATGCATATTGGGCATCAAACTGTTCAGTAGATCCTTGGCATCAATATGTAGGGTGTTTCACAGTTGTATGTAAGAAATTGGGTGAGAAAAATGTGGAAAATTCCACTATTTTTAGGAGATTTTCAGAAATGTCATACAAAACGCTGCCTTTAGCGTAGCATTGCAGTATGGTGCTTTGGGGTTAGATTTGGGAGAAAGAGTACTTTCTGAAAATGTATGGTTTTCTGGGGGTGAACATACTTTTTTCTACCTTTGCCCAACCCAAAATGATGTAAATGTGTTGATTTTGCAGTACCTGAAATGACAGACCAAATGGGGGGCTTCATTTGAGGCCCCTATATGCCATGTGCTTTAGTACATCTATACATATTGGACATCAAATTGTTCAGCAGATCTTTGGGGTCATGTGTCTCGATAACTAATGGTATGTTTGATATAAGATGCTGCAGGGTGGAAGTTTTGAGGTGATTTTTGGAAATGTCCCCAAAATTGCCATAGTTAGGAAAGATTTGCCGCTTGGTGCTTTGGGGCAGAAAGACATTCATACCCAATTTAGATTTGGGGGAACATGTATTTTCCGAAAATATATGGTTTTATGGGGTGGACATACTTTTCTTTACCTTTGCCCATCTCAAAATGATGTAAATGTGTCGATTTGGCAATGCCTGAAATGACAGACCAAATTAGGGGTCTTCCTTTTGAGGCCCTACAGTATATGCCACGTGCTTAGGTAAACATATACATATTGGACATCAAGCTATTAAGCAGACCCCAGGCTTTCATATTTGGGGTCATTTGTCTTGATAACTAATGGTATGTTCGATATAAGATGCTGCAGGGTGGAAGTTTTGAGGTGATTTTTGCAAATGTCCCCAAAATTGCCAAATTTAGGAAAGATTTGCTGCTAAATCAGTTATTTTCATCAGTGTATACAATAGAGGAGTCTGAGTTCCCAGGCTCACTTCATAGCTGCAGTGATGGTTCAGCTCAATCTAGTCAGTGGCTGACTCAGGATATGATTCAAAAAGCTTTAATAAAAATTAATGTAAACAAGGCTCCAGGGCCTGATGGCATACATCCCCAGGTTCTAAGAGAACTTGGTTCAGTTTTAGGCCAACCCCTATTTCTGTTTTTCTAAGATTCAGTTTCATCTGGTATGGTGCCTATGGACTGTAGAAAAGCTGATGTCATCCCAATATTTAAAAAGGGATTTCAATCTCAGTGTCAGGATCCCGCTGCCCGGAGGCTTACCTGCAGCTCCGGGCGGCGTGTCCTCTCTTCTCCGGCGTCGCTTCCACAATGGCGGCACCAATAGCCGCCACGTGGGTAGTGGCGCCGGCGTAATGATGTCATGGCTCCGCGACGCTGTGGCGCACTGACGTCACACGTCACAACATTTAAATATTTAAAGGCGCATTGGACGCCATTATGGCGCCCAATTATAGGAATTGTTGTTCCTGGATGTTATTTTGATCCTGTTTCCTTTATTTTTACCTTTTGTTTGGACTTTGTATTGCTTTTGCCTGCTAATATAAACCTTTTGCCAGGACTTTACCTTGATTCCTGCCTGATCCTTGCCTGTACTGCGCTATTGGAACCTTAACCCCTAAGCTTCCTCCTTGGTCCCTACTACTTCCCTAGGGCACCTACTAGGCTTAACCTGACACTCAGCCTGGCAATTATAGGCCAGTAAGTTTGACATCTGTGGTGGGCAAATTATTTGTAGGATTGTTAAGGGATCACATTCAAAATGTTGTCCTAGTGTCCTAGTGAATGGCATTATTAGCAGCAATCAGCATGGATTTATGAAGTATAGGTCATGTCAGACAAATTTGATTGCTTTTTATGATGAGGTAAGTAAGATGCTGGACAGTGGGGGGCAGTAGATGTGATCTATTTGAATTTTGCCAAAGCGTTTGATACCGTGCCCCACAAATGACTGATTTCTAAACTAAGGTTTGTTGGTCTTAATAAAGTCGTTTGCACATGAATAGTAAACTGGCTACAGGATTGGGTACAGAGGGTGGTTGTTAATGGTCTGTACTCTACTTGGAGTAAGGTTCTTAGTGGGGTCCCTCAGGGTTCGGTATTGGGTCCACTTTTATTTAACTTGTTCATTAATGACTTAGGGGAGGGTGTTGTAAGTAATGTATCAGTGTTTGCAGATGACACAAAACTATCCAGCCCAATAATTCCATCCAGGATGTGGCATCCTTGCAACAGGATCTTGACAAACTAGCAATCTGGGCAGCTAAGTGGCAAATGAGATTCAATATTGATAAATGTAAAGTCATGCACCTGGGATGTGAAAAAATATTCAAGCCACTTATACCCTAAATAGGACTGCACTAGGCAAATCCATTATGGAAAAGGACCTTGGAGTCCTTGTAGATGATAAACCTGGCTGTAGCAAGCAATGCCAGTCAGCAGCATCTAGGGCCAATAAGGTCTTGAGCTATATTAAAAGGAGCATAGAGGAGAGGGGGTCATTTTTCCACTTTATAGAGCACTTGTAAGGCCATATGCAGTACAGTTCTGGTCTCCCTCACTCAAACAGGACATTATTGTATTAGAGAGGATACAAAGAAGGGCAACTAAGCTGGTAAAAGGTATGGAAAAGCTATGAGGAAAGACTGGCCAAATTGACAATGTTCACACTGGAGGAGCTTAAGGGACGATATGATAACTATGCATAAATATATAAGGGGATCATATAATAACCTCTCTAATGCTTTATTCACCAGGTCTTTACAGCTGACACAAGGTCACCCTTTCCATTTAGAAGAAAAGAGGTTCTGACTAAATATTCGGAAGGGGTTTTTTTACAGTGAGAGCTGTGAAGATGTGGAATTCTCTCCCAATTGGTTGTACAGGCTGATACATTAGATAGCTTTAAGAAGGGGTTGGATGGCATTTTAGCAAGTGAGGGAATACAGGGTTATGGAATATAGCTCATTATACAAGTTGATCCAGGGACTAGTACTATTGTCATTTTGGAGTCAGGAAGGATTTTTTTCCCCCTCTGAGGCTTCAGATGGGTTTTTTTGCCTCCCTCTTGATCAACTAGCAGTTAGGCAGTTTAAAAAAAAAAAGTTAAAAAGTTTGAACTTGATGGACATGTGTCTTTTTTAAGCATAACTTACTATGTTACTATGTTATTATGAGGTTATAACAGGTGATGGAAATTTTTTAAGGCAAAATAGAACACATTTATATAAAATCCTGGAAATACCAAGCCTAATTTTCATATGGCGCGAACTTATATATAACGTATAATAGAGGTGTATGTTACAGCCACTACATTACACTACACAAGCCCAGGAAACCTTTAATAAATAAAATAAAGTTGTCCTATTGCCCTAAACATGTGCCCACTGTATAGCTGAGTTGCCATATGTTAGGAAATGCAGGGGAAATGTAGGTGGAAGGAGGGTAACCATAAAAAAAAATTCCCTCTTTTTCAGACTATCACCCTACAAAAGGTAAAAGGTGCCAGTGTTTTTTGGGAGTTTTCAAACTCCTATCTATTGTATTGAACTGTAGGTCTGTACCTACATTATACCTATGTGTCTTTACTGGTTCTGATTTGTGTCACAGGTTATGCTGATAGATTTTTTTATCTGTTTCCACTACAGACCCGTGACTCAAAATACACTGAGGGTGACATTCGCACGCGTTGTTTGCCAGCTTAGCGCTTGTTGCTTAGCTTTTACATGGTTTGTACATATATATACAAATGGATTACTTGCTATTGTTTACAGAGGCATTTAATTGCCAATAGATTAGCTGAAATAGTGCAAGCTAGAATGCTATATTTGTTTTGTAGAATGTTTTACCATACCTGAGTAAAAAGCTATAGAAGCTCACTCTTTGTTTAGGATAACAGTTGCAGTATTAGCTTGGTATGACATCACTTCTTGTCTGAGTCTCTCCCTGCTCACTTATAGTTACATAGTTACATAGTTACATAGTTAAATTGGGTTGAAAAAAGACCGAGTCCATCAAGTTCAACCCCTCAAAATTAAAAACCCAGCATACATACACACACACACATCTCCACTCTTTCAAACACAAACCATATACCTGTATGCCCATAGCTATACTAACTGTAGATTTTAGTATCAAAATAGCCTTTGATATTATGTCTGTCCAAAAAATCATCCAAACCCCTCTTAAAAGCATCAACAGAATGAGCCATCACAACATCACCCAGCAGTGCATTCCACAACCTCACCGTCCTGACTGTGAAGAACCACCTACGCTGCTTCAAATGAAATTCCTTTTCTTCTAGTCTGAAGGGGTGGCCTCTGGTGCGGTGATCCTCTTTATGGGTAAAAAGGTCCCCTGATATTTGTTTATAATGTCCTCGAATATATTTGTAAAGTGTAATCATGTCCCCTCGCAAGCGCCTTTTTTCCAGAGAAAACAACCCCAACCTGGACAGTCTCCCCTCATAATTTAAGTCTTCCATCCCCCTAACCAGTTTAGTTGCACGTCTCTGCATTCTCTCCAGCTCATTTACATCCCTCCTAAGGACTGGAGTCTGGGCTCAGATTACAGCAGAGAAGGAACAAACTGAGCATGCACATGCCCAGGGCAAGGGGGTTTAGGTTGAAAACAGGAAGTCTGATACAGAAGCCCATGTATACATAACAGAAGTAAAGAAATGCAGAGGACTCACTCAGAGCAGCATTACGTTGAGGTTTTACTGGTATATTTAGGCGGACCTTTCTGATAAGGCTTACTTAGTTTTAACCTTTTATTCTCCTTTAAACATTTAGGGGCAGCTTTTCTAAATTCGTGTGAATGAGTTTTTTGGCAACTTTGACCATCGAATTTTAAAAATTAGATTGAATCAAATAATTTGAATAAAAATCTATTCGATCACTTGACCATTCGATGGTCGAATTACTTGCCTTTTAAGTTTTTTTTCGATTGCCTAGTTCGCCAGATTAAATTTACCGAATTTCTGTATATCCCTATGGGAAGCCGCCATAGGGTTTTTCCAGCTTTTTTAGTT
This sequence comes from Xenopus borealis, assembly GCA_024363595.1. NCBI lineage: Eukaryota > Metazoa > Chordata > Amphibia > Anura > Pipidae > Xenopus > Xenopus borealis. Next base: position 70,653,203 of record CM044433.1, on the reverse strand, counting down.
CGAATTAAAAAAAAATCGATCAAATGGTTAAAATAGTTTGAATCGTTCCATTTGAACGATTTTATCGATCAATCAAATTTTTTTTATTCAATCCTTAATCGAATATTGTTAAAACCCTTCTAATTTGATTAAAACCCTTAAAATTCGATAAAAATTTGATGGTCGAATTTGAGTTTTTTTTAACCCTCGAATTCAACCCTTAGTAAATCTGCCCCATATTCTTCCCTTAGGTTTGACTTTTCAGGCATTAGTGGCTCCAGTGGGAGACATTTTTACAAATAGGTTCATCTTTTCTGTAACATTTGGGGCAAATAATTCCAATACAATACTTAATATTTGCTGTTTTAACTTGGCAAGGAAATAATGAGTAGTTAAATTTTAACATTCCTTTTAGAAATGCAGACATTCATTATTACACAACAGACTGACAAAATGTCACTTTAAAAAAAAATATATTAGCTGGGAAAGAAACAGGAGCATTCAGAGGAATAGTTACAGTTTGTTTCAGCCTCTCATTATTGTAAGCTTTATTAAACTTTGTCTGACTCACTAAATCCAAGGACAGAAAATATTTTACAGAATATGTCCAAAGGAAAAAAAAGTTATAGAGTGGAAAATAAGAATTTTTCAATTAAATACTTGTCATCCACTTTCTAGTTCCCTATCTCACAGGAACCATCTTGCACAGACCCACGCATTCACCTTATAGCTTCAGAAACTACAGTAGATTTACTTCAAATTAGAAATATATGCAGCTCTATCCGAGGGTGGAGGCAGGGGGAGGCAAGTAGGTGGCCCCCTCCTGCCTCCTAAGGGGTAAGGACAGGGCTCAAAGTGTTAATCTTTGTTTATTCTGCCTTGTTTTAGCAAATAATGAATCTGTTCTTTAAGACTCCAGTGGGTAAACATAGGTCTTTGCTTAAAAAAATTTCAATTTGACTTCATCTTCCAGAATGCTTGCTAATTGTGAAATAAACTATAAGCACATTTTATAGCATTAAAAACTTAATTATGTGCTGATCAGAATCCCAGTTTTATAATAATGAACACCAAGCAGAACTGAATGGCAGGTAGCAAGAATCTTATCAATTGCTCTGCTAGTTCCAAAGAGAGTGTGCCTCTGCCCCAATGGAATCATTGGAGTATCGAAAATGTGCTATTCCTAAACCTTTTTAGGTAGATCGTTTAATTTTTCAATGCAGGTATGGGACCTGTTTTCCAGAAACCCATTGTCCAAAAAGCTCTGAATAATGGAAGGCCATCTCACATAGATTGTATTATAATCAAATAACTTGGATTTTCAAAAATGGTTTCCTTTTTCCTCTGTAATAATAAAACAATACCAACTATTCATCCTTATTAGTAGCAAAACAACCCTATTGGTTTTTATTGAATATTTAAATTATTTTCAAATAGACTTGAAGAACCAAATTAAGGTCCCTTAGCCAGAAAATCACATGTCACAAACATTCTGGATAATAGGTCTCATACTTGTATGATCATTTGAATTACATTTTCTTCTAGTCTTACATGATGAAGGTAGGATTAAAGAATGTGTGCTCATTTTATTTCAGGGAAGAACTCTGTCCTGAGGAAGGTTTCTGTGTGAAAATCCTCACAATGAACACAGTCAAACACTCTCTTTATGCCTTCCTTTGTGGAGTTGCCCTTCATTTTCATTTCTTATACACTATATAATACACATGTACTTCCTTATTTATCATCCATATTGTCATAAAGGTTGCCACCATTCTAATGCTTACTGGCTGGTGGGTGGGCACAAAAAGGAGGCAGAATAGTGCTTTAAAGGGGCAGAGTGATGCCAAATGTGACAAGGTAATGGTGCATGGACAGATGGAAGGCGGGTTATGAAGTGGCTTGGAAAAGAAAAAAGTAATATTGGGACAAATCAGGGGTGGGAAAGGGGTTCAACCGAAGGGTATTACAAATTTATTGGTACCTACATTGCTGGTCATTTTTTAACACCAGCCCTGGTCTTGGCAGGTGTTTTACCAAATAGACCAATAAAATGCCTGCTGGGTGGCTATCTTAACTGGCATTAAAGCCACATTACAACTTTCTGGTTCTTATATGCTAGGTAAACCAAACCACTGATTTTACCACTATGTTTACTTAGAAGCCCTTTATAGAGATGAAAAGTTACTAAATGGACCAATAACCAGAAAAATAAAATGATGATATGATTAAAAATAATTTACTATATTAAGGGGGTTATTTATTAAGGTTAGAGTTATATTTTCCAATAAAATACCTCAAATAAAAAAAAAAACAAAACCTTAAATCTTTCGAGATTTATTATACCCGACCCTGGAAGTAGCTCAAATCTGAAAATACACCATCTAATGTAGGAGTCAATGGCAGCGATCCCTTGAACAATTTGAAGATGTTAATAGCCTTTATTTTGGAGGGTTTTGCACGAAAACCCAATCAATTTGAGTGATTCAAGTTTTTTTTTGCTGAAGACTTGATTAATTACATAGTAACGTAGTAAGTTAGGTTGAAAAAAGACACACGTCCATCAAGTTCAACCTTTTAAAATTATTATTTATTTTTTTTAAACCTGCCTAACTGCTAGTTGATCCAGAGGAAGGCAAAAAAAATCCCATCCGAAGCCTCTCCAATTTGCCTCAGAGGGGGAAAAATTCCTTCCTGACTCCAAAATGGCAATCAGACTAGTCCCTGGATCAACTTGTACCATGAGCTATCTTCCATAACCCTGTTTTCCCTCACTTTCTAAAAGCTATCCAACCCCTTCTTAAAGCTATCTAATGTATCAGCCTGTACAACTGATTCAGGGAGAGAATTCCACATCTTCACAGTTCTCACTGTAAAAAACCCCTTACAAATATTTTGGTGGAACCACTTTTCTTCTAATCGGAATGGGTGACCTCATGTTAGCTGGTAAGACCCACTTGTAGATAAAGCATTAGAGAGGTTAATATATAATCCCCTTATATACAGTATTTATATATAGTTATCATATCTCCCCTTAAAGTGATACTGAGACTAAAAAATTTAATTTTAACATTGTTGTTTTTTTTATATAATTGTTAGTTGAATTTCCTAATCCTGACTCTTAGACACTCTGCCTGTCCCATCTCAGACTGTTACAATTTCTAATGCTAACATACTCCTGCTGCACAAATATGGCAGCCCCCTCATACAGGAACATGGGACAACAGACAGGTAATGTAAAAGCATCATGCAAATACTTTATGGCAAAGTTAGAAGTATCTTTCAAAGCCAATATTATAATAAATGTAAAAAAAGAGTTTAATTTCAGGTGTCAGTATCTCTTTAAGTGCCTCTTTTCCAGTGTGAATATCCCCAATTTGGCCAGTCTTTCCTCATAGCTAAGATTTTCCATACCTTTTAACATCTTAGTTGCCCGTCTCTTTAATCTCTCTAATACAATAATGTCCTGTTTGAGTGATGGAGACCAACACTGTACGGCATTTTCTAGATGGGGCCTTACAAGTGCTCTATAAAGTGGAAGAATGACCCCCTCCTCCCAGTCCTTTTCGATAATGGATTTGCCTAGTGCCGTCCCATTAAGGGTATAAGTGGCTTGAATATTTTTACATCCCAGGTGCATGACTTTACATTTATCAACATTAGCTGCCCACATTGCCAGTTTGTTAAGATCCTGTTGCATGGATGCCACATCCTGGATGGTATTCATTGGGCTGGATAATGTTGTGTCATCTGCAAACACTGATACATTACTGTACTTACAAGTCATTAATGAACAAGTTAAATAAAAGTGGACCCAATACCGAGCCTCGAGGGACCCCACTAAGAACCTTACTCCAAACAGAGAATGTACCAACAGCCACTCTCTGTACCCTTTCCTGTAGCCAATTCCCTATCCATGTGCAAGCAATTTCATTAAGCCCAACAGACTTTAGTTTAGAAAGCAGTTGTTTGTGGGGCATGGTATCAAAAGCTTTGGCAAAATCCAAATAGATCACATCTACTGCCCCCCCACAATCCAGCATCTTACTCACCTGATCATAGCAAGCAATCAAATTTGTGTGCTATGACCTATCCTTCATAAAGCCATGCTAATTGCTGCTCATAATGCCATTCACTAGGACAAACTTTTGAATGTGATCCCTTAGCAAGCCTTCAAATAATTTCCGTGCCACAGATGTCAAACTTACTGGCCTATAATTGCCAGGCTGAGATTGCAATACCTTTTTAAATACTGGAATGACATCAGCTTTTCTCCAATCCATAGGCACCATGCCAGATGAAAGTGAATCTGAGAAAATCAGAAATAGGGGCTGGTCTAAAACTGAACCAAGCTCTCTTAGAACCCGGGGGTGTATGCCATCAGGCCCTGGAGTCTTGTTTACATTCATTTTTATTAAAGCTTTATGAATCATATCCTGAGTCATCCACTGACTAAACTGAGGTGAGCCATAAGTGCAGCTATGAAGTGAGCCTGGGAACTCTGACTCCTCTATTGTATACACTGAAGAAAATAACTGATTTAGCACATTTGCCTTTTCTGTATCTATTACAACCATACTGGTACCGTTATTTAATGGAGCAACACTCTCAACCTGCATCCTTTTACTATTAATATATTTAAAAACTTTTAGGGTTAGTTTTTGCTTCCACCGCAATTAAGTCTTCATGTCCTTTCTTTGCTTTCCGGATTGCTGTTTTACAACACTTATTATAGTGTTTATATTCATTGATTGCAGCTTCTGTCCCAACAGACTTGTAGTTTTTAAATGCCATTCTCTTCTTTCCTATTAATTGCTTTACTTTTGCATTAAGCCACATAGGATGATTCTTCTACATTTCTACATTTACCCCTTAAGGGAATAAATTGAGAACAGTAATGCTTTAATATCATTTTAAATGACAACCATTTCTGTTCTGTGTTTTTGGCTGCAAAATTCATGCCTCAATCAATACTCTGAGCAGCCCTCAAGGCACCTAAATTAGCTTTTCCAAAATTCATGGTTTTGTTGCCCCAGTATATATTTGTTTTTTGCACCAGACATTAAATTATATAACATTATCATCTATTACCCAGTAACCCAGGGGTTCAATGGCTTGCACATTTGTTATAAGTTCGGGGTCATTTGAGATCACTAGATCCAGAACAGCATTTTTTCTGGTAGGCTCCTCAACAACCTGTGACATAAAATTGTCATGCAACAAGTTAATAAATGTGTTCCCATTATCTGACAGTACTGTTGCTCCAGTCAATATCTGGGTAATTAAAATCCCTCATTATCATTACCTTACCCAAACTAGCAGCCTTTTCTATTTGCGTCAGGAGTTTATCCTCCCCCTCCACACTTACATTAGGGGTTCTATAGCATACCCCTACAATTAAGACTTCTCACCTCCTCCTTTACATAAGCTTTTAAATCCTGTCTAACAAACAGACATACCCCTCATTCATTTCTATTACCGTTGTCCCTTTGAAACAAAGTATAGCAGCTGATATTAACTGCCCAGTCATGCGACTCATTCAGCCATGTTTCGGACACACCAATCATATTTTTTCTCCAGCAGCAGCACCTCCAGCTCTCCTATTTTACCAGTCAGACTCCTTGCATTCGCAAGCATACTTTTACTACTGGTACCATTTTGAAGAAATGCCATGTGGTCCTCCCTTTTCTTAACAGTACCCCCCAATCAAATATCCTCCCCCATTTTACCTTCCTTTGCCCACTATTTCATCTAACCTGTCTTCCACTAAATCTTTTACTGAACTCTCCTCCCCACACCTAGTAGTTTAAAATCTCCTCAAACTATCTAGCCATCTTCTCTCCCAAAACAGCTGCACCATCATCAATGAGGTGCAGCCCATCCCTAGCAAAGAGCCGCTTGCCAACTGAGAAGTCAGCCCAGTTCTCCAAAAACCCTTCCCCCTACATCAATCTCTCAGTTACACATTTATCTCCCTAAACTCCTGCTGTCTTCTTAGCGTTGCTCTTGGCACAGGTAATATTAGAGTTTTCGGGTTTTGCGACTCGAGCTAGATACTAAAATGTGGACAACTATACATTCCATGCAGTATTTTCTCACTTTGCATGATTTTTAAACACTGAAGGGGAGAATGCAGACTTCACTCGCACGTCTTCTAAGACAAGTAAAACCAACAATGTATAATAGATCACCCTACTAACAAAGTTGCAGGCAGATCAGTTAGAATAGAAAACAGTCTAAGCCATTTCTGAGCTTTATTCTGTACCTGTTAGCGAGCTGTTCAACAGCCTCTGGCTGTGTAAGACTGGAAACATAAAATGTCTCTTTTCTCTACAAAGTGATCTACCGAAGGAAAAATGAGTCTATTTAACTTTAAATCTGCTGACATCAAAACAGATACACCTATGACCTACTCAAAAGATGATAAAAATGCTAATAAGCAAGGCAGCACACATTTCAAGGGGATGTCATGATAAATTCATAAGCATCAGCCTTCTGTGGGTATTTAATCCAGTCACCAATAACCCTACGATCTTGTCATGGGTAACCTCTGCAAAAGCATTTGTTTCTCTCTATCTCCCACACTATAAAAGCAGTGATAAAAAGTGATCACTTTCGTAAAATACCTAATGATAATTTTTTTAATGTTCTAACCTATTGTAATATCATACGTACAGTAGCGGAGCCTTTGACATGTGTTAAGAAGGGTTTTTTACTGATGCCAGGTTATTGCAAGCAGCTACAGCAGATTCAGTAGGAAACTGATCTATACTACATGTAATCATTTATATTTTGATAACCTGATGTTTTTGTTGCATAGAATGATTATGGATTTGAACAATGAAGGAGAACTAAAACCTAAAAAAGATTATGGCTAGAAATGATACAGATTAAAAGGTTCACCATCATCTCTATAGTAGTAATGAGAGTTTGGAGGCAATGCGGCATGTCCCAGGTTCAATCCCAAGCTATAGCCTAGGGGGAGAAAGGAGTGCCATTTTAGGTTGAGGTTAGACATAAAAATTCTCCTTTATAGGCAGGTAGCAGAACTAAAGTTCCCCACCCGCCTGCCCTATTTTTTTTTTATTTTAGTTTGTTGTGCTGGTGGGCTTGAGGTTAAAATGATGATTAATAGCAGGTGGCCTGCAGAGCTCTGTTTGAGGCTAGAGGAGTTTTTGAGGCTAGAGGACATTGATATTAGTGATGGAAAGGCAAACTTACTGGGGGCAGTGATATGCTTCATTTACTGTATACTATGGCTTTGCGCTGTTTGTAATTTTCAATAAAGCTGTAGCCATTATCATCCTAAAAGATATTGTCACGCATTTTGTTGGGCAGATACGATAGAGTGAGGATGCAGTGGGTGAAAGTTGGGTCATGATACAAGCCGTCATTGTCTTGGCGCATTTGCAACACGCACATGCTCTGTGTGCTTTGAGCAGCTGTAGAGAAGCTAAGCTTAGGGGTCCCTGCAAATCATCAAGCAGAAAATTAGGTTTGCCTCTCATATGCAATGATGCTACAGAGATGTTTATTAAGTTTTGATGCTAATGTTGCTAGTTTCTGAGCTGCAGAGATGATTATTAAATTCCGATGCCAATGTTGCTAGTTTCTGAGCTGCCCTGTACCAATAATCTGAATTATTTATTAATCAAACTTATGTTGTGAATTTAATATTATATACAGAAACATGGAGCATGTGCAGTGAAAAGATGGGGAGCTGCTAGAGACCTACATTGTTCCGGGGGTATACAGTGGCATAACTAGAAATTACTGGGCCCCACAGGAAATTATTTTTCAGGCCCCCAAAATGTATAGACCTGTTGTACCAATATTTACTGACATTGTCTATGAATTGGGGCCTCATGGGGAGCCTATATCTCATGGGCCCACCTGCACCCTCAGGATCTGCTTCCTCTGTAGTTACACCCCTGAGGGTATAGTTTTCCTTAGAGTTACCCCAAAAGGAGTTTGCTTTTCAACATTTGCTTGAACCTAACTAAATTATCAACCTTCTTCCTGCTAAGCAGAATATTTATACTGTTCTAAACTCATGCAAAGCTGTATCAGCTTTACACACTCTTTGCTTCAGTAAGACGTTGTCAGCTAAACAAAAGGTCAGGAATCTCAGGGACTACTGTTAATTACTTTTTCAAGTTATGCTAATGTCTGGACTTTAATTTACTGATAAAGGAAAAAAGAAAGCAAAAAATAATACCAAGGAACCGATAACTAAAAACCCATGATTCATTTCTCTCTCTCAATGACGGCTGAGCTATTTTTAACACTAGATCAATGCAGTGTTCTGTCGCTGAATAAAATCTTGCCAGCTCCGTAAGCATGGCAGGTGTGAAGCTGCCATTAAATATTAATATCGAGTTAGACAAAGAAGCTTTTAATCTCTGTCAGTCCGGAGTCACAAATGGAAAATCCATGAGGTTCATTCGATTAAAGAATATGACAACTTAAAATAAATGCAGTAGAAAATGGGAATATAAATGTGGAATTAAGCTGTTTGCCCCGCCTAGGAGCTTTAAGGACACTTATAGTTATGTAACAGTAAACCAATGTCGTCCCATTGCAATGGCTGAAAGAGATGTTTCATTCAAAATGTGTTCCTTAGGAGAATGTGCATCTACTGGAATTATCATCAGAGAAATTGTCACATATATAAATGCAAACAAGCATTCAAATAAGGCTTTATATTCTAAATCTGTATGTATAATTATATTCTGAATCGTTATTTTAAGTTTGTATTGCTTAGCAATGCTTTACTTTAAGCAGCAAAACTTTCCAACACAAGTTTTATTAAAATGACAACTATTTAAAATGTCTGCATTCAATCCTGTTTACAGTGCTTTTGAAGGCATCAGACATATTTCAGTTTGTCATAGGTGAGCTCCTACAGAAAGGATGCTTAGCGTAGAGATGATCAGATCAACAAACAGACAGATATTCTATAGTACTTTCTTTCTTTTGTTTACAATTACATATATAGGCTACCTGTGACTGATAGACTCCCATCACAGGAAAGGGGGATGCAAAGGCCTTTACTGTAAGTAAAAGTAATCTATTGTGATGAACTAAGGCAGACTCTATTAAACAGTAGGTAGCGGTGCACTTATTACAATTCTGTGCGTACCTGTGAAGAGAAGAATTTCCCAATAGTGTTATAATGTTGTTTGTAATCCCTCTATTATTATAGGATCTACTCACATTCAGTTATGAAGTTTCCCTTGAGCGCCTGCCTATTGAATAAAGGGTGCACAATAGTGAAGAACGATAAGGATCTTTAAATGGCCCACACAAGCCCAGTGCTCGTGCTCATGCTCAAGGGCAATTTCGTAACCTCTATACTCAGTAATTACAAGTGCAAACCTCCGCTACTGAATTTGAGTAGATCCTATTATAAAAGAGGGATTACATACAACGTTATTACACAATTGGGAAATTCTTCTTTTTACAGGCACGCACAGAATTGTAATAAGCGCACCGCTACCTACTGTATTGAACTTATCATACTCTTTGGATAAGTGGATCCCATAATATACGCTGGTGCTTCTAATTGTTTCACAGACGAAAGTGCGGAGTCAATCCATATACTATGTTTAGACTCTATTAAACAGCCTCTAATAGGGATGACAAGAAACAACACTGGTGCACTGCTGGGCCAACTTTGTTGTATCTCCTGTTGCATGCAATAATAATGAACACTCCTCCAGAGTATCCTCTCGCATCCTCACACTTACAATGTTCCCTCTCTCCGAAAGCCACTATGATTTGGAACAGTACTGGCAGAGTGTTATCAAGGGGGCCTTATCTCCCAGTAGCACTGTCCACCCTAGCCCGTAGGTTCCCCAATAACCTTAACTCTCCTATCCCCAACTGGCAAACAACTTCCTGGGGTACTAACCCCAATCATTACCTCCTTGTCAGTGCCACATGCTTCCCTTATTGACTAGCACAGATACTTCTCACCTATATGGTCCTGGTATTAAACCCCTATTCACCTAGATCTAGCAAAGTGCAGCTCCCCACCTGGTCTGGTTCAGCAGTCTGTCTTGCCTTCAGATCTTATCAGATCAAAGAGCAAGTCTTGTCCTGGTCCTTCCCCTACAGGTCAACCTTAAGAGCTGCTGCCATTGGTTGGCTAAACTGGATATTGCCTTTAACTATTTACAATTGAAATAAAATTATATTTAACCTTCTTACAGTTACATATTATTATCAGAAAAATTGACAGTCATCATAGAAGATAAATAGTACAAACCAAAATAAAAGTAAAAAGAAAGAAAAATATATGGGACGTCATCATGTACACATGTTTTCGAAGGGTGTCTGTATAACATATAATACAAATCAAACTGGGGGAAATGAAAATGCTTAAAGAGAAGATAAAACTGGAGCATGCTATAAAGGCTTGCTTTCAAGGTTCCCAGATCTTTAAATAGGTGTCCAGTCTACCAGTAGACTTGTAATGCAGTTCTTCAAAAAAGTTTTGTCTTTTTTCATTCTACTGTTATTTCCAATTATTTTAAAATATCAATACTACTGGCAAAATGTGAGACTAATACTCTATATCGGCGGGGAAACTGATCCATATCAATGGCCAGAGCAGGTGACAATTGGAAATGTATTATTGAAATACATGTGCGTGTCCACCAGATATTGAGTAGGTTAGCATTTATTGTCACATCTCCAGTACTCAGACATAGAAGTAGAGTACATCTTAGAAAGTCTAAAAAGGGGTAAGTGCCATTTCTGTAATTGTTTTCTAGATTGTTGTATAATGTTTACTTGTAACATTTGGACAAATCTTTCCTTATACTGCTTCACCTTCACCTGCAAAATAGCAGTCTGTATTCTCAAGTCTTCTTTAACAGTAACAGGCACCAAAGGGTTTAATAACTTGCATATTTGGAAAAAAAACAAGAAGGAATACATTTGCATGCACTCTATGCTTTTTGATTCTTTACTTACAAATTAAAACAGATAATTAAGCTATTTATGGCAATTTTACGTTTAATAAATCCTCGTTTTCTTTCTTTCTATTGGAAAAAAAAACATTTAATGGCTGTAAAATGTTGCCTTTGGTTTTGTTCATTCAAATTGACCATTTTTATTTCTGCTTTATGTTCCATACGATGGTTAGGCACACTCTGAATGTTAGTCTAGAAGAGGAATTGCTTTAGCACTGGTTGACTACATGAGTTTTCCACCTATTAACAACTTGTAAATGAGTCTCACTAAATAGCCTTGCTTGAATAAATTGAATTAAATATCACTTTCTTGGCTGCTGTCCAGTGAGATAAAGTTCTCTTTCCATGAGGTAGTAGCCTTAAAAATAAAGTTGGTGTAATCTTGGCTAACCTAGAATATGTAATCTTAATAAAGGGGATATGTTCTGTTTACTGCAGCCTATTTTACACATGACCATGTTCCAGTTTTTCTAATGCAGCAAGACATGCTGAAAAACTAATTTTAGTTTCTTGTAGATTAATTAATCATTATTCTTCTGACTCTCTCCATTCTGCCATTTACAGTAAATGTGCTTGTTGCCATTTCCAACATTATTATGTACAGTTCAACGTATATACCATATCAAGTACATAATATTGCTAACAGCAAATAACTACCCTGCAATTAAAATGTCATGTTAAAAATTATTTTGCATGGCTTTACTTTCTTAATAGTTCTACCCTCACTCTTTCTCCCCACATCATCATGCCAAGGTTATTTTGTTATTGTTATTTTATAACAATGTTTGCTCTTTCTGCATTGCTATAATAAATAAACAATGCACAAATAAATAATATGGAATAAATACGTTTCAGATTTGTTGGTAATATTGAACTCTTCCATGTAGGTGCATTTTCAGTAATGAGCTGAATGACAAAAAATAAAGTCATAAAAATAAAATCTGTAAATTTTTATTCTAAAGACAGAAGCAAGGGGTTGATTTCCCCAACAATCTAGATGACTGATCTATTCTACAAAGATTAAAGCTTCTGGAAGATCCCCTGTTGCTAGAAACTTTGAACTTACAGCTTTAAATCTACTGGATTTGGAAGAGAGGTGGCAAGGGCTTGTTTGAGAGTCTTTATTTGTCTTTCCCCATTCTATTGACTATCTTTTAGCCGTTTCAAATAGTATATATAACCCAGTCTTTGAAAGGGGCAATATACATACATGTGTTCAACATGAAAAATATAGGGTTTGGGTTCCACAGGGAATCTGCTTATTGTTTTAATAAATAATAATCTCTGGTTTGTGTTCTTTATTGCACTAAATAATGCAGAACAGTAAAACTGAAAACACTTTTCATTTCATGCTTAATGGTACTGTCCTGGTGTTTCAGAGCACTTGTAAAAGGAAGAACAGGTATTCATTTGAAGTACTGTTACTAATTAGTAATCTGTAAGAATGAAATACATGCAGCAGATAAAGGTGGCAAATACTTATTGATACAAATATTATCTATGGAAGTAGGAAAGGATGCATCAAGCATAAAAGAAAAATAATTATGAATTAGTCATTTATAATTATGAAATAAGGGGGGGTTGTTTGTTTTTAAACAATAAATGGTCCATCTATAACAGGATGATGACATTGGAAAAATTATAGAATGTACTTGCCACTGAGCTATGATGAAAAAAAAATTATCATTTACTGTACCTTCAACCCTACCTCTATGACTTTGATACATGGCACCCATTCAATCTATATTTAATTATGTCAACATTCTGGACTGTCTCTCACCATTATCCTCTTGACTTAAACACAGAAGCATATTCCTCCTTATAACCTTTTTACATTTCTCTGCTGGCTTCCATTAAAAGAAATCTATGCCCACAAACAATATAGAATATATGTATCTTTAAAAATATATCTCATGTCAGCTCATATGTATAACCCTGCTCCATCTAAATAAACCACTTGCATAGAAATACACTTTTTTAGTTAGGTAATCCTCAATAGAAAATTGCCATTTTAAGTACTAAGATCCACCCAATGGGATCATGCGATTCAAGGTGCACACAAACAAACCATAGGAACATATACATGTTAGGTCACATGTATCAATGAATGGACAACGTTGTGTCTTTTACATCCACATTCTTCCAGTTACAGTTATGAATTAGCTAATTATGAATTAGCTGGTGATGCTGAATTGGTGAAGAAATAAAAGGTATTCCTTTTATTATGGTTTCTGAATTTATGTTTCAAGCATGGATAATAATTCTTCATTAAAAGATTTTATTCATTTAAAAATTGAAAAGGAATTTATACAGAGTAAATAGATAAAGTTATGGAATCCCTTATCCAAGAACCCATTATCTCAAAAGGTCCAAATCACAGGAAGGTGATCTTCCAAAGAGTCTGTGTCTTCAGAGCATATCCATAGAGTCATGTACTCAGAAAAAGTAATGCTGTTCAGCTCTTCTCCTGCAATTATTCCATGGAGCATCCATTTATGTGCACCCTGGGTGCATTCTAACAATTTAGTCCACAAATCCTAAAAATATGGTGAACCAAAACCACTGGGTGTTATCATGCCCTACAAATCTTGTTATATATAGATCCAATTATTTTGCAATTGGGCTTTATCCCACACAACAACATTTTGATTTGTATGAGGTGTGCCTGTAACTTAGCTGCACTAATACATATTGTTAAATCCTATTTGGTGAATTAATGTTAAAATTATATTTTAGTAGAATTTACTAAAATACAGTACATATTACCTCCCAATCTCACCCAAATTAGATTTTTAGCTAAGCTTTCAGATGTATCTAGGTGAGAAACTGGACCAAGTCCCACCCTAACTGGCCTTAAGGCTCAGCCATACCTGCCACAGCTCCTAGTCCCACAGTTGCTGACCAATAAAAGGCAGTTGTACTAGTGGAAGTATAGGAAACACATGGCAAAGGAAAATATTGGTGCATTGAATGTTGCTCTGCTAGGCAGCATTACTCATGCTGTCTGCTATTATATATCTCATAAAATTGTTTGCTACGGTTGTTTTCATTAACAGGAAGCTCTGGGACCCATTCATCAGACATTGGAGGTCTCTTAATTTAGAGGGACAAGGCTATGAGTAAGAAAGGGTCCTTGTAAATTTTAAATTATGGGGTTAAAGGCAAGTAAATATGGAGAGAAGTCTACAGCAGACAGCAGGCAGCATTCAACATGTTAAATGCAGAATGTCCATTTAGACAATCAACAGATTCAACATACTGTAAATATCTACTTTGATTAAATAGTCAACTTTTTAAGTTAAATAGCTATGCACACATTTACACATTGCAGCTATCTCTGGAATTGGTTGTTCTATGTTGCTCTCCCGTTGCGTATCTCTGTCTTCATGTCTTGTCAAGATGTACAAGCTCTCTCTTAACTGTTTCCCTTGCCATCATTGTGCTGATTCTTTCCACTCACCCTTACCTGTACACTTCTACTGACTTCTATAGAATGACCAAAATGTAAAACATACAATTGTTTTCCCCGTGTGGCTTTACCTTCTGTTCTTTCCAATCTGTGCAGGTCACTATTAAAAAGGGCAGCTTGCGGCACAAGTTCTTTCATACTGACTATGAAGATTCTCATTCTTTCATACTGTATATTTACAATGAACAGGCCTCTAGGATATATAACAAATATAAACTTGCAAGATTAAAAGGAAAGTAAACCATAAGGATTTTGTCTTTTGACAATCTTTTTCACTGTTCCTCCACTGGATCACCAAATCACCTTGTGGCATCACTTTCGGTCACAGCAGTGAGTAGATGCACAGGTGGAGGGAGACATTGGTGGAATCTGCACCATAAAAATGCAGAAAATTATTGTTTTACATGCGCTCAGAAGTGAGACTATGTAAATTCAATATGTTTTACAGCCTTTTTAAAAAAAAAAATAATAATCAATAATTTTATCTTGATTGGGCCTCTGGGATACCTTAGGGCTCATTTATGTCTAAAAGTGTTATGGGCAACTTGTGCTTTACCCTGCGGTGAATTTGTACTTTTCACACTTCCGTGTAGGTGCGCTTCAACTGCTCAGTCCTTCTTGCCTTCTGTTCCAAATCTGACATCTACGCCTACTAACACAGGAGAACCCTGTAGCTTATGCCACCTCCTAACCAGGCAAGTTCAAACAATGCAAATGATACCAGGCAAACTTAAAAACATCATTGAGTCCTATGATCTAAACACACAGTATAATAACTAATTGGTCTACTGCATTAAAATTATTGTTATATAATATAAGATAATGATAAGTGGTTGTAATCATTTAATTAGCACCTAAAACAATGGAAGTAACAAGTTTGATTGTTGGGCTAATTATGAATTAGCTGGTGATGCTGAATTGGTGAAGAAATAAAAGGTATTCCTTTTATTATGGTTTCTGAACTAAAGTTTCAAGCATGATCCAACAAGATGGTCAAGACTTAACGCATTGTTTTTCTGAACTCCAATAAAATTTGGTAAACCAAAATGGATCATGGATAATAATTCTTTACTAAAAGTGTATCTTTATTCATCTAAAAATTGAAAAGGAATTATACAAAGTAACAACATATAGGTATGGAACCCCTTATTCAAGAAACCATTATCTTGAAAGGTCCAAATCACAAAAACAAAAATATACCACTCAAATGCATCCAAATTGTGACAACGTGCAGAAGCAGTTGTGTCTATTTTGACAAATTAGATGCAATTATTCAAGATGCAGTGCAACAACATTGTATTCAATACTTGCATTAGGCTGAAATTTACAGTGGAATTATGGGAGAAAACAGTGAACTTTGGGTGAAAAACATGACCATATAGTGCTCAAAATTACACAAATTCATTAGTAAGATTTACTAAGGAACCCAAGAATTACTGCCAGCACAAGACAGTTTGTACTCTGTACTTGCATGCAATTGCACACAGTTTATTACAACAATATGAACAGGTGCAATGATGCTATGCATTAGGAGCATGGATAGTGTCCAAGCGTGTAAATATCCAGTAAAAGCAATAAGAACTGTTTCTTACTATAAAAACAGTCTCTGAGGTAAGTTTGCAAAAGGAATTTTCTGCACAGATCTTAACTATCCATGCAGGATATATTATTCTCTATTTGCATGAAACCAGAAAGTCTAACATTAACAACACGCTAGCAAATTGGTTGCAGCTGCTGTTACGTTTGTAATGGGACAACATAATATATATTTATAGATGGAATGGAATACAGAGCTTATGAAAGCTCATAGATTTCTTCTGTGCACAGCAATATTGCAGCAAAGACAGACTATTAATGGAATTAAGTAGGAGAGTGGGAGGCGTAGGAAAAGTTAGCTAATGCAAAGTAAGCAAAAACTGTAGTAAATCAATGTAGGCTGACAGTCGTAAAACCTGAAGCTATGCAGCATTATTTAAGACTGAGAATACATATTTTTAATAAACAGTGGCACAAACACATTACCTTCCTAAGAACAAGAAAATATTTTTACTTGGTCAAAATTAAGTGCTCATTATAGGATAGACATTCTTTTCAACAATAGCACTCGGTGTTCTTAGATGGTACCCAGCAGGCAAGCTAATAAAGCTTCTAGCATGACTTTTTACTTGAGAACAAGGCAGAACTCATTTATTCTTGGAGTACAATAAAACAGAGAATAGCCTAATATATCCAGAACTTTCATGGCTCTTAAAAGCTTCTACTACACCTTTAGATTTCAACTACTCTTCAGTTTTCAAAGATGGATGAATTAAACTTTAATATAGTCCCTTACTAGTTTACATTATTAAAAAAAACAATAAAACACCATTTAAAACACAATAAATTATTCTTAATTCCACACAATTTTTACAAAGCATGATATTTATACTTTAAACTGTAATGTCTTTTTAAAAATTTAAAAGTTTCCATGCACAGGCTGACATTGGCAGCTTATTGGTCTTACTTGTGGCCAAACCAGTGGCCTGCTCAACCTACTGAATCTACTGCTGTTTAGTTACCATGAACACAATAGGTCCAGTGAGGTCTGGTTTAGCAAATTATAGTACTTCTGCTTTAAATTAAATTGTGCAAAAATAATATGGGTCATTTAGTTACTGCACCACAGTTTCAGGTCTTTGAAGTTAAAAATTCCTTATAAGTGATCTTAGCGCCTTTGCCTTCCTCCTGCCTCCTGTTCCAAAATAAGCATTGTTACACTCGTTCACATAGACTTCTGGGGGGATCTTGGAGCTACCGTCACACAAAAAGCGAACGGCAGAAATGATGGCAGCCAGAAGTAAATAGCTTTCTGCATAATTGCTTCTGTTGTGGGTAATAACATGTCAATCACACTCAAAGTGCACTTTCAGGTACCCTGATATTATTATAATTACCTATGAGCGACCTACGAGTGACCAGATATTACTGATGAAATACCATACTTTCTATGTTAATACCACTGTTATTATAAATCTCTGATTGCAATACTATAATTGACTTGTCATAACATTTGCTTCTTTTAAAATTTTATTCAGTAAAAATATGTTGTTACAAGAAAAATTGCACTTGCAGGCAGTTAGTAATTATATATGTAGCAATAAAATTAATAAATTAAAATTGATCTGTTATTAGTCCTTTAAATGTTAAAGAATTGCCTATAAAATTTAAAAAAAAATTTGTTGCTGCACATTAGTCAACATTTTTGTCCTCTCCCTTAGAAATTGATGTAACGCAGCATGGCAATTAGTCAATCAATCAATTTGTTCATTAAAAGCCTCATTACAAAAACCAGACCCTAATTAAAAATTAAGTATGCCTAATGTTTATAATAGATGAATTAATAGAAGAACGGACCACAAATGATAGGAAGAGTCTTATAAAGGGACAAATAAAATAATAATGTCCGAATACACAAGACTCGCCTAAGACAGGCGGGTGCATGAGGATTTAATTTTGGCCCTATAATGTCATATCAAATTGTGTTCACAAAATGCAAAAGCCCTTCTGCCAGATGTTAAAGAACACAAGATAGAATTGTAGCTAATAGAACTGCAAGTACACATCCTGGTGTCAGCGGGGGCCTCCGGCTCCCACGAGGGGGTGAAGTTAGGATCAAGGAGGAA
>CM044433.1:70591990-70624400 GCA_024363595.1 Xenopus borealis | reverse complement strand
AACCATGTGACGTGAGTGCCGACTCTAACAAAATCGATTTCTATATATATATATATATATTTATATTTATATAAAATTATGTAATAAAGGTACTGTATTTATTATTTGCAATGCCTGGGACATGGGGTTTGATCTTTATAACATATAACATTAAGTAAACCCAATAGGATTTTCAAAGTGCTGCTGGGGAGCATGCACTGCATTACTAGTTGTTGGCAGCCATCTGCCCCTGTATGATAAATGAGCCCTGTGTATAATTGAACTTGCAGTCTGATACCTTAAGCAGTCTTTGCTAAAACAATCCAAGCTGTTTGTTGCTTGTCTATTTAATCAAAATGCCGTAGAAAAGACCTCCCTAGTGATCACCCACCTTGGCAGTTGTAACACTAGCGAATGCTCAAATCCAGAAACTTGTGTTTGCTAACTGGCAGGCTAGTGTTTCAGAACCAGACATATCCCTTGTATAGCCTTTCAGTCATTTTCAGTCATTTAATAAGCTGCTGGCACACAACCCAAATGTGATCTACATTTTGACAGGGAGCTCTTAATAAATCACTGAGGGAAAACATCAGCAGAATCTTCAGCAATTTGCAGAAGTTTAGGCATTTGTTCTAGAATGTGTTTAGTAGCTCTACGTGACCCTCGCTATATCATTGCTTAGGAACGTGAGTCCTGTCTCTCTGCACCATTTTTCTCTCATTTCTGACTGGCAAAAAAAAATGAATACATAATGGAAAAGAGATAATACGATTGCTACAGCCTCAAACTGTTCCATTCACACATTTTGGCTTCCCTAGATTTCACATTTTCTAGACTGCAATAAAAATGACACTGTATTAATATGAAGTGTTAGATTGCAGCTACCTTTTATAAGAACATTTATGAATAATGCATGCTGCAGGGCTGCTTTGGCTGAAATAAAACTCCATGTATTTTTTTTGCACAAAGAAGAGTTCTGGTTAACCTGCATTTAACAGTTCACAAAGCGATAATAAAGTTCTGTCATTAAAAGACAAGACATCCTTCATCATTTTAAATGGCCTTGCAATTACTTTTACCTACTTACAGCACTGTATATGCTTTTAAAAAAATCCAGACACTGGGAATGTTCTGCTTATTAGGTTATTGCTTCCAAATGACTTATAACTAGAGAAAGCTTTCAGTCCATGTTGTCCCTTTATACCTGTATTTATTCCTCTGCAGCTACTTTACTAAGGAAACAATCATACTGGAAACTGATAATAAAGCCATTTAGAGAGCAGACTGATATTTCTTGCTGTAAAAGTAACACATACCAACCTTCAACAGCTAGCATTTATACAAATATTATGATAGCTCAAAAGGCTGTTTTCACTTTATGTACAAAAATAATGTATTTAATCAATGTTGTGTAATCAAAGTGGTTTTTTATTAGCAGATGTGGGATGCAGCCTAAGTGTAAGTAAGGCTGAGTGAAGTCTTATTTGCTTTCCTAAATACTCCTGAAACTGACTGACAGGCTGGCTGAACCCAAGAAGTTCATCAGCTTCAATGGCAGATAAGAACAAAATACACTCTATTGGGCCAGGCCTGAAGTTACATACCTGGCACTGCTAGGCCAGATCAGCTTGTCGCCCAACCCCCTTCTCCATCTCCGTCCCCCTACCGGACTTCCTCCCCATCCCCTCCCCTGTCTCCCTCCCTGTGCGTCCTGAAAAACTATTATATGAAGTTAAATCAATCTTTTGAATTTTAGAACAGGTCTGTCTTTTGTAGGCTACTCTGTTTTTTTAATGTTTGCAGGAAATTGTAGGTGGATTAATGGGGGAATGTAATAAAAGCCACACAGAGAAAAACAATTCGTACCAATTAGAATAAAAATTCAAATCTCGCAATGTAATATTGTTCCTTAAGCTGTTTACTTTTGGAGCAAACATAACAGCCTTTTCTGTAAGAAGTTTTATTACATTTAGGGGCAAATTTAATAAAATTCCCTAAAAATTTCTCGAATCTATTTGAAATTTGAATGCTTATCCAATAGTTCTAGGCTATCTTTTACCTCGATATTCGATTTTTCGATGAAATCGTACGATCGAATACCGATCATTCGATTACACGAAAAAAAACGTACTTTTCCTTCGAGCCTCCGAAAAATTTGTACAATTCGAACGATCAAGGTGTTCAATCGTACACATGGTATTCGAGCAGGTGTTTGCAAAAGAAGCCTATGGGGGGATTCCCATAGGCTTCTATTGGTATTCGGTAGGTTCAATCTGGCGAAGTAGGCATTCGAATACATTTTAAAGTTAAAATCCTTGATCAGCGAATGGTTGAATGATTGAATATCCGATCATTCAATCTATTCGATAATTTGAAGTCTCGGTATTCGATGATCGAAGTGGCCAAATTTGCATATTCGATCCTCCGAAAAAATCGTACGATCGGAATTCGATCGAATTCGATCGAACTTCGATCTCTTCACATTTTGTAAATTTGCCCCTTACTGTGTATTGGTGCAAACTATAAAATTCACAAACTTTCTTCCACTGTCGAATGTTGTCGCTAAAGCAAAATTTGGTTGAGCAAAGGCATAACGTTTGGCATTGCGAATAGTTTTTCCTTTAGTTGTTTACTAAAACTAATTTTTTTCTCATATTTTACCAGAAACAAAATCAACCTAAATCCCATCCAAGAATTTTTTTTCCAAGTAAAAAATATTGGATTGAAAAAAACTCAACGTTTTCGTGTTTACTGTATAAGCTTAAACACTCAAATGTATCAAGATTTTGAGTGAAAACCATAATCAAGTACCCAAAAACAACCGAAAATCATGAAGGCAAAATACATCTTCAAAAGGTTAAAGGGACATCTGCTATCTACTTTTACATTAATTTTACAGTTTTACATTTTTTTTCTGTTTTGGGGCATAATAAATCTCAAAAAGATTTTTCCCATAAAAATTTGAGTTTATATACTGAAAACAAAACTCTACCTTTAATAAATAGGCTCTTAATTATTGTGCAAATAATAGAAGTTCATTCAATAGGATATTGTTTTTTAGATTGTATTCGATTGACATGCTTAATATGATTAATATTGGATGTTATCTCTTACAATTACTAGATGTTAAGCATCATGTTTATTTGGAAGTGTGTGCAACACTCATGGGGCTTGCAGCCTTTGAGAAGGACTAGAGGTCATAACTGAGGAAAAGGAAACATTTGTATTCACTTGAAAATTTTATAATATTGACATGGCCCCTCAGTTTATTGGCCCATGTATGGGGTTTCTGACTAATATCTGCTTAGGCTTCAGTCAGATATCAATCATAAAGGCTGAAAAATCCAATCATGTGAGTGCTGCATCAGTCACAAGGGACACAACTGATCAATTAACTTTAAAGGACAAGTTAGTACCCCATGGAGAGGGCTCCCTCCCCTCTCGGAGCATGTGCAGTTAGAGCAAGATACAGAACAGTTTAAAATATGCATGCTACCAGTGCAAGATTGCTGAAAAGAACACATTATGGGGGTTATTTATCCAAGGTCAAGTTTGGGAGCTTTGTGATGTTTTTTTATACCTCGAATAAACTCGCAACTCAAATGCTTTCCAATTTATGGAAAAACATGAATCAGTGAACCCGAATACATGAATTAATTAAGGTTTGATCAAAACCCACTGATTAAAGGCACCTCTTCCATCTTCAATGTCTACATGATCTTGACAAGTTTTAGCTAGATTATTTTTGTATTCAAGCTATTTCCAGCTCTGGAATATAATACAGTTTTTTTTAACCTGAAAACTTTAATTTTGACTGAAAACTACCCTTGAATAACTCAAAATTTTTAGGAAAACACAACTTTGATAAATCTGCTCCTAGATGTAAGTTGCAGCATATTGTCTTGGAAACCACAGGGTTAAATTTACTACTGCTTTGGGGATTCCCCAACTGGCTAATGAAGTTCCAGTACATGTAACCTAGCCCCAGGAGTGATGTTTTTCCCTCCTGACTATTTCATGTTCTATTTTTAATAAAATATATGGGAGCCCATGGTGCTTCCATATATTTTATTAAAAATAGAACATGAAATAGTCAGGAGGGAAAACGTCACTCCTGGGGCTAGGAGTGATGTTTTTCCCTCCTGACTATTTCAAGTTCTATTTTTAATAAAATATATGGGAGCCCATGGTGCTTCCTCTTTAGTCTCCACCTGAACATTGTGGATGCTGCTCGAGAGCCTGGACAGAAGGAAAGAGTGTCCTTGAGGAATGGTTTAGTGAAATTTGGGGAACAGGGAAAAGATATAAAAGAAGTTCTCTATGGAAGGAAGTTATCTATGGTGATTTTCTGACTAAAAGTGAAGGGACCACAATTCTGGAAAAGGACTTCAACTGGAGGGATTCATACCTCTAAAAGGTATCTCCACGAAGCGACTTTAAAACCTACCAAATCAATTTCTACAATTTCTACAATGTACATCTGTTTTATATATGACTATTGCTGCAGCCAATAAACCTGGGAACCTGGTTAAGCTGAGAGTGTGTCATAGGGTCACCATGCTCTACCTCCAATCTAGATTAAACCTTGTCAAATAAAGATTCACAGTGATAGTGGAGACAATGAAATATGCTTGACCTATTGAATCAGTTTTCCTGTTTGTAATGGGCTGTATGTACAATGTTTAATCTTGGAAGCTATAGCATAAACAGAAAGTTCACATCTGTCTAAAATCATGTTTTATGCCTTGGAAATGATCTTGTGAACAAGATAAATCCCTGGACTCCCATGTAATCACTATCCTTAACAAAACAAACCAATCACCATGATAATTTGGTTTGAAAAACACCATCTATCTGAATATAAAAGCCCCTTAAATGAAAATAATTATGAGAAACAGTGAGTCACAACATATGATATTTACTACCTTGTAGTATGGGTCCCCTTAATATTGATCTCATTAGTTTCTGTCCGCAGGATTATCTAATGAACTGACAAGTAGCCAAAAACCATGGTGTTAAAACTAAAACTGGCTCCCTAAAAAGTTACACTGCAATCAACTTGCAAAAGCTTGTTCCAGCACTGACCATGCAACTATAATCCGTCATGAACAGATACAGGTGTGTTTTTTATATTGTATACAGATACATCAATCTTCCTAACAAATAGAAAAGTACCATTAGTTTACTTTTAGCAGAAAGCTAAAAGTGTGTAGAATGCAGGAAAGACCCACACTACTTAATGAGGCATATAGGAAATGAACCTCAAACACGGGTGGTGGAGAATTAGTAGAAATGTCAAAACTAAAAAACATTTCTAGTATTTCCATCATTTCTGTCAAATTGCTTACCCTTTTTAACTGCTTGGTTAATGATGCCCAAATCCGTATATGGAATTCTCTGTGACAGCTTTTTAATACTGATCGTTCCAGTACAGAGCACAGCCATACTTTGCTGAAATGTCCAAACTTGACAACATGCTATGTCACTTCTCATCATAAACCATTTCAATAACCATAAAGAGCAAGCAATGCAGAAATTTACTTCCTTTTCTACCATTGGCAAAAGAAAACACCATGGGCACAAATAATTTCAAGGTAACTAAAACAAAAGTTATAAGATAAAGTATAATATTTATGCATGCAAGGTTTTATTTACACAGTACTACTTGTGTATGCATTGCTGCATACTAAAACAGCATAGAAATAATTACAACCAACAATACAATTACATTCAACATTCATTGATAAGTTTAAACAGAAATGTATATGCAACTTACCATGCTGCAGAAATACCAGTCCAATTCATGTGAACACAAATATTTTGAAACATTTATTAATCAATTGTTTTGTTTGTGATACCCAAAAAATACCATTTTCAAATGCATTTTGAGCAAATCTCCACCTACCTTAAATTGTTAACAAAACACCACAGATACAACACCAAGCACAGTGAAACAGAAATCTATATCTAAGCTTAGAAAACAATATAAACAACATGCAGCCTGTAGTGAATTGCTTGTTGCCAGAACTGAACGAACAGGTGGTCATTTGATGGAAAAGCAAAAGTGTGAATGTTGCACAATTTTACAAACACAACATAGCGCACTGCATACCTATCAAACATATTCAAACTTCAAGTGACTGTAAAAACCATGAAATCGAGGTCTTTTCACTTGCATATATTTTTTCCTTTCCCTAAGACATTTTTGGTTACATACTAACAATTTGTGGAATAAGCATCAGTTATGTTGCTGTTGCTATGGGTTAGTACATATGACCAAACACTTTTTAATTAAATTATTATCCTATTATTGTTCTATTCTACAGATGCAGCCACTTGGATTTGTGAGATAAATGCGTCATGACTCAGGGTTAATTTAAGAAACTGTATTATCTTAAGTTATCTTAACTTATTTAATGAATTTAACCTTTTCATTAGCATACCAAAGCACCATTGTTTTCAATGGTGAACTCTTTAATTGGATGGGATGCTGTGACACAATATTCTGTGCTAAGTGGGATAAATGGGATGTCTGAGTTAAGTTATTCTGTGTCAAATGCACAATCCAAAGTGGCTTCATCTGTACCTTCACTTTCTTGCAAAACTCATTTAGTTCAGAAATATTCTTCCTTTTCACAAGCAGCGTTTTTTTAGAACTTCCCCTCACATTTTAATTACTATCAAGCTCTATACATTGAGAACAATTTCACATTTCTTTCCTATAATGACATTGTTTAAAGGGGACCTGTCACCCACACATAAAAAGTTTATACAACTGAAAGACATACAAATGAAAGACCTTTATAAATTAAACATGGAACCTAAATGTGGTGTTTATAGAAATCGCCTGCAGGTGTCACTGTGCATACACAGAACTTTCTGTACAGCTTGAAAGTGAAAGTAAGACTTACTGCTGTTATGTAATGGCTGCATGAACCTGTTAATAAAGCATTGTTATACCCTCCTCATCCTCGGCTACCAAACACAACACTAAATAATTTTCTTCATTAAAGCATGCCTACTTGTTATAAAGGTGTTTAAATATCTGAGCTGTCAATTAAATATTACATGCCCCACCTTTATGCCAGTGGCATAGAGGTGCGGCAGTCAAATACTTTCACTTTCCATTCAGCAATTTTTAGAAGTCACTGGTCTCCCCACATTCCTCCTCTCTCCTCACACTAATTGAGTGTCAACAAAATGGCTGCTGCCTGTTTTCTGTGATTTTGTAATTCCAAGACTGAAGGAAACAAAATGTAAATAATAAATAGTGTAAGTAAAGTATACATTGCTCAACAACTTGATGGAAAGGAATTTGGAATTTTTTCTTAGGGTCCCCTTTAATATGAGGAAAGTTTCCATGTTCATGTCAACTACTGTCAAAGATAACCTAGAAACAAAAATGAATAAAATGAGTAAAAGACCAACACTATTATCTTGGGAAGATTTAAAGAATAAATTCTAAATAGCAAGTACAGAAAAAATAAAGTAACCTAAAAACAAAAAGTAAAAATTACCTTACAAGTTGTCCCAAATGCACAGATAATCAGTCAGATATTTTTCGCAATCTCTGGGAATTCTAAACAAGAAATACCTTCTGAAAAGACTCATATAAACACAAAAGTGATACTAACAGCACAATTAGTAATATTTAATATTTTCATTTGATATTTTTTAATTTAATGTTACCAATAGATAGCAGTCAATCAAATAAAAGAAAAACCTCACTGATCACTAAATATATCAGGATTGCACCAAAACCTGGATTCAGTTTGGTTTGATTTGAAACAGGAAAAAGTATAATTTACAAAAACATGTCAGGAATCTCATGAATGTGCTAATGTGCTCCTTGCCCAATGAGATTTTCAAACCTGCCCAAATGATATCTGGCCAATTTTTGGATCCATTGATTGGCCATCAGCTCAGCTTGATATTATACAGTAACTGCATTTAAAGAATAAGAAAACTCCTTCTATCACATCTCCAGTTGGCAACCTCTTAAATGTCAGAAAACTTTATCTGGTTGTTTGCATTGATATAATTGGTCAGTTTCATCTGAGGTTTGTTTTCTTGCCACGAGTTCAAGGACTCATTTGTAAATGCAGCACTCCAAGCTAAACCAAAAATGTGAAAACCATAATGCAGTCCTACAAATCCTTGTAAAATTAACAACAAAAAGGTAGACAGCTGCTAAATAGATATTTTTTTCAGCGTTGGAGACATACTTTAGTGTCTGTTTTGGTGAATCACAGAAGTTGCAGCGCATATTTTACTTTCTGCCTGTGTGTACTAATGGCATCACTTCCAGAGTAATTTGTGTGTGTCAGGTCAACCCAGTAAGGGAACACATGTAGGTAGGCAGTAAAAGAACAATCTTCAAGGCTGATCTAAAAAAAGTTATTTTGCATTTGTGGGTCTATATCACCCTTCATAACAGGTCTGTACTTCACATATTGGGCCAGATTTAATTCAATGAGGAAAAAAGTATCACATGGTTTATCAAGTAAAAACTCTTGGACAAAATTCAATTCTATGAGAAAAATCTGTTCTCTTCATTCAGTTCCAGCTTTTTTTCCCACAGACTTCAACAGGGTTTCACGTGATTGATAGTGAGTTATTTTTAACTGAATTGCATCTGAAATTGACACACACCCATGAGTTTTCCCAAGATAAACCTTTTTCTCACCAAATTATATCTGGCCCATTGTGTGCAATTTCTTGGAATTCAAAAGAGTAGACTGAAGCTGCATATTTGTAATTTCTGCATAGTTGGGGCTGTGCAATCCCTAGCATTTCTGTCCTGATAAGTTCAAAATGTCCATGTTGTTGAAAAGGAGGAAGGAAAAGTTTTGGTGTCTTCTGAGAAGAAATGTGTGTGTACATTAGAAGTGTGTTAAATCATGCAAATATCTGAGTGAAAATGTTGGCACTCTGAGCTTGTATTCATAAAGAGCCTTTATATTTGCAGTCAGCTGATTGAGAGTTGCGCAATTTTGCCATGAAAGTTAGACCAATGCATTCATATCTCACAGTCAATGAAAAATACATTTCTTCAACAAATGATGATATCGTTTTCAGACTTATTTTTATCATCTTTTATTTATATAGTGGTAAGATATTTTGCAATGCTTTTCAGAGAATACTGAATTATTCACATTCAACCCTATTAAAGTTACACAAATCGATATACTATGGGCAATTTCATCTGTAGCCTCACAAACCACTGGAGCGCGGGAGGAAACCAGAGCACCCGAAGGAAACCCACACAAAAAAGATTTCACTTTTATTAAGGTTGGGGAGAGGTAGGAATGTGATGTACTGTACTGCCAGTCACTCCTGTTCTGTTCCCTTCTAACTGGAGGTTATACTCCAGAAGGCATGAATGCATTTCATATAACCACTTAAAAAACAATGAACAACCAAATCCGTAACATAGATAGACTTAAGAAAGATTGATATGTACATAACCAGTAGCCCAGTGATATATGTGTTATATTTATCACCCGTGATAGCTAGTATGAAGAATGAAATGGGCCTATTCTGGTTTGCCAAAAAAATATGTGAAACTGCAAAATTTAACAGAATGCCAGGTGCATTGAAATCAATGGGAAAGTAAAATGACAATGTACTTTTAGAAGTTTTTAGCTCTGCGATAGCATTTACATCGCTCTAGATGTTTACAGAAGCTCCTTTCCACTATACTATAGCTTTTCGTCATAGATGAAAGGCTCCTATGTTGTCAGTTTATTTTAAACATGGCACCTGAACAGCTTCTTAGAAAGACAACGGGAGGGATGCCTCAGAGTCAATTGGTTGATGTAAAAGGAAAAAAATTATGTTGATGTTTTGTACAAACACGGTACCAGGTGAAAAAGTTTGCCCTCCCCAGTTTCGACAACAAGCCATCCAAGGGCACCACTAAACTTAAGCATTGGGTTGAATATTATTAGAGGCAAATTTATTGTGCTGTGTAAAACTAAATTTGCCGAAAAATGGTAAAAAATAAATGGCGAATTTATCAAAGTGTGTTTCATTTTACAACATGTGAACGCCAGATTTACAGCCTTCAGTGCTTCTGTCGAAAGTCACTAAGAAAAAACATGCAAAAATGTATGCTGTTTTTTTAATATCATTTTCACATGGCAAAGCCTGGTGATAGGTGGCAATATCCTTCTGTTTTTTACACCTCATAATAAATATGCCCCTATTTTTAAACAGTTGTCAAGTTATATTGACACTGTACAAAGCAATATTGACCTTTCTTAAAGGGATACTGCCATGGGAAAACATGTTTTTTTTCAAAATGCATCAGTTAATAGTGCTGCTCCAGCAGAATTATGCACTGAAATCAGTTTCTTTACATAGTGATATCACCCCCCTTCCTTCCCTCCCCAGCAGCCTAGTAACAGAACAATGAGAAAGTAACCAGATAACAGCTCCCTGGTAGATTTAAGAACAGCACTCAATAGTAAAAAGTCATGCCCCACTGAGGCACATTCAGTTACATTGTGTTGGAGAAACAACAGCCTGCCAGAAAGCAGTTCCATCCTAAAGTGCTGGCTCTTTCTAAAAACCAATGACCAGGCAAAATGACCTGAGATGGCTGCTTACACACCAATATTAAAAATAAAAAAATACACTTGTTGGTCCAGAAATGTAATTTTACATGGCAGAGTGAATTATTTGCAGTATAAACAGTATAATTTAGAAATAGAAACTACACCAAAAAAATCATGAAAGAATTCCTTTAATACAGGTCTCCCTGACAATAAATATATTCTGTAAAAACTATTATACATTAGCTTGAGCTTTGTTTATGGAATTGTAGTGTTGATTTCAGATTGTTTATGGAGCTTCAGTGTTGGCTGTATCTGTATGTACTTCATTTAGCAGTTGCTTCTGTACAGCCTAGCATTGCTGCTAGCACTAACCGCCCCCCAACAAACACCCTTTCTAAAAGAAAGCAAGGTTTCACCCTTTTTCCATGATACTTACTAGAGTTCACACAGTTTCATCTGATAAATATGTTCCTAAAATTCAATAAAAATGAACAAATTGCTGTGAAACAAGCTAATATTGCAGCACCCACCTTTGAAAGTAAGTTTGGGAAATCAGAATAGCATCAAATCCTAGAAGGTGATAGTAGGGTTGTCACCTGTCCGGTATTTTTCTGGCCTGACCAGTAAAAATTATGCCTGACCCCAATATTATTAATAGGAACAAAATCTAAATATGCAGGAAGGCTGGTATTTATTTCCAAAAAAGGTGGCAACCCTAGGTGATAGGCCAAAATACTGCAAGACAACTGGAGCTAGGGTACAAGATCAAGAGTTTAAGATCAAGGGCTGTATATGCACAAAGTGGGAGTAGTGGGTTAAGTGTCTACAATAAGAATAAAGACAGTAGGAAGGTCATTAGAATATCTGAGCAAGCCATAAGTCTGTTTCTTTTCATGCAGATTATCTTTTTATATGAAAAGCCTTGGTTCATAATATCTTCTTGTTCTTTTTTTTAACTTGAAAGCCAACTTGTGTTAAGAGATAAAATAATGAAGGGATGATTATACGAATACTAGGTTCAAACAAAATTTTTTAGGCTAAATATATTTTATCTAGCCAATATTTGAACACCTTGATTTAATAGAAAAAAGATCTTTTCATAAAAAATATTTTCCCTACTCTAAAATGTGCTTGCTAATGCATTTTGTTTTCAACAAGTCAGATCGCCCTCTCTTATAGCTAGGAGTTAACCACAAGTGCAGACCCCAAGTCAGCTAAGGCGGCATGAGACATGTATTGACTACAGTCGCTTTAACCACAATCCCTCAGTGCGCTCAAAGCACACAGGCTGCACATTAAAGCAAGATGCAGAATTAATCAGGGACAGCTGTCTGGAATGAGGCATGTCTATCTAACAGTGAAGCCCTGGGCAATTTTCCCTGTGACACCTTCGGCTCTCTATTCCAAGCCAAGGACAGGTGGCTGCAATTAATAGTTCTACAACAAAACACCCTTTGATCTGTTATTAGCTTTTTAAAAAATCATTTGTTCTTTGGAGCCCAGAAGCTTAAAGAAAGTCATGAGAGATTCAGAAATTAGATCACTTATACAACAATATACACGGCATTGATAATATGGAACTTCGGTGGATCTGAAGCTATAAAAACAAAGATAACACAATATTCCTGCCTATTTAATCATCAGCTAACAAATATTTGTTATTGTATTTCTTATTCTACTTATTATTACTTATAAGACAGAATATGAGGGGTTGTGTAGAAATTTGATCCAGCTCTAATTGCCTCGCTTTTGCCTTGATTATTATGTCTGTTGTATTTAACTAAACATGAGATAAAAAATATTTTCATATGTAAGCTGCAAAATTATAGCAGGAGTATATGACCAAATATATCACATTCAGCCAACAAAAGGGTAAAAGTTACCAATGTAATTAGCAACCTATTGCTGGCGATTGGTAACATAGTAACATAGTAACATAGTAAGTTAGGCTGAAAAAAGACTTGCGTCCATCAAGTTCAACCTTTTTTTTTTTTTTTATTTTAACTGCCTAACTGCTAGTTGATCCAGAGGAAGGTAAAAAAAACCCCATCCTAAGGGCCCTTACACACAGGCGTTTTGGACCTGCATTGCGTTTGGCTGCGTTTAGCTGCAGGGGAGCGGAGGTCTAGACGCACCTCATTCTTTTCAATGAGGTTGTACCCACGAGACGCGTGTAAGCGCCAAACACAGTTTCAGACGCAACATGCTGCCTTTTTCCTGCGTTTGGCGCCTATGTGCGTGAGTACAGCCCCATTGAAAATAATTGAGTGCGTCTATACCTGCGCTCCCCTGTGGCTAAACGCAGCAAAACGGAACGCAGGGGAGCGCAGGTAAAAACGCCTGTGTGTAAGTGCCCTAAGCCTCTCCAATTTGCCTCAGAGTGGGAAAAAAATCCTTCCTGACTACAAAAAGGCAATCAGACTAGTCCCTGGATCAATTTGTATAATGAGCTATCTTCCATAACCCTGTATTCCCTCACTTGCTTAAAAGCCATCCAACCCCTTCTTAGAGCTATCTAATGTATCAGCCTATACAACAGTTTCAGGGAGAGAATTACATAGTTAAAACAGGTTCAATGACATAGTTAACTCAGGTTGAAAAAACACAAAGTCCATCAGAATCTTGGTCCCTGCTCTCCTTCTCATAACGCCGTGGTTCTCAACCTTCCTAATGCCACGACCCATTAATACAGTTCCTCATGTGGTGACCCCCAACCATAAAATAATTTTCATTGCTACTTCATGATTGTAATTTTGCTACTGTTATGAATCGTAATGTAAATAAGGAGTCTGGCAGAAGAAAAAAAAGCAAAAATCCACCAATCAGAGGAAGCCCATTGGGAGATGTTGCATTCAGTCTTCAGCTCCCTCTACTCGGCTTGTACTCTCTCTTACTACCCGAAAGCAGCCGATAGCACTGAAATTGTGAGCTACTGCGCATTCCCTTAATAACAAATGGCCAACGCAACACTATTCTTTAACCCACCCTGTCCGAACAATGGTTTTGTATTTTGGACACCCCTTAGGTGACCCCTGTAAAAGGGTTGTTCGACCCCCAGGTGGAGAACCATTGTCATAACAAAAAATTAAGTTAGTTTGGCAAGATCTAAAACCATGCAGGCACAAACTCATAGTATTATGATTTGCTATGAAGTCCAGTATCCTATCCTTTATTAACCTTTCGAAAAGCTGATGTCAGACTAACTGGCCTATAGTTTTGAGGCTGAGAATGGGATCACTTTTTGAATAGCGGCACCCCATTTGCAATTCACCAGTCTTACTGCGCCATGCCAGGCCTCAGTGAATCCTGAACATTTTAATAAAGAGTTTTGGCAATCAAAGAGCTAAACTCGCTAAGTACCCTGGACTCGATAAAATTTGATCTTGCCCATTCCCACACCTTATGTATAACTCTCTTACCTTTTGTTTGTAAGCTATTTTTGTACAGGGCCTTCCTCACCTTTTGTACCGGCATTGATTGTGATAGTGTGTAACTCCATATGTATGTAATCCATGTGATTTAGTTGTATAAACACTTTGACTTTACGCAATATGTTGGTGCTATAGAAATACATAATAATAATAAATGTGTGAATCATGCATCATCAGTTGTATTACTAGAATTAGTAATTAGAATTAGGAAACATTCATTAAATGGTTCCTCATTTGTGTAGACAGATGAAAAATAACAGTTCAGACTCTCAGCTTTTTTTCTGTTCTCATCAAGCAGCTGACCCTCCTCTGATATTAAGGGTCCCATCCCTTCCTGCTTAATTTTTTTACTATTTACATATTTAAATAATAATTTTTACTGCTTGCTGCAATACCCTTTTCCATATCCATTTTTGCATGTCTGATAGCTTTTTTGCAAAATTTATTGGTCTCCTTATACCTTATAAATGTTTTGGTTGTCCCAGCTAACTTGAATGTCCTTAACACCAACACTTCTATTGAACCAAAAAGGTTTTGCTTTGCAACAATGTTCATTGCGTAAAAGGGGAATATACCAACTAAACCAATGTAAATTTATTAAGCAGCATTTTAAAGGGATCCTGTCATGGGAAAATTTTTTTTATCAAAATGCATCAGTTAATAGTGCTGTTCCAGAAGAATTCTGCATTCTCAAAAGAGCAAACAGATTTTTTTATATTTCATTTTGAAATCGGACATGGTGACTTGTACTCTGATAAACTTCAATCACTCTTTACTGCTGTACTGCAAGTTGGAGTGATATCACCCCCTCCCTTCCCCCCCCCAGCAGCCTAACAACAGAACAATGGGAAGGTAACCAGATAACAGCTCCCTAACACAAGATTACAGCTGCCTGGTAGATCTAAGAAAGTGCTGGCACAAGTTATATAACCAGGGGCAGCTGGGAAATTGACAAAATGGCTAACCCCATGTCAGATTTCAAAACTGAATATAATAAAATCTGTTTGCTCTTTTGAGAAATTGATTTCAGTGCAGAAGTCTACTGGAGCAGCACCATTAACTGATGCGTTTTTTAAAAAAAAAACACATTTTCCCATGACAGTTTCCCTTTAAAGACTTTCCCTTTTTTCCGTGTTTAACCCTTTGAAAAGCATTTCCAATTTAATATGTTGCAGAGATGCCCTTGTACTGTATGTTGCATGTACAGTAATATGTTGCAGAGATGCCCATTTATGTTGCATGTCTAAAATTTTGTGATTTAGTTACTCCCTTATAGAATTGCCTCTGCAACAGAATCTCAAAGGAGACCATGTTATGACCTTGGTTAGCTGCAGATTTTTACAAAAAAGTATCTGGTCCGTAGACAATAGACAATTCTTTCTTTTACACCAACTGAACAATGGGGAGAACCTTAAATGGCACATTACCAGGAACAAAAAATATATTATTTTCTAACCCCTAATGTTATTTTTTGGCAACTCTATACTGACTGCATCTGTACATTCCAAGGAGATATTGGCGTCTTTCAGTTCAATTATTGCACCAGAGCTGCATCAAGCATATAAAATGCCTGATGTTAAACTACAGCCTGCATCAGCACATGTATCAGATCCAGCAAAAGTAAGGTGGTTTCCAAAATGTTGTGTCACAAATGCAAGCTCCAAGGCCACATACAAAAAGTCTGCCGTAAAGATGATAATTCGAAGCGACACAAGCAAGCCAGAGCAACTCCTTCTGCGGATGCAACCCATATAGTAAAAATCCAAAACAACACTACTGAGAAGTAAGCAGAAACAGATATTTATGTCTCAGAATAGTGTTGCAAATGAGCCAATGCGCTAAAAGAAATCCACTGATATAATACTACAATGATCTAAATGTTGAATGGAGGTAGATACAAGCTGTGTCTATTCCTTAATTCAGAGGAAACTTTCCATGTATTATGTCCCACAAATTGCCCACCTATTTTACCATGTGAAGTTAGCCTTGCTGATTGATTACAATGAAAAGCCCGTCAAAGTTGTGGGTGCCTGCTTTGTTTAAGTCCACTGTGGAAAATACAGAGGAAAACTATGCCGAATTATTATTAAAGGACACAAAGCAAGCTTCACAGAGCAAGCTTGTTAGGAGTAGAGTGGTTTGAGCCCCTAGGCATTCAATTAACTAGAGTAAATTATGCAACAACAAGCAATTTGAAAAGTGCCCTCAAAGACTTTAGCAGTGTATATGAAGAAGGCTTAATTTAAGGGCTCACAAATATAATTTCTGCTGGATCCCAAAGTTTTCCCAATAAACATGAAGCCACAACCTGTACCATTTGCGCTCTGTCCAAAAATAGATGCCGAAATAGATTGCTTGGTGCAACAAGGAACGTTAATTCCAGTAACCCAGCCAACTTGGGCCCCCTCAATAGTGCCTATACTGAAGCCAAAAGAAGTGAGGATATGTACTGACTATAAATGTACAATCAACAAAGCATTACAGAAACATCCATATCAAATCCCTGCTGTCAAAAGATTCTCAGCACCTTGACTAAAGGGAAGTTATTTGCCAAACTTGTTTTAGTTCAAGCATACCAGCAGTTGCCACTGAATGATGCAGCTGCTGATGCAAAAAAATTATCCCACACAAAAAAAACCCCACAAAGTTTAAAAAGAGTTTTGCATTGAACCAGGTGCGTTCCAGAAATTGATGGATGACCTTTCCAGCCTGCCAGGGGTGGTGTCATATTTTAATGATGTCCTCACTGGAGAAAGATCTATGGAATCATTAACTGAAAGGGTAATAGTAGTATTACAGCAATTTTCAGATGCTGAGTTAAAACTTAAGAAAGAAAAATGTGTTTTAGGAGTAAAAAGGGTTGAGTTCCTGGGGTCCAAAGTTAATGCAAATGGGATACATCGAACAGATGCAAAATTAAAAGCCATTCATGAAACACCAGTCCCCAAAAATAAACAGTGGCTGCAAGCATTTCTTGGCCTACTAAATTTACCATCCCTCCTTGAAATACAAAGCTACTGTGGCTGAGCCACTACACAGACTACTGGACAAAAATGCTACCTGGACGTGGTCAGCCCTGCATTAGCAGGACTTTAAGTATGCCAAGAGACTCTTATGATCAGACATTGTGCTAGTGCATTATGATTTGCATAGACCTTTTAACCTCACATGTGATGCTTCTCTTTATGCAATAGGGGCTGTTTTAAGTCATACAATAAGTGGCACTCAATAATGAGGTGCTCTTACCACATGTATATGTATCCTTTTTCAGGTCAGGTGCTTAAACAGTGCTAATCTAACCTGCCACTGGTCGAGTAATTTCCATAAAAGTCCAATTTATACAATTTATACAATAAGTGGCAGTCATGAGGCTCCCATTGCATTCTATTCACGGACCATGAGTACCACAGGGAGGAATTATGCTCAGATTGATAAGGGAACTTTAGCAATTGTAGCAGGGGTAAAGAAATCCCATGAGTACTTGTATGGCAGAAATAATTCTATTGTTACTGATCACAAGCCAATATTGAGTATGTTAAAGGGGTGGTTCACCTTTACGGTAACTTTTATTATGTTCTAGAATGGCCAATTCTAAGCAACTTTTCAATTGGTTTTCATTATTTATTTTTTATAGTTTTATAGTTATTTGTCTTTTCTTCTGATTCTTTGCAACTTTCAAATGGGCGTCGCCGTCCCCTTCTAAAAAAAACAAATGCTCTGTATGGCTATAAATGTATTGTTATTGCTACTTTTTATTGCTGATCCTTCTTTTCAGACTCTCTCCTATTCACATTCCAGTCTCTTATTCAAATCAATGCATGGTTGCTAGGGTAATTTGGGCCCTAGTTAGAAGACTGCTTAAAATGCAAATTGAAGAGCTGCTGAATAAAAAGCTAAATAACTCAAAAGCCTTAAATAATAAAAAATGAAAACAAATTGCAAATTTTTTCAGAATGTCACTCTCTACATCATACTAAAAGTTATCTCAAAGGTGAACAACCCCTTTAAAGAATAATGGTCCTACTGCACAGATACTTTCCTCCATGCATGCTGAGATGGTATTTACTGCTGAATGCATATGACTATGACTTGCAGTACTGCCCAGGAAAAGATATACCGTAAGTAATGCAGATGCTTTAAGCTTTACCTGTAAACCCTCCAGATTTTCAAGTACCGTTATTGTCTGAGGTCCTCATGCTAGCGTCTCCCTCTGCAGGAATCAGATATTGCCCACATGACAGCTACCAACCCAGTAATTTCTCGAGTGTTGAATTGGGTATGGAGGGGTGGTCAAAAATTAGTTTAAAAGAAGAGTTCACACCTTTTGAGAAACACCAGTATGAACTCTCTGCATGCAAAGGTTGCCTTTTGTGGGGAAATAGAATGGTAATTCCCAAAGCAAGGCAAAACCATGTTCCCAAAGCCCTACATGAGAGTCACCCAGGCATTGTAAATATGAAAGCCCTTGCAAGAAGTTATGTCTGGTGGCCTAAAATGGATGAAATGATTGAAAAATGGGTAAAAAGTTGTGCTCCTTGCCAGGCCAACCACCATGCCCTGCTAAGGCCTCAGTACATCCATGGGAGGTGAAGTGGAGCCCATGGGCTTGGCTTCACATCACTTTTGCAGGGCCTTTTCAAGGTCAGACATTCTTCCTTGTGGTTGATTCCTTTTCCAAAAGTTGGAAGCTGTTCCAGTTGCATCTGCAACCACCCAAGCAGTCAGTCAAGTATTACGAAAGTTGTTTGCCACACACGGACTCCCAGACATAATTGTATCAGATAACGGAGCAGAGTTTACATCATCAGACTTTAGAGCATTTATGGAAGGTAAACTTATTCGTCATGTTGCAACAGCACCATTTCATCCATCCACAAAATGACAAGCTGAGCGTATGGTCCAGACTACAAAGGATGCATTAAAAAAGATAACTGACTGAAATTTTTGTTTCAGCAGCACATAACTCCTTCTGCTAGCATTGGCTGCAGTCCTGCAGAACTGCTTAAAACCGATTTGGACAGACTGCATCCTGACTTGGCTTCTGATTTACAAAATAAACAGGAATATCAATTCCATAAAATGCACAGGCCTCCACAGTGAGGATGTTTGAAGTATTCAATAGTGTGTATGCCAGAAATGATAAATTAACTGCAGATACCGAGACCAATTCACAAGGAGAGGTTATCAGTGTCCCGGCCCAGAAGGGTCATTCAAAGGCCCCAACACCTAGAGGATTATACTATCTAGAAGGGGTGTTATGTATGGACTGTTAATATAAGACTAGTAGATGGTGTTGTTGCATGTTAACCTGATATGTGTCATTCTGTTCTGCTGGTAATTTCCCTCGCATCCGCCTCTCTATCTGCTTACTCCTCCCATGTTTTCTCTTGAGCAAAGTTTGTTCTACTCACAGCTGCTGTGAACATTTTCTGTACTAGTACTAGTACAGGGTCCAGAGTATAATATACCACTTATACCAAGTTAAGTGGAGCTCACTCTTATGTACAGTAGTTATGTAGTGTGCTATATACATATATATATATATATGTGTGTGTGTTTGCTATGGGATACTGCATCTGGTCAAACTTTATGCCTTTTATTACATATGGGGTTAGGAATGAGAATTAATCGAGCTAGTAAGTCAGGCAGTCCAGGCCCCAACAAGAAGTTTGTTGGGGGATAGATAAAAGGGCTCAATTACTAAGTGCAAGTTGCAGTCTCACATATTTTGCCGCAAACATAACAGCATTCAAGGCACACTCATCTAAAGCCATTTCTTACATTTCTGTATAGTTGCACTTGACTTTAACACACTGTTAACATAGTGGCCTACCTCAGTATAGCATACTTGCACCTAAAGAATCACACAGACATAATTTTGATTCAGAGAGTTGGGTATGATGACATCCTGACACAGATTATTTTCAACACAATTACATCAAAGCATCTGCCGCAATACCTCCTGTTTAATGTATATCCCTTATGCAATAATAATATTTCTGTGATGGACATTCAGTAGTGATGGGTTGCACAAACTAAATCAAATGTACTAGTAGGAAGTCAATGTTTTCTACCTTAATTGCAATGAAAAACACACCAAAAGCATGCACAGTAAAATAAAGTTGATTGGAGTGTCCTTGCAACCTCTCGCTTACTGAATTCCAGTTATTAAGGAATCACAAACACTTAAACACTCTCAGTGCCATTACTGCACAGCATTCAGGGAAAACAGCACATTGAAAATTGTTATAGTGGACAGTAAAGCACGCTGGTTTGTTATTAAATTACAGCCACTTGTACAGTTATGTCCCTGGTGGAATTGCCCTTTTAAGCTATAAGGCAAAAACATTCTTGCAATGTTACAGCAGGAGTTACTGCAATTTGCTATGGTCTCTACTGAAAAATCACAAGATTGTAATAAATTTTGCAGAGCAACAGATTTTACCCCGTATACATGCTCAGTTACATAGCACATTAGCCCCATCTGCTGGGGATATATGCACATTACAAGAGTTACGCGAGCTGGTGTATTTTTGACTTCAGATAATTAGTAATGTCCAGTGTTTCTTTTTGTAATTCTAAATTAAATACTTTGTAAATTTATTTGCTTAAACTTCATTTGCCATTCTTGGG
Organism: Xenopus borealis; assembly: GCA_024363595.1. Classification (NCBI taxonomy): domain Eukaryota; kingdom Metazoa; phylum Chordata; class Amphibia; order Anura; family Pipidae; genus Xenopus; species Xenopus borealis. Next base: position 70,603,798 of record CM044433.1, on the reverse strand, counting down.
CTTGGCCGATATTTTGGGAGCTTTATTAAAATTAATTGGTGCCACAGACAAAGGAAGAAGGAATTCATTATTTGCTGAATCTAGTAATTGAATTGGTACAGGGTATAGGGGTCATTCTTGACACCAAGGGGTGCAAAAGCCCCTAGTACTTATTCTAATAATACGTGATCCCCCAATGCCCTGGGGGAACAACATATGACAATATGAAGATAAAGCAAATGTGTCCTAAATGGCATCCCTTTCCCCCGAAAGTTTCTGGGAAATCCTGAAAATATTCCTGCCATAATACTTGGGGGTCCGTTTACTAAAGTGCGGTAAATTTGACTATAAGTTTCCGCATGTTATCGCTGAGAATATTTTTCCGCCAGAATATTCGCAGCGACTAAGTTCTCAGAAGTCATTGCGATCACTTGCGGTAATTACGTTAGCGAACCAGCTTACGTTAGCGGTAATTTTAGCGAGTTGCGAATTTTCTGGCGACAATTTACATTTGCATATATTTATTCTAGAAAATAGTCTTGTTTTATGCGTTAATAATGGCGTTAATTATGGCAATTTTTACTGTGACATTTATTGCCAGAAATGCATCTTCAAAACTCATAAACTTTATTGACTGATGATTATACCATCCAACAACATTACAGAGTGACACCAATCAAACATGTGTGTATCATATAAACCCACACTTCATCCATCCACTCACACACCCTTCTGCCAATAGAATCATATGAACAAGAAATCATACCAGTTATCTCTTTGTATCATTTAAATGCACAGTTTAAATGAGAATTAAACTCCCATTGAGAATTTTCTGGCCAAAAAATAAGTTAACGCCACTATATAGATGGCGGTAAAATGTTGCGAATATTCTGGCGTTAATTTTGTCTATCAAACATTTCGCTGCTTAGTAAACCATGCATTAATATGTACGTAGCGTTATTTTCAGTGGATGCGATAACTGGCGAATACATATTCTTGCGCAAGAAAATTTGCTAATTTATATTTACCGCAGGTTAATAAACTCGCGAAAACATATTCTGCGTTAAATTTGTCTGTATTTTGTGCGCAAATTTTTACCGCACTTTAGTAAACGGACCCCCTGATCCCCCAATGCCCTGATAGCTAGATACAAATCTTGAGTTGCATGAAAAGTGCAGCCCCAGTGGGCACATCTAGTCTGCCTTTACTGCCTGCCCAAACAAAAGGTAAAGACAGGGCCCCAATACATCTGCACCTCTTGCTGTTCTATACCTTGCATGTACAAGGTTATGTGCAAGGTTCAGGGTGAGTATGGGGTGGGAGGGGAGCCACCTATCCAGTCTTTAGTAATACAGTGTTGTATTCATAAATAGAATCCAAAACAGAAAGCAGAATTCTATGGCTATTTGCACACTCTCGGACGCAATCTGCAAAAAAATTATCAGTTTGCACACTGTGCCTGTGCTAAAAAAAAGAACCCTTATAGCTTTCAGAAAAATATATATTTCTGGAATGATAATTCCCAGTCTTGGGGGAAAGTTTACATTTAGACAATCCCACATACAAGGGAAGGGAGCAACAAAATGACTTGAGAAGTTGAGAACAAAAAAAGTGAATGTCTGGCAAGTGCCCAGTGAAATCCCTGATATTAAGACCTCCAGCAAATCCAGTGAGCTGAGCCCATTGCTCTTTGCTTATTGCTAACTGATAGACCTACATATGACAATATGAAGATAAAGCAAATGTGTCCTAAATGGCATCCCTTTCCCCCAAATGTTTCTGGGAAATCCTGAAAATATTCCTGCCACTAAATGGAAGACAGAAGCTCATAAATGCTGGACTGATTCGCAACTGCAGTTCAGATCTCTTTGGCCAGTTAGCCCATAAATGATTCACAGAAAAACGGCAGAGGTTATTATGAAGGCGACAAGTGTCAGAACATGTAGTGGCTGGCATTTAATAATGTAATATGATATGTGATAAAGGTGTAACCCTTAGGGTTGCACTTCCTAAATATGGATATTAAATATTCTGCTGACTGAATTCCATTTTTCAGCTGACACCCTCTTTCTGTGGAAAGTTTAAAGGGCTGACATTCCCTGTCTCTAGGGGAAAATGGTATACTTCAAAGTTTTAGGAAAGGAAAGAAGGAGGAGTAGTTCTTTCTGGATCTTCAGGGAACTGCTACAGGTACCTATTGAGAGGGAATCAATAATTAAACTACATACTGGGTAACCTGTAAACCCTTGTTTGTTATTCACCATTAATTCCCCATTTGTTATAAACTTAGTAAAAGCACTAAAGTTGGCGCTATATAAATAAATGATGATGATGATGATGAAGACCCCTGATCCAACAGGATGTCAGTGGGTTAGTACCATGGTTGTACACAGGTAGAAACCAGGCAACTCAGAGTGAGAAGGAGTTTATTTCTCTATATAGACAATCCCCTTTATACAAGCAGTGTTGATTAACAGAACTGGTTGGGTGAGATAATAGAGCATTGATCATATTCTTTGTTAGACTGAATTAAATGTATATCAATGTAATAACCAGTCCCAACCAGTAGCTCGCGAGCAACATGTTGCTCTCCAACCCCTTGGATGTTGCTCCCAGTGGCCTCAAAGCAGGTGCTTATTTTTTTATTATTTTTTAATTACTGGCTTAGAGGTTTTGGTTTCATAAAAAACAGATGTCCTGCATTTTCTCTTAGTTCTCCTGTAGGCTGCCAGTCCATATAGGGGTTACCAAAAAGCCAATCAGAGCTCTTATTTGACATCCCCATGGACTTTTGCATGCTTGTATTGCTCTCCAACTCTTTTTTAAATTTAAATGTGGCTCACAAGCAAAAAAGGTTGGGGAGCCCTGCTCTAAAAAGTGTATACAATACAGTTTTAAAAGTAGGCACAAAAGGTCATTTACACACAGTGGGCCAGATTCAATTTAGTGAGAAAATGTTTATCATGTGAAAACTCATGGACAAAATTCAAATTGAGATGCAATTCAATTCAGAAAAACTTATTTCAATGTGTATCACATCAAAGTATTTGACATCTATGGGAAATAACTGGAACTGAGTTTGGAGAATTTTTTTATCTCCTCGAATTGAATCTTGCCCATGATTTTTCACATGGTAACTTTTTTCTCACTGAAAAACAAAAAGGCATCTTGTAGTTTATTATGTGAAAACTCATGGATAACATCCAATTCAAGTAGTAAAACTTTTTTCATAATTCACTTAGGGGCAGATTTATCAAAGGTCAAAGTGCAAATTCAAATAAAAAAATTCAAATTTTCGCAGTAATTTTTGGGTACTTCCACTATCGAATAGGCTAAAATTCGATTCAAATTGAAAAAAATTTAGATTAGAATAAAAAAATTCGACCATTTGAAATTCGAAGTACTGTCTCTTTAAAAAATTAATTCGACCCTTCACAACCTTAAACCTTGCAAATTGCTGTTTTAGCCGATGGGGGACCTCCTACAACCTTTACGGAGTGTTTTTAAAATTTTGGAAAATCTACATTTTTTTGGTGAAAATCGTTCCAATCTTTTGAATCCAACGATTTGTATTCAATTGAAAACGGATCTATTCGATCGAAAACGGTCCATTTTCCATCAAATAAACCCTTTTAAAAAATGTTGATGATATTCATGTGATAAACACTGAAGTAAGTTTTTCTAAATTGAATTGCATTTCAAATTGAATTTCCTCCATGAGTTTTCATGTGATAAACCTTTTTGTCACTGAATTGAATCTGGCTCAAAGCTGGGAATCCAGCCATATTCGTATCCTGCTTAAAATGTAATTTATTAAACTAAACTAATACAGGATTTTGTAAAACAAGTTTTGGCATAATAAAAGAAAATGTATTTTTTTCAAATATACATTCATTACAAATGTTCAATGGTTATTTCAATTACATCTTTTTGATTATAAGCTCTTTAGGGCAGGGTACTTGGCACCTTTTGTATTCACTACGGGTTGCTATATAAGTACTTATCTATGTTCTTTGTATAAGCCTCTAAAAATACAAGTTAGTATTAATAATAATTAAAAAAAAAACAATAATTACTGTAATGAATGAGTAGCTGGATAGATTGTAGGCTCTTAAGCATAAGGTTATAAAGAATCAATTATCAAGAAACTCGAAATTCAGAAAGCTCTGAATTACAGAAAGGCCGTCTCCCATAGACTCCATTTTATCCAAATAATCCAAATCTTTAAAAATATTTCTATTTTATTTGTAATAATAAAACAATACCTTGTACTTGATCCAGTTTAAGGTGTAATTAATCCTTGTTGGACAGGTCCCACACTTGTTTATGTATATACACACTGACCTCAACACATTTGCATGTTTTTGTATTCTTAATTTGCAGCAAGTATAGTGCTAAATTTGGAATGGGAACCCTTTTGCGGGTACCTGGTGCTGTCCGCCAGACCCAAGCTGCCTGGGGTCAATTTTATACAGTCTAATGAAAATAACCAGCAGCACGCATTTTTTTTGGATTTAGTGCCACAAAGTGATTTATTGGCTCATGGTGCCATAAATATATTTGAAACATTGTTTTTATCCCACCATGAGCCAATAAATCACATTGTGGCACCAAATCCACAAAAAACAGCATGCTGCTGATTATTTTCATAAGACTGGTTTTGTATTCTTAGGCATGCAATGGTGCTCTACATGATGATTAGGAACTTGATTAACACTTAATAATAATAAATCATAAATAGCTCTAATGGTGTTTCACTGTCTTTTAAGTTCACGTGACCCTTGTCACATCTCTATTATATGCACCCATAACCTCTGTTTCGCATCCAGTCAACAGCCATTAATAACTGTATCTCCATCTGTGTTCAAGCAGATGGCTCTGCTTGGCCCTTAATAGCCTTATTTAATTTTATGGTCTCTCTTCCGATCCATTGCCTCTGATGGAGCACTTGTTTCTGTCTTATACCTACAATGACCCTTGCTGTCAAAAGACAAGTTTAAAAATAAAAATGCTTGATGTGTAATGAGCTCCCTACCCTTCACACTACAGCACGGACTGTAATTAATAACAGCTGAGGAGGCTGCATTTCTATAATTAGGACTGAGCTGGCATTTCAGTAATAACCCCTTACTGTCGATAGCATCCTGTTATGTTACAGACACCTAATTGCAATTACTTCATGATCAAGGGCTACACAGCGCAATAAAGCCCTTGAACTCTTGACTACTGAATGGGAAATTAAGCCTGGCTGTTTTATCAAAATTTACTTTCAAATTAATTATTATAGTTTGTCAGGAACTACCTGCCATCAAACTCAACTATTTACTTACAAGTTCCTGTATTACCTCACTGAGCCACAGGAGACCTTTGGGATTTGATTGCAAATGATTATAGAGACCCTGGTTTTCTTATGCGTTTGCTCTCCAACTCTCTCATCAAACACAGGTGTGTGTAGTTTGCCAATTAAGGGGCTTTATTAGCCTGTTGCAAACAATGTCCAAGTGCTTAATCATTAAAGGAGAACTAAATACTTTAAACCCCCCCTTGGACCCCCCCTCTCTGCCCACCCCCAGCCTACTTGCTACCCCGGGCAAATGTCCCTTACTTTTTACTCACTCCTCCCGGCAGATTCAGGCGTCGGAGTTCACAGCAGCCAACTTCTTCTTCTGTAAACTTTGTGTCTTCTTTCAGCTCTTCTGCAATTCATGTGAGTTTCAGAGCATTTGCAGTTGTCCAGAACTGGGAAATTGCTACAACTGTAAAATGCTGTTCAATACATGAAGATTACCTAAGAGAAAAACATGGCTGCCTTGAACTCTGAATCTGCCGCAATGGGTGAGTAAAAAAGTTAGCGGTATTTGGCCGGCTTAGCAAGCTAGCTTGGGGGGAGGGGGTCTACAGGGGGGAAGGATTTTTTTTTAAAGTATAGGTTTAGTTCTCCTTTAAGCCTCACAGCCAGTTCTAGCTCCTGTTTCTAGACCTGTAATTACCTTGCCTGGTTCCCTGTTCCTACATTTTTCCTAATTCCTGCTAAAGTTCCTGATTCCTGCCTTTGTTCCTGAGTCTGCCTGGTTCCCTGTTCCTTCTCTGTGCCTGTGTTCGCCATTCCAGTTCCCATTACCTGCTCTCTGTTGGATCTCCTGGTAACTGACCTTGGCTTGTTTACTGGAATACCCTCTGCCATCAGCCTGCTTCCGACTTCAGCCTGCCATACGGATTCCTTATTGTCTTCAGCCTGCCCCCCAGACCTCGGCCTGTTACTCAGACTTGTCTTTGTTGTGGCCTGCCCTGGACCACTGGCCTGGTGTAAGAACATATATATATATCTTTCGTTCATCTGTTAAATTGCCATAATTTTCATTATTAAAGAGGACCCGTCGCCCAAACACAAAAATCGGTATAATAAAAGTCCTTTTCAAATTAAACATGAAATCCAATTTCAAATTTTTATTAAAGCGTTCATAGCTGTTTTAAGCTCATTTAAAGATCTCAGCTGTCAATCAAATATTGCCTGCCACTCCTCTATGCCTTAGATGCCACTGCTCCCCACACATTCCCCCAGTTCTCTTAACCATTTAATTGTGTAGCCAGGACATGGAGATAGACATCGGGTCCCCCATTCTGGTGTACAAACAAGATTCTGAGATGATGCAAGGCTTGCCTTAATAACAGTGTCCACAAAATGGCTCCTGTCCGCTTGCTATAATTATGAATTCCCAGACTGAAGAAAACAAGATTAAAATAATTTTCCTTGACTAATGTGATAAAATATGATTTTGAATATTTGTTTGGGGTGACGGGTCCACTTTAAAACATTCTGAAATACCCGCTGTACCCATGTTATACGGCACCAAATCTCCTACCTGCCAGCCACTCACCTGTGGCTAAACTTGACATAGTTACTTTTGTTCAGTCTATACAGCTACTCTAGACTTGAACAATATATGGATCAAGGGCCAAATTTAAGGTTGGCATAGGGCTGGAGCTGAAAATGACAACAGGTCTATTCTCTAGAATTTTTTAAAAAGCTAATGATTCTGTACTTTAAAGTTATACAATAGTCAATGGTGTTATGTTACTACAGGTATGGGATCTGTTATAGGGAAACCAGTTATACAGCAAGCTCAGAATTACTGAAAAGTCATATCCCATAGACTAAATTTTATCCAAATAATCTAATTTTTTTATATGAATTGAATTGATCCAAATTAAGATATAATGAATCCTTTTTGGAGGAAAACCAGTCTAGCAGGCTTAATTAATGTTTACATGATTATCTAGTAGATAATTATAATGATTCAAATCACGGAACATTCTGTTATCTGCAAAACCCCAGATCCTGAATATTCTGGATAACAGGTCCCTTACCTGTACACACATACTGTAGATGTGAACTACCATACCTACAGAACCTCTTGCATCTACAAATCATGTTTTCAACCCTGGTGTGTGAATGGATTTTGCAATTCATGCTTTATGGTTAAAACTATTTTAGTGCATACAAAGTTAGCAAATATGACTGTTAAGTATTTCAGAACATGTCCAAAATATATTTAATGCCAATGGTGATACTAAAAATTAAAAACAACTTTGTTAAGCTGGCACTTCTTGGAAGCAAATAAAGGTAATGTCAGACCTTAGATATTTTGTACAAATTTGGAAATTTAGGGCAGAGTGGACAATGTTAATCAGGCCATATTGAGGAAGAAATCACATTTTAAAATAATTCAGATTTTTTAAGATTGATTTAATTTTTCTCTGTAAAAGAAACTGTACCTTGTACTAGTTCCAAACTAATATATACTGTAATTCAACCTATTTGGAGGAAAACAATTTTTTTCCCTTTAAGCAAATACAGATTTGATCAGGAAGATTAAAAAATCCTGCAAGGGGCAATGACCACATTGACTTGTTGATGCAGTACTCTTGTTTGAATGTATTTATGTATATTTTTAGTTATATAGCACTACTCGCTGTATGTATGCAGCACTGTACAACATAACAGCCTGCATTTATTTTGTGTTGTGGTGGGCTTATTTACTAAAGTGCTGGCAAGAGGAAGAACATCAACACACAGTATGAAACCAGGTAATGTAGGGAAGCAGGACTTGACAAGGTTTAGATGGCCTGCACACCCTCCGTCTCCCCCTTGGTGGCTGTTATTGGATAGTGGAATACCCAGTCTTGGAAAAAGGGAGCTCTAGGGCCATCTTAACAGTTCTGGTGCAGTAGTACTACAACAGTGGAACCAGGGTCATCTCTCCCTGTTGTAGTATAAGTTAGTAACAGTTGGGGTTGATTTGACTTTGTGCCCTAAGGGGACTGGAATAGGTAGATGGAGAAGTGAGTGGGTAATTGATTAGACCTGGAGTCCTGGGCAAGGTGGTCAACCTTGGTTAGGCACTTTTAAAGGAACGCATGAACCAGGATGTAGGTGTGTCAGGGTCAGTAATCTGTAGGGGATACGTTTGCATTGTTTGCTAAGGTTAATTTTTGTTGTACAGTTACACAAAAAAAAAAAAAACAACTGGATCCTCTCTTTCCACATTTTCTGTCATTTCAAGTCATTGTGGTTGAGGTGGGCAGGGGGCACGGCAAATCCGAATGCTACACTTGTCATGCCATAGTATTAAGAATGCTTTTTTTGTGCTTCACAAACATAACAATGCAATAATCTGAACTCCTTCCATTGGCTATGTTAAAGATGTGAAAGGATGGGGTATGGTTTTACCTCTCACATGGTAGATGAATCAGTCTAATGCAACTACAAAGAGTGCTAATTGCAAAGAAGGGACTCATTCTAGTCAAAAAGCTGTGATCTAATCAACACCTAAAATAAACAGGCAGCCACACTAAAAATTAAAAATACATATTTCTTTTTGCTACACTACACTAGCTTGTCTCAACTTGGAGCAGGGAGGGAATGGGAACAAATTACCCTGAGGGGAGTTGGAATGGGAACAAATTACCCTGAGGGGAGTTTCTCAAGTGGCCCTACTCATATTATATCATTAGATGTGTGGAAAACACATACAATTGTTTACATTTGATTAAAAATGTATTAATTTAACAAAGTTTCTGCAGCTGGATCTAAAATTAAGTAACTAATATGCTGCATCAGGTACACTGGATAGAGCACAGGTCAGGGGAGCCTTGCTTCCCCTGGCACTCCTGATATGCCCATGTATCATGAATGAAAGAGATCCAACAAGCATATGTATTTTCCCATATGCTAACCTCTTTAACTGAAGCATTAAAAACCTAGATATAGCTTTTATGTTTCGACGTAGTAAAATATAAACATGAATTCACTTTCTATTCTTTAAAGCTTGATAATAACAGTAACGAAGTTCCCAATAGATATTCTTACTGGTATGACATTTGAGTTCTCTATCCCCAAAGACTGCAGAAAATGCAGTTAAATGTCCGTTCTAGAACATTTCTGCAGAAAGTCAAATTGTGGCTGTGCAAACACAGATTTCCAAAAGAAAATTCTCCATTCTTCAAATTCTTAGTGCAAATAATTTGTAATGTGAGTCAATGAGGCAGAAACTCAGCACTCAGAGTAAAAACGCATTTCCTTCTAACAATTTTTCTATATAAGATTGCTCTTTTTGTACTAAGAAAACAGAATGCAATTTTGCAAACTAAGAAAGAAATAAGCCAGCTGAACCTTAATAGTCAAAATATTTGATAAAATCAGATGCCTGTAAATTTTCTTGTTGATGTTGTTAGTGTATTTTTAATGAGAAGATAAATCTGGGATGACTGAAAAAAAGCTATTCCAGTTTAACATTGTGATGATAATAGCAACAGTAAAAAATACAAAGGATAGAGAAATGGTGAAAGAAACCAACACTATAAAAAAGAAAGAGAGGTAACTGCTGTGCAGTACAAAAATGCACCAATGCATGCAACACTGGAATACCAGTTATTGCTGGTAGCTTTCTGTTAGCAATAAACCTTTATAACCCTTATAAAACAAACCTGTTGCAATGCTTACAATGTATTTAAATTGTGCTCTAGAGCAATGTTGCCTTTAATTCCTTCTTGTATTCTCCATCTTCTTAATCTTGTGTGCGCACACAGGTCAGAATCAATGCAAAATTTTGTGTTTTCACCCAAACTGGTCACAAAATGTGTGTGTGCCCTCGCCAGTTCACAGCTCAGAGGGAACATTGCTCTAGAGCAGTGCTGTCCAACTTCTGTTGTACCGAAGGCCAGTGTGGTGTAGGGCCGTCAGGAGCAGAGTTTGCTCTCCGGTGCCCCCTCCCTCCCACAGGATTGCCTGCATGCACATCTTTCATACTGGAGCACTAAGCGTCTAGATGATATATGCTGATGATATAATCCCTGTAGCCCTGGATTTAATTAATCTTGAGTTTTCACAAGAATGCCAAGAGGTCTATGCTGCTACCTCATCACCTCGGATCAACTGGACCAAGAGCTCAGGTGTTCTGGAAGGTCCTCTACATGTAGATAACATGCCTCCAGTTTTTCACAACATCTCATGGGAGACTAAAGTCATCAAATATTTAGGAGTCTGTCTGTCAGTTGAGCATCGCACAATTTCATTGAACTTGAGGAGCTTTGGGAGGGCTTTGGTGATCAACCAGTTGGTGGCCTCTCAGCTCTGGTACAGGCTGATATGTCTTAGCCCAACACAAGAATTAATTGCTAAGATCCAGAGAAAGTTACTGGACTTTCTCTGGATGGGAATGCACTGGGTCTCTGCAGGTGTTTCAAGCCTACCCTTGAGAGAGGGAGGGAGGGCATGGAGTTGTGTGCATACACTCTCAAGTGCACACTTTCCAGTAGATACAGAGATACTTGTATGCAAATCCTTCTCCAAGTGGTGTACGGTAGCATCCAGCTTTTATCACCAGGTATGCAAAATGGGGTATGACCGGCAATTGTTTAGCATCGAACCTGAAGGATTCCTAAGAAGCCTCTCACCATTGCCAGCTTACTACTAAGAGACTCTAAAGACCTGGAGCATGGTCTCTGTGTTAAGGCAAGGAGCCATTCAGGGGGAGGACATTCTAACTGAGCCCTTACATTAAAATCATCTTTTAATACTAGGATGTTGTAATCCACCATCATCCACCACTGCCTTTGCCAGGCTCAGTTAACTTGAGTAGGGGATCTCCTGAATTTTGAGAGGTCAGATTGGGTGAAAGCTCAGACAGTAATGCAGCACATGGGATTCCTCACCACTAGGGTGATCAAGGACACCCTCTCTCCTGACTCTCGCACATTCATTGATGGGGTTTTATGTGCTGCAGAGCCATTTTCACCTTGGAATCTCCACCTCCAGCCATAATAATAGCACCTGTCAATCTCCTGCGGCACCTCCTTCCCTCAACTTGAGCCAGTTGGAGAAATGTACCTTGACATGCTTTGATGACATGACAAGGAAGCTAATGTATTCTCTCATGCTCCACACTGTTCAATTCTTGCCCTTGTCTCCAGCTATGTTAAATCTGGACGCAGGTGGTTAGAGACCCCAGTGGTGAGCTCTTTATTCTAGTTTGGTGCCAGACCCACAGGAGACTCAAGTTGGAGAGTGCTCATGGTGCATTGAGCACAGGAGAATACTTAGCTCGCCTTAAAGACTACTCAGCTGCTTGTCCATTCTTTGGCAGAGGGAAGTCTATGTTCCATGCTTATTTTTTGTGTGACAAATTGCAACCTCTTTTGGCTCTTTTGAGGAAACTTCACCTGCAGTTCTGGTTACACTTTACCCTCATGTTTTTATTTTTGGACACCCAGTTTCCTCTAGGAAGCAATGTTTATATATATATATATATATATATATATATATATATA
>CM044433.1:70537095-70589147 GCA_024363595.1 Xenopus borealis | reverse complement strand
TTTTTGGACAGACATAATATCAAAGGCTATTTTGATACTAAACTCTACATTTAGTATAGTAATGGGCATGTATGGTTTGTGTAAAAGAGTAGAGATGTGTGTGTGTGTGTGTGTATGCTGGGTTTTTAATTTGGAGGGGTTGAACTTGATGGACTCTTTTTTCAAACCAATTTAACTATGCAACTATGTAACTATGTAACCCAGGCAGTGTTTACTGGTCGGTTTAATTAATTTGCTGACCAGTGGGCAATAGATAGGTTACTTTCTTAGTATCTCCAGATTTGATTTCTGTTCAAACAACCCTCACACTTTATATTTAAGTGCACTTTAATTTAAGTGGCAGTTGTATTTTATTTTGTTAATTACCTCCTTTGATGTATATTTGATCCATATATTCTCGTTAAGTACACATTCCCCTGAATCCAAATTTGTCAATTTGGTGACATTTCCGACAATCACCTTAAAGCTTCTACCTTGCAGCATCTTAAATACTATTAGGTACCAAGATAAAACACACAAAATATATCTATGGTCCGCTGAACAGTTATATGTCCAATATGCAGTATGTAGCATATAGGTGCCAATAAAATGAAGATACCCAATATGGTCTGTTATTTCAGTTTTTGCTAAACACACTTACAGCAATTGCGAGCGGCAAATATAGAAAAAAATGTGTACAACTCCAGAAAACAATATATTTTCATAAAGTATACATTCCCCTGAATCCAAATTGGGTATGCATGTCTTTCTACTCCAAAGCACAAGCCATAAAACTTTCATAAATTTGGCATTTATATTTCGAAAATCACCTCAAAACTTCCAACTTGCTGCATATATATAAATACTGCCAGTTTTATATATATACAGTCCATACACTGAGCGCACTCCTTCCAGATTTTATCTCTATCTTCTGGTGCGTTGGTCAAGGGTTCACAATATACAGTTTACAGATGGACCCGCACTCAAAATTCAGTGAAATAACTTTGTGTTTATTCACAATGCATCTCCAACGTTTCAACACCCAAGGATAAAGTGCATATACTGAATTGAATGTTAAATAGATTTCAAAATTGGCGCCAATCCATGACGTCATAGCCAAAAAAAACTCATTAAAGAGTAAGTGCATTTATTTGTATAGTTATAAAGGCATCACCTACTTTTCGCCACTAGTGCTGAAACTGCAACCAATCTGTAAAAAAGTGTCCAAATAAAATGTATCCAGTGTAGGAAGTCCATAAAATCTGTAATTGATAGGCAGAAAAAAGGAATGCAATGTTAAATATTGTCTATGTAAATACATTTTAGCGTAATTCTCAATAAAATATTTTAAATAAAGTATTTTAACCTTTATTTTGTCTTTTGCTTTTAAATTTAACTCATGATTCTATTTAATAGTCCTAATCCATAGTGATGGGCGAATTTATTAGCCTGGGGCGAATTCGCTGCGAATATTTATTCACTGGGTCTGAGGGGCTCAGAATCTCTTTTAAAGAGCTCCTCCTTCGATAGCTAAATTTGGGTCTATTTGGGAGCTTTCTTGCCACACTTTCATCACTCTTGATCAGCGCCCAATGCTTTAACACACATTCTCTCATGTATCTGGAAGATTCACCATATTGTGACACATAATACATATCATTTCCATCTGCTTTTCCTTTAATAATCTCTGTCTCACACAGAACTTGATCTCTATAAAGCTATCGGCCCACTCTTTGGTTTTCTGGATCAAAGCTCGTGAATAACCCCTTTGAAAGAATTCCTCAATTCTTTGTGTAGTTTCACTGTCAATTCTCACCACCCTTAAAAATTGCAATTTTGGTAGTGAGTCTAACAAATGCTTAGGGTGGTTACTTTGGTAATGCAACAGTGTATTTCTGTCCCTGGGCTTCACATAAATACATGTTTGCAACTTGCCCAATTGCTTATAAATCTTAACATCCAAAAATTCTATGCTATCTGTATTATAGTTTAAAGTGAACCTCACTAGACTGTTTATATGGTTTAGATGCTCTACTGGATATTCTAGCTCCACATTTGAGCCAGACCAGATGAAGAAGACATCATCGATATATCGCCTATAGAAGGCACCATATCTTCTAAACAACTCATTGTTCAAAATGCATTAATTTTCATACATATGCATAAACGCATTTGCATAAGCAGGGACCACTTTCGATCCCATGGCCGTCCCAGTACGTTGTATATAATACTGATTTTCAAACTTGAAGTAGTTTTTATACAAAATGAAATGCAAAAGAGACAAAATGAACGCATATGGGGGCACTTTATATACATCATTATCTTCAATTAGTTTCCGTACAGCCTCTATTCCCATATCATGTGGGATACAGGTGTACAGACTTTGTACGTCCATGGTGATCAAAATATATTCAGATACAGGAATGTCAATACTTCTGACTACCTTTAGGAAATCATTGGTGTCTTTTAAGTAACTGCCTGTTTGCTGTACACATGGTTGAATGTGATGATCAACAAATTCAGCAATGACAATGGGTGACAGTTAGAAAATCTAAGGTGGGCAAAAGGAAAAGGGATACTGATGCTGGGTTTATACATCACAACAGCTTTGACAGATTGTGTGAAGATGATGGGAGTGTGAACTCTGGATTGGCAATTCTAGATGGGGCTGACCTCTCTAACAGCTGGGAGACCAGTTCCTCTAGTAGTAGTGGGAAGGAGAACAGAGTCGGGCATAAGCAGATTGTGGTTGTAGGTGATTCAATTATTAGGAAAGTGGATAGGGTAATCTGCCGTCCAGATCGTTACAACCGAACAGTCTACCTGGTGCCAGGGTTCAGCATGTGGTTGATCAGGGTAGACAAATTATTGGGTGGGGCTGGGCATGATAAATGGTAGATTGAAGACCTTAAAGAGTGAGTTCAGGGATCTAGGCTCTAAGATTAAGGTAAGGTCTTCCAATGTAATTTTCTCAAAAGTTTTGCCTGTGCCACGTGCAAGTTTAGGGAGACAGCGGGAGCTCAGTGAGTTAAATGTGTGGCTCAAGTCTTGGTGTAGGAAGGAAGGGTTTGGGTTCATAGAGCACTGGGCTGATTTTTCCTTGCGGTACAACCTATACAGTTGTGACCAGGGCCACCATCAGGGGGGACAAGTGTCCCGGGCCCAGGGCTGAAGGGGGCCCGTGCGGCTCCTTCCGATGTCTTGAATGCTGAATGCGGGAAGTGCCGATCAGACACGAAGTCCTGAAGTGACGGAAAGACCCGAAGTCACGAAAGGAGCTGATGCTGAAGTCCTGAAGCCACGAGTTCAATTCTACTGACACCATTGTGGGTTTGTTTTAATCCCCTGGCCACCAATGTTTTATTTTAATACTCTATAGGCCCCTGCCACCAATGTTTTTTTTTTTTAAATATTTTTGGGGCCTCAATTTCTTTTTAACTTGTAAGGGGGGCCCTCTCACCAATTGTTTTATAAAAAATATTTTTTGGGGCCCCAATTTTTTTACCTTGTAAGGGGGGCCCTGTCGACAAGAAATATTTTTTCGGGCCCCAATTTTTTTTAACTTGTAAGGGGGGCCCTGACCATCAATATAGCAGAGCTATAGGTTCCTTGCAGGATGCTGCCACTTTGCAGAGTGATTTATCTAAGTTGGGAAACTGGGCAGCAATCTGGAAAATGAGGTTTAATGTTGATAAATGCAAGGTTATGCACTTTGGCAAGAATAATATAAATGCAAGTTATACACTAAATGGTGTTGGGAGTTTCCTTAAGTGAGAAGGATCTTGGGGTTTTTATAGATAACAAGTTGTCTAATTCTGAGCAGTGTCATTATGTAGCTACTAAAGCAAATAAAGTTCTGTCTTGCATAAAAAAGGGCATAAACTCAAGGGATGAAAACATAATTATACCTCTTTATAGATCCCTAGTAAGGCCTCATCTGGAGTATGCAGTGCAGTTTTGGACTCCAGTCCTTAGGAGGGATGTAAATGAGAGAGTGCAGAGACGGAGAGAGTGCAACTAAACTGGTTAGAGGGATGGAAGACTTAAATTATGAGGGGAGACTGTCCAGGTTGGGGTTGTTTTCTCTGGAAAAAAGGCGATTGTGAGGAGACATGATTACACTTTACAAATATATTCGAGGACATTATAGACAAATATCAGGGGACCTTTTTACCCATAAAGAGGATCACCGCACCAGAGGCCACCCCTTCAGACTAGAAGAAAAGGACTTTCATTTGAAGCAGCGTAGGTGGTTCTTCACAGTCAGGACGGTGAGGTTGTGGAATGCACTGCCGGGTGATGTTGTGATGGCTCATTCTGCTGATGCTTTTAAGAGGGGTTTGGATGATTTTTTGGACAGACATAATATCAAAGGCTATTTTGATACTAAACTCTACAGTAAGTATAGTAATGGGCATATATGGTTTGTGTTTGAAAGAGTGGAGATGTGTGTGTGTGTATGCTGGGTTTTTAATTTGGAGGGGTTGAACTTGATAGACTCGGTCTCTTTTCAACCCAATTTAACTATGTAACTATGTAACTATCAATAGCTTTTTATAACTTGTTTGTGTAGGGGGTTACTTTTTTAGCACTGATGTCTGTGTGGTCTTTTAACTATGATGTGGGCAGGAACAGGGGTGGGTCTTGGGCGCTAGGGTAGGTGGGGGGCCCCGAAAATTTTGTTGTAAGGGGCCCCGTGATTTCTAATGGTGACCCTGGCCGTGACGGATTGCACCTCAATGGAAGGGATCCACTGTGATAGGGGAAAGAATGGCCAAAAGGTTGAAGGAGTGTTTATATACCAGCTCCAACTTCAGGCCAGGTACAAGTATTACAATAGAAATGGATACTATCATGTATTATAAACAAGTGGATACTGCAATCAAGTCTATCAATGTTATCTCCTACCATCTGGTTGTAAGCAGTCCAATGTAATAGTCCGTTACTTTGTATTGAAGTAACCAGATGGTACTATCTGTATGGAAAAAGTGTTGCAATTAGTAACAAGAATTTCAAAGTGAAAAAACTAGTACATTATAAGAAGCATTTTAAACTGCAAGCTTCATTCATTCCTTTTGGTTCAATTGTGTCAAGTAATTCTATCCACTTGGCTTCCTGTTGCAAGAGCAATGTTTTTCTGTCACCCCCTCTACTTGGAATGTTAATCTTCTGTAAGACCATCCATCTGAGGCTTGCTGCACTGTGTCTCTCATTAAAAAAATGTCTACCTACTGGTGTATGTGTCTTTTTGTTTTTAGGATCAAATACAACTATAGACCTTTAATGTTCACCAATCCTGACTTTAACTGCCCGTATGGTCTGCCCTACATACAGTTTGCCGCAGGGGCATTTGAGCGCATATATTACATCATCTGAATTGCAAGTGTGGTATTGTTTGATAGGGATTTTTTGTCCATAATATGGATGTGTAATATAATCACCCTTAATGATGGAATTACACTTATTGCAATTTAGACATGGGAAGGTCCCATTTTTTGGTTTAGTTAGGAACCTGGAATCACTTTTATGATGGTTCATATTTAATCCAGTTCTTACTATAGAATTAGTGATATTTCTCCCCCTCTTATATGAAAATAAGGGACAATCTTTAAAGAGTTTACCAAATGTGTAGTCCTGTCCTAGCAAGGACCAATGTTTTTTAATAATATGCTCAATCTTTTTACTTAATGGACCATACTCTGTAACAAATGGAATCCGATTGTTAGTGCTTTTCTTATTCGTATTTCTTAGCAAGGATTCTCTAGATTTCAACAAGACTTCATCCCTTGTTTGTTTAAGAAAGTTTCTGTTATAACCTCTGTCCACAAATTTTGTAATCAATTTATTGGAATTTATATGGAAAAGGATATAGCAATAAGCAGTAAAAAGAATCAAAAATTACTTTTTAAATATATTGATAGTAAAAAAATGAAACAGGAAGGGGTAGGACCTTTATTATCAGAGAAGGGTCCGCTGGTTGATGAGAACAAGCAAAAAGCTCAGATTCTGAATGCATACTTGTCTGTCTATAAAAATGAGGAACCAGCTAATGAAGGTTTCCTTATTAATGGTCCCAATTCTAATAATACATATAATGATGCATGGTTCACACATGCTGAAATTCAAAAGAGACTAGAACATGTTAAGATAAACAAAGGTCCAGGAACAGATGGGATTCATGCCAGTGTAATTAACGATCTTAGCTCTGTGATTGCCAAACCTATCTACTTACTTTTCCAGAATTCATTGAGGTCTGGCATGGTGCCAAGAGACTGGCGAATTGCGAATGTAGTGCCGCTATTCAAAAAGGGATCCCATTCTCTGCCTCAAAACTATAGGCCAGTTAGTCTGACGTCAGGGTTAGGAAAGCTTTTCTAAGGATTTATAAAGCATAGGATACTGGACTTCATAGCAAATAACAATACTATGAGTTTGTGCCAGCATGGTTTTATGCATAATAGATCTTGCCAGACTAACTTAATTTCTTTTTATGAGAAGGTAAGCAGGGACCTCGATTCTGGGATGGCTGTGGATGTGATTTACTTAGACTTCGCTAAAGCATTTGATACAGTGCCACACAGAAGGTTACTGGTTACATTTAGGAATGTTGGCCTGGAACATAGTATTTGTAACTGGATAGAGAACTGACTAAAATATAGACTACAAAGAGTGGTGGTAAATGGAACATTTTCTAATTGGACCAGTATTGTTAGTGGGGTACCGCAGGGCGCTGTACTGGGTCCCTTGCTTTTCAACTTGTTTATTAATGGCCTGGATGTGGGCATTGAAAGTACGGTTTCTATTTTTTGCAGATGATACTAAATTATGCAGAACTATAGGTTCCATGCAGGATGCTGCCACTCTGTAGAGTGATTTGTCTAAGTTGGGAAACTGGGCAGCAAACTGGATAATGAGGTTCAATGTTGATAAATGCAAGGTTATGCACTTTGGCAAAAAATAATATAAATGCAAATTATACACTAAATGGTAGTGTTTTGGGAGTTTCTTTAAGTGAGAAGGATCTTGGGGTTTTTATAGATAACAGGTTGTCTAATTCTGGGCAGTGTCATTCTGTAGCTACTAAAACAAATAGGGTTCTATCTTGCATAAAAAAAGGCATAAACTCAAGAGATGAAAACATAATTATACATTTGTATAGATCCCTAGTAAGACCTCATCTGGAATATGCAGTTCAGTTGTCAGGATGAGCCCGGGACTTTAACTCTTAAATCCCAGTTTCTGGACGTACATATCATGTGAGCCACTGGGGGCTCTTAGCGCTGATCCTGATCTCTTGAGTTTGTATTATGTTCATTCCCAGTTTGTCTCCTTGGTCTCCTCCCTCCTAGTTACCCTCATGTGTGTTGTGTTCCCTAATTATTTACCCTTTATAAACCAGCTTTGCTCAGGGCTGAGTCATTGTATGGTTTTTTTTTGTTTGTCTTGGATAACCATGTTGCTGTGGTTCCTAGTTCCAGAGCTCTTGTATTTTGTTCCAGCCTTTCATTACCTGCCTGGTAAAGACTTTATTTCGACCTGTACCTGTTCTTCTTCAGTTCTATTAAACCTGTATAATTTCACCATGCCTGCTCCAATTTTTTATGGCTACACCCCGGGGGTTCCGCCATATCCACTCCCTATGGAGTGGCTCCCCTGGTTTACAGCTGCTCCCTGAACCAGAGGATCACCGAACCAGAGGCCACCCCTTCAGACTAGAAGAAAAAGACTTTCATTTGAAGCAGCGTAGGTGGTTCTTCACAGCCAGGACGGTGAGATTGTGGAATGCACTACATTCATTCATAATACATAATATCAAAGGCTATTTTGATACTAAACTCTTCAGTTAGTATAGCTATGGGCATATATGGTTTATGTGAAAGAGTGGAGGTGTGTGTGTGTGTGTGTGTGTGTGTGTGTGTATGTGTGTGTATGCTGGGTTTTAATTAGGAGGGGTTGAACTTGATGGACTTTGTCTTTTTTCAACCCAATGTAACTATGTAACTCTGTAACAATGTGGTTAGCGGTCAGAATGCTTGATCCAAAGTCACACTGTGAAATAAACAGTTTTTAGGGGAATAACAAGAAGGAAAGTGATAAAATAAAGAAGTAAAACAAAAAAAATTAAACAGTATGTGTTTGTGTCTGCATGTGTGTGTACAGCTCTAAAAAGTGTATAAATGTGTGTAGATGTGTATGTGAGTGCATACATGTGTGCAAAAGCAAAAAAGCCAGAAAAGCAACAAAAATAACTAACTACGTATAATAAAAATAGTAATATGTGTACTCTCTATACGTAAATGCATGTATGTGTGTTTAAATGTGTCCAAACCAACGCCCATTTTTTAAGACATAGGGCCACATCTAGCTCAATTCCTCTCCCTTTAAAAGCCGCATACTGGCGGGGGAGGATCGATCCTTTATATGATCATAACTTTCTAACTAAAAACCCCTGTTTTGCAAACTTACTTTGGAGACAGGGGCACAGGGAATGTGCATTAAACTAGCACTTCCATTATACTTAAATACACTATAACTTTGCCTTTAGAGTGCTTCCACATACCCCCTATTTTGTACATTAGCTTGTGCAGGTAGTGTGTGGGCAGTGCAGCATCAAGAGGTCCTGATGAGGAGGAAGTATAAAGTCAGGTCCTGCAACAATCGCATCACAGGACCAGGATGGCAGTCCCCTTGGCTCATTGTCAGCCGCTCGTTTCTCTTCCCTATCAGGACCACTCAAAGATGAACAGTTCATATTGTGTTTCAGTCACAGAAATGTATCTTAAAGTATTTCAGCGGAGCTCACCCAACTGTTGATTCTGCGTCTCTCCATTCCAGGGGCTGCTCTGGCGGGATATCGGTAACTTCCAACCGATTCGTCAATTCATCCTTAATATGCCCGTTCCCAAGCGCCCGCCGGAATCATAGAAGAGGCTCACATATTGAAGATTATTGCGGTTTTATTGTGCACACCAAAAGTATGAGAGACAGTGGGATGGTGAGAGTACTATGCGTTTCGTGCCCTTTCGAGAGACAGTGGGATGGTGAGAGTACTACGCGTTTCGTGCCCTGGCAGTTCGCGTAGTACTCTCATCATCCCATTGTCTGTCATACTTTTGGTGTGCACAATAAAACCGCAATAATCTTCAATATGTGAGCCTCTTCTATGATTCTGGTGGGCGCTTGGGAACGGGCATACGGAGGATGAGTTCATATTGTTCATATTGTGTTACATACATTGACACAATACCAGTGCTGTTCCTACAATCTGTCTGATTGTGTGAACAATTTTGGCAGTTTCAGTCTAGGTATGAGGTGTGAACAGGACTTTAGGGTTGTGAACAATAGATGTGATACAAGTTTGAACAATGCAGAGTGATTAAATGCAGGAGCCAGTTAATCTCAGTACTAATACATTTTAAGATCACACAAGGCAAGAAGTCACAGCAGGCAGATATTCATGTGGGAGGGCACATACGTAGGGTCGGGGGCAGCCAGTTGGACAGCACTTCTCTAGAGTATGAAATGATGAATGACAGTATAGTGCCATAATAGTAAAGCATGATTTCAAATTCACTGGTACATATAGGATAATGTACACTCTATGGTAAAGTAAAGTGATACTTGAAACCCTGAAGAAATTATGTACCCACAGTAACTTTCCCTTTTATTTCATTCTATACTTTGTCTGTGCCTTCCTTTTTCAATTCCAATCTTTCTGTCTCTTCTATCCCTTTCTTCATACTTTTTTATTCTGCTCTCTTTTCTATTCTCCACTATTCTGTTTCATTCCAGAAGTTAAAAGACTAATAGCAAAAATATGGATATCAATAAAATACATTCTTACTATAAAAATAAACAGACATTAGATCATACCATCCTAACTAGGCAACAGACACAACTAGAAAAGCAGAACAAAATAGCCCCTAAAGAACAATTGACACAGTGGATTGCAAAACTCACAAGATATATTACAAAGGCAATAGAGCCAATGCCCAACAACAGTCAATAAATATTGCTGTGCCACACTTCACAGATGTTATAGTCTCTAATCTAAGCTTGTTAATTAAATGATATTCCTAATGAATTTAGTACATACTATTGTTACATAATGTTAAAGATGATATTAAACAATCCCTCCCTACAAAAAAACATCACTTTATCCATACACTACTGTACATTAACAACAGCTACACAAACCCATAAAGAAATGCCACAATCTCTTATTTACCAACGAAAACCTGTTAGGGCTAGTAACTCCATGCCTTCTAATAAGGCCCCACATTTAGAGTGATTCACTGAAAAATACTTTTAAATATACTTTTACAGAATGAGACACAGGCTAAGGAAAATACCAGGGTATGTCCATGTGCTGGCCAGCTCTCAACTTCACCTCTGTGTAACTTCAAAGTGCATAGTGTAAAAACCATGCCAATTTTTTTAAAATAAGTCACTGTATGCCCTGTCAATGCATAAATACATGCAGAAAAACTACCCCAATGGAAGGTTGTCTATGTTGCCTGAATTAAAAGGAATGTTATTGGTCCATTCATATCCCTTATATTCAAAAGTGTTTTCCACTGATTAAGCAAACATAAATACATAATTTTTTTTACATTATTGCACTATTACCAGAATGTTATTGTGAAGCTTACAAAGCAACACATACATCCATAGCAAGCCAAGAAGGAGGTAAATTATCCTTTTTTGGAGATCAGCGCATAAGATATGGAAATTTTAGAAAACCAATATAGTGTGATATTGTAATTATATCAGGTATTCACCCCGTGATTTCAAACTGGTTGTAGCTTTAACCTTCAGAGGTGTGAAGAAGCTGATACCAGCGAAACGCGTTAGGAGAGGGGGACACTCGGACTGGCATCCTATACCTAGGGACTGGGGAACAAAAAGCCACCCAACACCCTGAAGGACCGGAAGAGACCCCATTGTTTTTATTACTTGCGAGTATTTTATTGTAAAATGTGAGTACATTTTCACTGTTTTAAGGATTTTATACATTAAATAGTATTACACTATTTTGTATTTTCCCCTGTTTTATACCACATCGAAAAATCCATATGCTTGGGCACATCTGATGACCGGGGATCAGGATTACTCTATTATGGGCTATACACCACTACAGTGGTTTGTGAGTAGGCAATTCAGCCATACCCCCATCACCTATTTGCTTTTTCAAACACTTGGCACCTTTCTATTGTAGAACACAAATCTATCAGAAAACCCCCTGGGTAAACACCACTTCCTGTAGGTTAAAACTACAACCAGTTTGAAATCACGGGGTGAATACCTGATATAATTACAATATCACACTATATTGGTTTTCTAAAATTTCCATAGCTTATGCGCTGATCTCCAAAAAAGGATAATTTACCTCCTTCTTGGCTTGGATCGATATACATAGTGGGGAGACTACGAGGAGACCGGCAGGAAACCGTTTGGACTGACATTGTAACTTTGGGTTGGTCGAAAAGAACTTTAAGAAAAGAAATCTTTTTTTTTTTTTTGACCACTCAGCTATTTCTAATACATCCATAGCACATCCAAATGCAGGTTACCTAAAATGAATAACAATTAAATCCACCTTTTACAATACACACGAACAATAAAATACTACAGTAAATTCTTGATATGCTAAATTACAAGACTGAACTATGAAATATCTTGTAAAGCTGAGCAGTCATTTTTTCAAATTGTTTCTTACGGATTTTGGTGTCTTTGAATTCACCTTGTCAAATGCCCAAACATATGTGATTCTCGGGGGAACTGATTGCATGCTTGTGTTGCAATGATATTTGTGGCACCTTGGAAAGTGTCACTCTTCTTGTAAGTATGGAGAACAGTTGGTCACATGGGAAAACTGGAAGGATTTTTTTTCCTCTTTACTTTGATGCTATGTGTGCAATAAATTGTGAAGGAAGATGGCATTTTGTGAAATATTTTTTCTAAACTTTGTTCTTAAAGCAGTGGTCTGTCTCAAGAAAAACATAGGCTAAGGAAGACAGGGGAGCATGTTAGATTTATGAGCCAAGGATAAAGCCTTGCATGGCAGACCTTTTTGTGCTAGATACATGCTCTGTTTCACCACACAGATTTGTGAACCTGGCTGAAGATACTGAAAAACAACAAAACTTATTATTATAATACATATTTTCTTTTGGGTTTTCCAGACACCCCTTCTAAAATTACATGTCCTCTTCTTCTCACTCACAAAAAAAATATGTGATTCTCCGGGGAACTGATTGCATGCTTGTGTTGCAATGATATTTGTGGCACCTTGGAAAGTGTCACTCTTCTTGTAAGTATGGTGAACATTTGGTCACATGGAAAAACAACAAAACTGATTATTATAATACATATTTTCTTTTGGGTTTTCCAGACACCCCTTCTAAAATGACATGTCCTCTTCTTCTCACTAACAAGTTCTAAACTGCCTCTGAAAGCAATTTTAGCACAATAACTATTTTAGTTTATGACGGAGCAGCGCACAAGTTTATTCCAAATACTGTATGAGTGGTTGCCAATACTGTATTCTTCAGTAGAAACACGTCTGAAGTTAAAATTGCCCTTCACAATCTAGCAGTGTCATTGAAAATATGGTTTTGATAGGTTCCACTAGAAAATACTTACTTGTGTAATGCCAACTTTTGGAGGAATAATTGCATGGGGATCTAACAGCACAATCTTCAATCTGTACGGTGGGGATTGTTGATACGCAATGTATAAAATTATGCGTCTCTGGGGGGGAAGTTTCTGCTGGGAAAATGTTGACAGTGTTTTGACAGTGTTAAGACAGTGTTATTGAGGTAAGTGATGAGTCAGCAGAATCTGACATTCTGAAATTAAAGTGCTATATGATATACCATATCGGTTTGGTTAGCATGTAAGAGAGTAAGCTTCAGAGAAGAGGTGGGTTTTAAGAGAACATTTAAAACACTGCAAGGTAGGAGAGTGTTTGATGCTGTGGGGAAATCAATTCCACCTGTAGGGAACTACTCTGCTGAAGTCTTGGCACCATGATAGTGATGAGGTTACTAAGGCAGAAGAAAGTTTAAGTCTTGAAATGTAAGTTGGAGCATTGTTATTTAGAACTTTGCAGGTGAGTGTGAGGAGTTTAAATTTGATGCAAGAATAAACTGGTAGCTAGTGCAGGGATTTACAGATGCAGGTACAGCAGAAATGGATTGCTGGTGAGGAGGATGAGTGTTGCTGCTGTATTCTTGATAAAATGTAGAGTGTAATCCAGTGAATGGTAGACCATCATGGTATATCTAATATAAGTTATTCTAAAACAACTGGACTTGCTGAGTAATCATTGAAGACGTTTCACTAGTGGTGAGACAAAACACATAGGGGTAAATTTACTAAAGGGCAAAGTGACTAATGTTGGCAATGCTGGTGCTCGCTCACTTAAAATCTGTCCTATGTAGACTTATTTTCTGTCAGGAGCGCCCAATGGCGCTCCTTTCTCCAGTGCCAGAACAATGATGTCACGCCGCCCCACTGCGAAATTTTAATACTTAAGGACTTCCAGATCAGGGGTTTGATGCCCAATTGTAGGTTTTGCTTGGAACATTCCTGGGTGCTTGATAATTCCTACTATATTGATTCCTGAACTTTTGACCCTGCCTGAACCTTATCTACCTGCCTTTTGGACTTTTGCCTGGACTTTGATTACAAATTTACCTAATCCTTCATTGGACTGCAAACTTGGATTTTAACCCCTAAGCTTCCTCCTTGGTCCTGACTACTCCCACTGGGAGCTGATAGGCCATCAGGTCCTCGCTTACCCTGCCAGTTGATGTTGTTCCGGTCATGCCCTGTCAAGTCCCTAAACTTGCAACTCCTTTTATAACTCTATCCCTCTGGTGGCATGATCATAAAATGTCTTATTACAAAGTACTTCACAGAGACAGAGATTATACATCATTCACATCAGTCCCTGACCCAGAAGAGCTTACAGTATAAGGTTACTATCACACATACACATACATAGCACAATCAATTTTACTAGGAGTCAATGAACATGCCTGCATGTTTTGGAGTGTGGAAGGAAACTAAGGAAACTAACAAAGCCAAGGACTCAACAAAATTTTCCTCATCTGTGAGATTATATTTTTAGGTAATAGATTTACTTTAAAGATGCTGATAACAGAAAGTAATGACAATTCCTGATTTATACAAACAAATTTTCATTTCAGGTAGTACATTTCTTTTAAAGCTCGCAGTCAGACTCTTTCTCCTGCTGATAACTTCTTGTCATTGCTTGAGCTATGGAAATGACATAGATTTAAAAAAAATGCTCAGCCTGGTTGATTTCAAAGGTTTGTTCAAGGAGCAATTACCCCACAGCCTCTGGGCTACTTTGAGTGGTTTTTTTTGTAAAACTGTTCTGTGCTGGCTACTTGAAAAAAGTTCAGCCAGGGAACAAAGGAGATATAAATATACAGAGTGGAAATATGTGTGAAAGTACTTGCCTAAAGGCATTGCAGAAATGCACTGGAAATGTTCTTTTAAGTGGTATCCTGTTTGCAAGAAAGAAAAAAAAAATCATAACCACCCATGAGTTGAGCATTAGTATATCAAGTGCCTCTTACAAATAAATAAATGAAATAGCTATTTTAACCCTTTAATGAAAAAGATCAATGGAGTGACTTAAAAGTACTTGAAGTGACAGGACTATCATTTTCAAGAGCAAGCTACATTTAGGGTAAGGACACACGAGGCGATTTATCGCCAGCGTTTTTAAAAAGCAAATCGCGGCGACATGTCGCTCGTTTTGTCTCAGCACAAAACCATATGAAAAACGCCAGCTACTGTGCACACAGCGCGTTTGTGAATCGCCTGTAGCTCCAAAACGCACTGAGACCCTTTTCCGAGCGATTCATCAGAAATAGCATGTACTTAGAAAAGCACTGAAATCTCCTAGACACGCACACACATACAGATAAGTAGCAGCAATTGTATTCAAATTACACTGCGCAATGACGCAAGAACGTAAAGACGCAGGAATACAAAGACGCTAGGTTACAGCGGGAAGCACAAACGCTCGAGGAGAGACGCCGAGACAACACGCCGAACAAACACTCGGACGAAAACACGCTCGAAAATGCCTTTTTTGAAGCACTTTTTTGATACGGACAGGAGCACGTACCGCACAGAGCAATGGGATACAAATCGCTCTGTGCCAATTGTCGCTGGGAATCGCCTGTTCGCAAAAGACGATCGCCTTGTCGCCGCGATTTGCTTTTTAAAAACGCTGGCGACAAATCGTCTCGTGTGTCCTTACCCTAAAATTGTTTTAAGCCACTGCACATGGTTCCGTTCACTAATACAGCACTGATTGCTTTAATCAGTGCTGTATTTGTGAGGGGCAGGTGGTGAAAAGCATGTAGGCATTCCTCTACCTTGCGCATCACTCAGAAGGGCAAGGTAGGGAGTGGCAGAAGGCACAGTGCACACCAGGGTCCTACAGACTGTGCTCTCTACACCAAGCTCTTGATTTTAGATCCAGTACTCAGTGCAGAAACTAGCAACCCAGGAGAAAATGCTCTGTAAGTAAGCACTAAGGGGCAGGCACTTGTGTTGCATAGCATTCCTTCACTTTTTCCCTAGGGTAAGCAAATGACCCATAGTGTCTTTTTAGTTGTTTGTTTTTGAGCCATAGGATCTTAAAGGGGTTGTTCACCTTTGAGTTAACTTTTAGGGAGTTATTTACTAAACTTGAATTTTTTCTGGACAAGGTTTTATGAGCAAAAACTCTATATACCCTGAAGTCCAAATCCAAAAACCCCTTTATCTCAAACCTGTTTAGGTGATGTATAAATCAATGGGAGATGTCCTTTGTACAATTTGTGATCTGTGCTGGTTTTCGTCCAATAATCTGAAAAATTTGGTGTTTTTGGGTGATAACACGAAAAGATTGAGCGTTTGAGCGAAAAATTTGTATGATTTCGGTTTTTCACTCAATTGTATTGTTTTTTTTTATGACCCAAATTTTTGGAGTTATTTTATTAATAAATAAGATAAATCGTGGATGGGAGCTTGGTTATTAAAATATGAGATAAATTTTAGTTTTAGTAAATAACCTTCTGAGTATGATTTAGAAACAATTTGCAATTGGTTTATTTGTGGTTTTTGAGTTATTTAATTCAGCAGCTCTCCAGAAAGTTGGCCAGATCTCGATCGGGCAGGTTGAAAAACCCCGTCGGATTGCAGCCGCATCTGCAAGTGTATGCGGTGCTGCGATCCGACCTCTCGTTTCAGATGCATTAAGATCCAATCATTGGGCCCTAGGGCCCACGATCGGATCAGCCCGATATCGCCCACTTCAATGTGGACATATTGGGGAGAGATATGGCCGTTATGCTCGTTATGGCCCAGTATTTGAATGATTTTTCTTACCTAGATCATTTTCAGGATGTATGAATGGATATACAGCTTACAGAACTACAAAGAGAAAATTACCCCAGTGTTGATGAAGTTGGAATTGTGCTCAATCAGGATACAAGTAAATTTAAATCAAAACCTTATTTTTTCTACCTTTCCAAAAACAAGTGGAGAAAGAATTGACTAGTTTGAAACTCTCCAAAGAAAATTTTCAATAAAAAATAATCTCACTTTGGCTGAAAGGACAGTCTTAAAAACATTTCAAAATGATAATGAAATAGTGATTTTGTGATATGTTCCAACAAAGGTGGATCCATTGTGCTACTCAATCATGATGATTACATGAAAGTTGCGGTGTCACGAACAGCACCCAATACCAGAATAGTTGCTAAGCACCTTGGTCTCAGCTCGGCTTCACCAGTTATGTGACCGCCTTTGGCCTAGGGAGGAGCCCTCAGCTTACTCAGATGCCACCTGGACTTATCGAGAGGTGCAAAGCTAAGAGTTCTGGCTAGAACAGGGGCACGATCGTCTCACCAAGGATATTGGATTGAAGAATACTGACGTAATCACACGGCGCGCACTAGAGAACCGGCGCAGGAAGGAGGAGCATGCACGCGGCGAGTGTCCCTGCCAGAGGCACGGCGGACACTCCCGTGTGCTCGAGGGGCAGCCGCTAGACCACCAGGGAAACTGTAAGCCCTTACATGCGGCACATCAATGATGGCAAAGTTTACCCCTTCGTTTGCCAACCTACTGTATATATGGGGTGATGAGAATAGTTTAATATTTATCATGATAATAACCCCTTTCAAAAGCAAATTATCTTTTATGGTAGCTATATTGATGATTTGATTCTAATTTGGTCTGGTACCCACACCCAATTCATAGATTTCACAAAATATATCAATAATAATATGTAAAACCTCAAATTTACACATGAAATTCAGACTACATCTATTGCATTTTTAGACATGATCTTTTCAAAAAAAGGAGGAGTGCCCACTCTTTTTCGAAAAGAATGCACCGCCATCACTATCTTCATACCCCTCACATCTGATATGAAATATCCCAATAGGTCAGTTCCTAAGAATAAGACAATCATGTACAGATTTCAATAATTTTATAATAAAATCCTGTGAGCCTAGGGAAGACTTTAGATGCGGGCCTACACTATGCCGTGTCTAACCCACACCTTTCGCAGGGTGGTAATAACCCTGGAAACTCCCTTTTCTCAAAATACAGAAATACAAAAATACCTGTCTAGAGTTCTTCAACTATAATGGAAGATTCTAGCAACCATCTTAAGTCCAATCCTATTTCTTGTGTCCTGACATACGGCACTCAGTATACTAACATATTGAACATTATTAAGAACAATGTATCCATTCTGGGAGAAGGTTGCAGTTTTATCTCTAGGAAACACAGATACCTTCACAATTTGCTTGCACCAAGTATGATCATAACTAAAAAAAATACACTTGGTTGTCCCATAAGTGGTCTTACAAATGTGGTTCAAGAAAATGTGTCACGTGTCAATAAATGGTTGTGTGTAGTGAATTTTCTTCCTCCTATAGTAAAAAAACCTACAGTATAAGATTAAAGAATATGTCAACTGTAATACACGTAATATTATCTATTTAATTTCATGTAGAAAATGTGTCCATCAATATGTTGGTCAGACTATTCACACACTAAATGAAAGGGTATATCTGCTGTTATTTTTGAGTCCACTACAAGTAGTTTCTATTCATAAATTGTGAATATACATGAAAAATTATTTTGTGATTAAAGTTGTACTTGTTTTAAAATTGCCTCATTAGCTTAGAGGACTAAGATGGTGTCTGGATCTATGATGTAATTTGAATCAAATTGTATTATCTTGGTTAGAGTTAATTAACTCAGATAGCCTATACATAAGTCATCGATTCCTTAAAGAACAAGTAAACCTT
The DNA here is from genome assembly GCA_024363595.1 of Xenopus borealis. NCBI lineage: Eukaryota > Metazoa > Chordata > Amphibia > Anura > Pipidae > Xenopus > Xenopus borealis. The sequence continues at coordinate 70,570,812 of CM044433.1, read as the reverse complement.
TTTTTTTCTATCTGTAAATTTGCTCTAAAAAGCTCCCCAGATTAATGTACCTTAGTCCCTGCTGCAAGTCTGCTCTGGTTTCTGTGTTATCAGCAGCTTGTTTCCCTTCTTCCTGGTGCAGAGTGAAGCCCCGCCCCTTAGCTTTCTGAGCTGACCTTATCTCTCAGACTAGTCTTGGAGATCATTTGCATAATGTGACATAGCAGAGAGCAGTGTGTTTAGCACCTTTTGCTTGGGGAAACTAGCTTACTAATGCACACACTGGCTCCCTCTTCCTCTCTATTGTGGAACAGCAGCAAAATGCACTGCTCAGTAAACTAAGGGGCTGGGCTTCACTCTGCACCAGGAAGAAGGGGAAACAAGCTGCTGATAACACAGAAACCAGAGCAGACTTGCAGCAGGGACTAAGGTACATTAATCTGGGGGGCTGTTTAGAGCAAATTTACAGAGAGATAAAGAAAAACATTTACTTTTCCTTTAAATATGCTTGTGTTGTCTTGTATGCTGTGCCTATGATTAAGTGACCCCCATTTGAAAGCTGGAAAGAGCCAGAAGAAGAAGACAAATAATTAAAAAACGATACAAATTAAATTATGAAGACCAAATGAAAAGCTGCTTGGAATAGGCTTTTCTATAACATACTAAAAATTAACTTAAAGGTCAAACCATCCCTTTAAAGGAGAATTCAACCTGTAACATAAAAACAACTGCACATGCACCAAAAGTCACAAAAATTTGCAAAAACATTTGGACAGAATCTGCACCGAGGGGTAAGTAAATGTTTGAGGCATTTGCCCTGGGTACCAGGTAGGCTGAGGGAAGGAGGGGGGTCTACGAAGGGTTTTTTTATGTTACAGGTTGAATTCTCCCTTAAACTACCCAACAACCTCACCATTTGTGAATGTCAGCTCTACATGTGCTGCGTGTGAATATCTTCAATGGATGCAGCACAGGTTTGAGAAGTTTCTCGAAACAACTTTACAGAAGACATGGCCATCATCGCAGTAACAGCGGTGCAGACGAAAGAAGTGTTCCTTGCGTCTGATAAATCTGGCAAAGAAATGGTCTCTAATTGCAAAGTGTGTAACTTGCTTGCTGCAATTTTCCAAATCTATTTCATTTACTCTCCAAGCCCCTGCATCATTGACATTTTAATTAAAGACTACTTCTAAGTTCTAACGTGTTTTCAAGCTAACTTTTCAATTTTCTTTAGACTGATTTAAAGCCTAAATCTGTTTGACAACTGCTTTCCAACTTTTCCTAGCTAACATTTTATTTATTGCTTCAAATCAGTCTTTATAACAAAAGGACCCCATTCAGAGTCAATACAGAAAATTATTTTAATGTTTAATCTTTGTACTTTCTAAAATAATTTTTTTTTCTAACTATTTAAAACAATGACCTTTAAATGGATGCTTGTTATAGTTTACACATTTACCTCTTCTAACACTCAATGTGATATAGCTACGTATTTGGGATAGACAACATGCTGGCCTAGCAACAAAACCTCACCCTGCTCCTTTCCCTCACCAATACAATGCTGGGGACGCACAGAATATATTTTGAAACTCGTTATATGTATATGACATATACTTACTGTGGAAAAACATAAATGTCTCAGTAACAATATAAATCACTGTACCTATTTAAATAGGTAAAAAAACTCAGGTACTGTATGATATTTATTATTCAGAAACTCAAAAAAAGTAACCAAATTACTGAGATTGCAAACTGGAGAGCTGGTGAATAAAAAGCTATAAAAGCTAAAAAAAAAATTAAAAATGAAATTAAAAACCACAAATAAAAAATGAAAAATTATGGCAAATTGTCTCAGAATATCTTTCTAATGTTAAAAGGTGAACAACCCCTTTAAGTGATTGAGCCTTCCATATATTCCTTTACAATTTTACATTCTGACTGCCTGTCTGCCACTATAATTGGGCTTGTTTATTCATCTGCCACCACCATGCTGGGCCAGAACTCCAGAAGAACACAAAAAAATTAAGGATAGCCATTCTTTTCTCTGTGGAATGCTTGGCTATCTTTAACTTCCTCCTGCTTTGTTATGTTTTGGTAGCCGAGGATGAGTAGAGTATAACAGTGCTTTATTAGCAGGTTCATGCAGCCATTACACATCAACAGTAACTTTAACTCTAACACTGTGTTCAGCTGTATAGACAGTACTGTGTATGCACAGTATAACACTTGTGCACAGGCCATTTGAATAAACACAACAGGCTTCTCTCCAGCAGTTTTTAGATATACAGGATGAAGAGCAAGGCAGCCCTAGACACAAGACCTGTTTATTACAAATGCGTTTAAGTCCATTAAATCATTCTTTGATGATCTTACTATTCTGAAATTTAGAAGTCCCATCTAAGTACCACTATTGTATCTGAGGTAAATATTCCTGCATGGGTTCTTATTCTACTGCAACCTCAATTCTAGCATGGATGGGAGTTAACAGTACAAGGGTCACCTTTAACCCCTTATATCATAGTTGGTATATGGGGGCAGTAGCTATTGATTTTATGAACTCACTAGTACCCAGCGGAAGGCATTGATTTGCGAATATCACATCCTAGTGACATGTCCTGGCTCAGGAATGGGGGACATAAAAAATAACAGACCTACTAATTAATGCAATTGATGGCTGTAGAGAGCTGGGGAAAATATTTGGAAACGTTTTATTGTGCAATATTGCAAGAATACAACCCTGATGTTGCTGGATAACACCTTACTTCCAACATGCCTTATCTTAGATAATATATTGTATTACGTTAATCTGGGAAAGACGCATGACTACAGCGGAAGCCTGTGGTTGCAGAATGCCCAGTAAAGCCGTAACTAATTAGCATTTAGCATCAAAAAACCATGGTAGAATAGTTCAATTTAGCAATGTTTTGGGCCCTAAATTGAAATTGCTTAGGAGCCTTATAATATCTAGTTAAACCACTGTTCTGGGACATGTAGTCCAGCAACAACTGCGTAAAGTTTGGTTTGCCAGATGAGTACAGCAAGTTTTACTACCCCTTTATGTCTCGAGTGCTCTGGAGTTTAGCAAATGCTAAAAAATCACAAGAGCATTGACCTGAGCACATGTGCGAGTTACGATGCTGATGCTATAAACTGCAAGCTTTAAGACAATTTTTCTTTTTCAAAAACTCAAGCAAATTTCGAAAGGTAAGGTAGTCCTGTAAAAAAGTATGTAAACATTATGAATATTCTGCAATGTAGACAATCTTAGGAAGGAATAACCCTTGGTCTAATTTGTTTGGAAGCATTTGGGGTTCTATCATTTTTATTATTCTTAAGGTTGTTGCATTTATCTGCCTTATCATACTGATTTTATATGTTATCAGAGTTTTGATATTGAAGGCCATGTCATTAGTGATGGGCAAATTCATGGCAAATTCCCGGGATTCACGGAAGGCGCATGAAAATTCACCTGGCCAAAAACGTGACACCAGCAGCCTTTCATTAATTTTTTTGGAAGCATTTGGGGTTCTATCATTTCTGTTATTCTTAAGGTCGTTGCATTTATCTGCCTTATCATACTGATTTTATTTGTTATCAGAGTTTTGATATTGAAAGGCCATGTCATTAGTGATGGGTGAATTTATTCGCCTGGCTCGAATTCGCGGAACTCCCACGAAAATTTGCTGGTGTAAAAAAAAAAATGGATGCTGGTGCCCATTTGCGCTGGCATTGAAAAAAACGATGCCCGCATTCAAAACGTGATGTCAGTGGCATTTTGTGAATTTTTCACCGTTTCAGCGAAGCAAAATGCCCCAGATTCGCCCATCACTACATGTCATGCCATATTTCACACAACAAAATGAAACAGGTGTCAAATAACCAATACTCTCAATACTCATTAAAATAAAAATGAAGAAAAAACATTTTCAAGGGAGGAATTGTTGGCCCTTTATTATCCTGAAACACACCCTGTAGTCTGAAAACTGTGTAAACTCCCGTTCATGCGATTCTCCATGTCTTATGCAGCAATATGTTTTTCTAGCATTGAATGATTTTATAAGATTCAGTTTTTCTTTTTTTTACAGATCTGTAACAGCTAAAATGCGGAACGTAGTAACTCATGCCAGTCAAAACAGGAAAGGAAATCCAGACAGTTATAAGTAACGAGTTATTAAGAAACAGAAGTAGTTTAAAATTTAAAGTTTGGCTAGATACAAACTTTTCTACCCAGATACCAAGCTATCATAATGAGGCTAATAATGCCTTAATCCAATCAAAATAAAAACCAGTGTATTTGATATGATATGTTATGTGATAAATATATGTGTAACAAGCAGTTGGGGCAGAATGTTCTATGCCAAATGCTTCTGTATTCTGTATCTCAATAAACTTCCTTCTCTGATTAAAATTTTGAAAAGGGCGTTGGCTGCAATCATTGGGACAGACTGAAACCAAGGTCTGAACCCAACACTAGTCTCAATTAACTTAGAGAAGTACCAACAGCACACTGAAAAATGTAAGTAGTACAAGGTTAATTTAACCCCAAACCATACACAAAAGGGGCAATATTTTGGGTCCTGTTATCAAGTCTAATGTTGTAGTCCCACAACACACATTTAAAGGGGCAGATTTACTAAATTCAAATGAAGGATTCGAAGTTGAATCGAATTTTCAAAAGTTATGAATTCAAATTTTCGAATGTTTTTGAATACAAATTCGACCAGTGAATTTTGAAAATGCGATCGAATCGAATGATTCGAATAAAAATCTATTTGAATATTCGACTATTTGACAGTTGAAGTGCTTCCCCTTTAAATTTTTATTCGAATGCCTAGTTCGCCAGATCAATGCTACCGAATTGGGATTCAAAAAGTTTGATTGAATAAAAAAATTTGATCGAATGGTTAAAATAGTTTGAATCGATCGATTAGAACGATTTTATCGATCAATTGAATTTTTACTATTCGATCATTCGACCAATCGAATAGCGGTAAAAATCCTTCGAATTCGAATTTGGAGAATTTTTATTCCTTAACTATTCACATGGTCGAATTTGAGGGTTTTTTAACCCTCAAATTCGACCCTTAGTAAATCTGCCCCTTAAAGTGTCAGGAAGAGGTATGGAAATTACTCCACCCCTTCCCATCAGTGACATCACAGACAAAGTTGAAATAATGTATATAATCCAATCCTTGAAGGTGAAGTCCATTAAAGTCCAGTATGTGGTAATTTGTAATTTGACCAGTTCAAATGTTCAGCATGTTCCATAATAAACATTATAAAATAGTGACACTGAAAAAAACATCTTTTATATATTGAAACCGTATACCTTACACATCATAACTGACTCATGACTTGAGACACCTCAAGGATCCATTCTGCATACGATACGCAGTACCTTCCTGAGACACATGTTGAAAGAAATTATGTCAGCACTCAGGGTGTCTTTTTGATTCTAATAACCTTAAAAGGAAGGCAAGGCAGTTTCAGTTATATTTACTAATATTTTTCATCAAATATACATCACAGTATGTAAAGGACTCTGACCTACCTCTTAGAAACTGCATAGGGGCACAATTTATATTTTTATTTTCCCTTTCTGACAATGGCCATCATGAGTTCACAGAGCAGGTAGGAATGCCTTGGAAGGAATAGAGAAAGGCAGAAAACATCAGAAAACATCAGATACATTAGCAAGTATCCCAAATAACACAACCTATCACTTATCACCAGAAGAGAGACAGCACTCTAGCCCTACTGTAATATGTGCAGACATCCAGGGTATTAATTTATGTCCCATATAGGCACGGCATTTCATATAAAATGATAGAAAACATTATTGTCCCCACAGAAAAAACATTGATGGGGTGGTCCACATATCAGCTTACTCATGACATGATTACTGAGCTGACTATACTAAGAAACCAAAAAGAGCACATAAAACTATTTTTTTAACAGGCTTCTGGGTTATGGTTTGTGTTGACTTTACTATGATTAAATAAAGAAATATACTAATAGCCTAAAACTGTTCAATGAAAAATGTATCATCAGTTTAGTAATGTTATGAACTGTGCCACCTTAGCTCATTTAGCACCAACCTTTGTATAACTGTTAATAGTAGGTGTTTTCACTGCACTTGTTCCAGAAATAATGATTTGCCATTCCCCTTATAATAGCACTTAATGGCAGATTGATAAGTCTGTTTAATACGCTTTCAAGACTGCAGACACTTGATAATCAAAAAGGAGGAAGATAAAAGTCTTCTGGTAGAGTAAAATTACAGTGAAATCACCTGAGATTAATTTATAAAAATGACCACAGTTAGAGATACTGTATATATTTTCAAATTAAACATTTATTCCTGAAGCTCAGAATATTTTTATCTCTTTTACAACCACCATACTCATAATATGCATATTCATGAGTTTGAAGAAAGACAGTAATTTTGGTGGAACGGGCCGCCCCCGCAATATTTTTTTTTCAGTCTTCCAAGGCAAAAGCCACATATGATGTGCAAAAAGATTGTGATGTGTGATTTTTTAAGTCACCCTAGCAGAACTGGGCATCCCTGCATCTACATGGTCTACTTACTCTGTAGTGAAGCTGCTGCATAGAAATTCCAATCTACTGCTTTTTGCTTCCAGCTACATAACAGGGGCTAATTTGTATTTGAAACAAGCTGTGTATTTTCAACTTCTCTTTTATCCCCTTTTTTTCTACCAGCAACTTTGCTTTTGGTCTTGTTCTGAATAATTTGAACAGTCAATGAGCATTTAAGTTAATTTATTGAGCTAATTTATTATGTGCAACTGTAGTTGAAGTCACTCAACTTTTGCCAAGGTTATTTTGTGAATCAGCGCCAATTGTTAAGGTCAGCTATGTATACTGTAAATAAGCTCCTTGCAATTGTAGCAGTTCCCAAAAATGAATACCTGTAAATTACACACAATTTATAGCAAAACACAAGCACATTTGCAAAATTGAACTGTATACACTGCATTTGCTTTAATAAATGAGCCATTTGGTCAAATGACCAGTTCATTGGTACCCTCCCAGGCCATGTGTTTATTGAGATAGATGTACTTCCAAACTCTCTTTAAACGTATTATGGGGCTCACCAAGGCCAGACTGCCTATTGCTTCTGTAGACCAGTCCACCCATGAGCTAAAACTATACCCCCAGAACAAGGTTGGTCTTTATAAAAAGATATTGCATAAAACAACTCATATGCAAAACCCTGATTCATGTAAATAAACCATTTTCATAATAATTTACTTTTTTAATAGCATGTGCCATTGGGTAATCATAAATAGAAAATGGCCATTTTAAAAATAAGGACAGTATGATTCAACGGTGCACACAAACATACCAAACAAACTATAAAGTTAGGTCACATCAGCCAATTAACAGACAGAGTTCTGTCTTTTGCTTCAACACTTGTTCCTGTTACAGTTGGAGTTGAAATATTTCTGGTCAGTTGATTGCTGAGGCAGCACACAGACCATCACAAAATGGTGGTTCAAGGCAAGAGATGTAAAATGGTAATATTTACTTAAATATATATTCCAGTTTGGTAAGATTCTTTAATATGCCACTTAATTTGATATAAACTCTGTTGCTCAAGTATTCATTTTGGGGGTATAGTTTTCCTTTAAATGATCTTGTCACCCCTTATTGCTGAGTCTCTCACATGGTTTTTTAAGAAGGAACAACCTCACACAAGCTTAACACCACCATCATTCTCAGCACCAAGTGGTGGGTGGAGTGGTGTAAACATTGTCTGGGTGTGGTGTGCCTCTTTTTCAGTCAGTAATGATGGGTTTCACCAAGTTTAGATTAAGAGATGACAGGCTGTCAGCAGTTTGCCTCCTCCTCTCCTTTAAAATTTTGTATGAATGGGGCATTTTTTCATGGTTTGGTCTTAGGCCCCTAGTTTCATTGATACTGTAGTACACTTTAAAGGAAAACAAAAGCAATAATCACTGCCAGTTGTGTTGTGATTTGCATTATATAAAATATTATATAAAACAACCACCAGTTTGTTTGGGGTTTCTGTATTTTTGATGAGCTTCTTTGTTTTAGTGGGTTGTGTCATAAGAATATAGTATTTCTGGGAATTTCTAGGAAATGTAGCTTCTATAAGGAAATTGTTACGAACTGTAGTGGTTAGAAGCCCGTAACGCTAGAGGGCATTCCTTGCAGGTAAAGTAGGAGGGCCCTACCAACCCCCACTCACGGCCAAGGTAGTTCAAGCACAGTATCAGAAGGATCAGGCAAAAGCATAGTCAAGTTCAGGCAAAGGTCGATGGCTGGCGACAGGATTCTGTGGTCAATTTCAGCAGAGGTCAGTGGAAGTCACAAAGATTCAGAGTCAAACAGTCAAGGGGTCAAAAACCAGGCAGGAGTAATAAAACCAGGCAGGATCAGGATAGCCTAGCATACAAAAGCGCCTTTTAATTTTGAATTTAGCACCAAAGTGACGTCATCACGTCCTCCGGTGTCCTGACGCAGCACATGTCAATCTGGACACACCGTGTGGAACTGCTCGAGTGTCAGAACAGAGGGAGCCTGGGAGCTGGCTCGTCTACAGGTAAGAATGTGCACTGATCTCCCGACGCTTCTTACAGTACCCCCCTCTCAGGTGCACCCACTAGGGGCTCCCTATGAAATATCTTACCAAATGGGGACCATGAGTGTTTTTGGCAGCAACCCAGGACCTCTCCTCAGGACAAAATCTCCTCCAGTGCACAAGATACTGAATGTGTCCTCCATATCTGCAGGAATCAAAAATTTCTTGGACCTCAAATTCCTGGTGCCCATCTACCAGGATAAGAGAAGGACAAACAGAAGAGAAAGCATTACTGAACACTGGTTTGAGGAGAGAAACATGGAAGGAGTTGGAGATTTTCATGCTAGGAGGAACCTCAAGCTTTATACAAACTGGATTGATCACCTCCTGGACTTTAAAAGGGCCTATGAATCAAGGACCAAAGTTGAGAGAAGGAACAGAAGTTTGACATTTCTTGTGGAGAGCAAAGAAAAAGAAAAGAAGGAGCAGGCATTGCGACATCTGTCCGACAGCTGCTCCTGAAGCTTTAACCAGAGCTTGGGGAGTAAACGACCAAGTGGATTTGAAATCTTGCACAACTGCTTCTGCGGCAGGAACCTCCGTCTTGATAAGTGAAGGAGGAAGAGCCAACGGATTCTGACCAAAAATACATAAAAAAGGAGAACAACCTAATGTTTCATGTCTAAGCTTGTTATGGGCAAACTCAGCCCAGGGAGAAGTTCAACCCAATCATCATGATTTTGGGATACAAAACATGAAGAAACTGTTCCAGAATTTGATTTGTTCTTTCTGTTTGACCCTTACTCTGTGGATGGTATGCTGATCAAAAAGACAAATTCCCAATAACTTACAAAAAGCCTGCCAGAAACAGGAAACAAATTGAACTCCCTGATAAGAAACAATGGAGAAAGAAAAAATCTCTTTGATGAAAATCTTTGCAGGGGTTCTCATGAAAACCTTTCCAGTAGGGATGCAGCGAAATCAGCATTTGGTTCGGAATTCAGCCAGGATTCGGCCTTTCTCAGCAGGATTCGGATAAATCCTTCTTCCTGGCCAAACCAAACCTTAATTTGCATATACAAATTAGGGGCGGGGAGGGAAATCGCATGTCTTTTTGTTACAAAACTAGGAAGTAAAAAATGTTTCCCCTTCCCCCGCTAGGATTCAGTTCGGTATTCGGCCAAATCTTTTGCAAAGGATTCGGGGGGTCGGCTGAATCCAAAATAGTACTTTCCAGAAAGTTGCGACCAAAGCCCTGTTGTTCCACAAGACCTCAGCAGTCAGAGTACGAAAATCCATGGTGTATTCTGCAGCAGACATATTACCCTGGGACATCTGCATTAAGTGAACAGAGGCATTCACTTTCCGACCCAGAGCATCAAAAATTTCACAAAAGTAGAAATAATCATTGAGGAATTATGCACAATTGGATCATCATGTTCCCATAAAAATGAAGCCCAGGCCATAGCTTTCCCCTGTAACAAGGAAATTATATACACCAACTTAGATTTTTCCATTGAGAACCTCTGTGGAGCAATCTCAAACTGAATGAGGCACTGATTGAGGAACTCCCGCCACACCTCTGGATCCCCAGAAAAACAAACTGTTCTGAAATCTTAGGTTCTGTGGAGGATGTCTTAGTCGGAGAAGGAGCTCTGGGTAGGGTTGGAGAGGCAGGTGGATGACCCTCTTGAGTGCCTTGAAGTGCATCCAAGTGGGTCGAGAATTGCTGAAGGGTCTGGGCTACACAATTTTGTTGTGCTTCTTGAATTTCCAAGCTTTTAAGAAGGGCTTCTAATATGTTTTCCAGAGATGCGACAGGTGTGGTAGCCATATGGGCCCAAGCTAATCTGTTACAAACTGTAGTGGTTAGAAGCCCATAATGCTACCAGGGCCTACCTTGTGGGTGAACTACTGTAGGAAGGCCCTACTAACCACCAGGTGTTCACTGATGCCCTCTTGGTGCCCCAGGTTTTCTGTTGCGAGAGAAGGCAGGGATCCAACTCATAGCCAAGGTAGTTCAAGCACAGTATCAGAAGGATCAGGCACAGGTGTAGGTATGTTCAGGCAAAGGTCGATGGCTGGCAGTAGGATTATGTGGTCAATTCAGGCAGATGTAAGTAACGGGTCGCAAAGATCGAGTGTCAAATAGGCAAAGGGGTCAAAAACCAGGCAGGAGTAATAATAATAGGTTTGGGCAGGATCAGCATACCAAAAACCAGCTTGGGCATAGCCTAGAATAAGTCTACAGGCAAGAACATGCGCCAGTCTCCCAGCACTTCTTACAGAAATGCTATGAGAGCAATTATACAGTTATTTTAGTATTTCAGATGAATTAATGTGTTTTAAATCTTTCACTTTTCCCCTTAACAATGCCTACCAATTACCTAGCATTTGTATTTGAGTTATTTAGCTTTTTATTTAGCAGATTTCCAGTTGCCAATTTTGCCAGTCGGATTGCTTGGGGCCAAATTTCCCTAGTAACCATGCACTGATTTGAATTAAGAGACTGAAATATGAATAGGAGAGGGACTGAATAGAAACATAGATAATGAAAAGTAGCAGTAATAGTAAATTAGTAGCTTTACAGAGCATTTTCTTTTAGATGGCATCAGTGACCCCTATATTAAGTTGAAAAGAATCATAAGAAGGCACATAATAAAAAAACAATAAAAAATAAATAATGAAAACCAACTGAAATGCTGCTTAGAATTAGCCATTCTCTAACATACTAAAGTTAGCTTAAAGGTGAACCACCTCTTTAAAAACATAGGTGCACTCAACAATTATTGAACATTTTTGAACATTCTACTACAATTTGGAAAATAAAAGCAAAGATTTGTTGCTACTCAGACTTCATAAATCAGACAATAGAGACTGCACACATTTGTAGGCTTATTTATCACCAGTCTCCTAATAAACAATCTTGATAAATATGCCATTTATTTCACACAGTTTTTTACACCATACTTCAGGGGACAGATTTACTAATGATTTTCGAAGTGAAAAAACTTCGAAATTCGACCATCAAATTTTGGGGGGGGGCGTAATTTTCGATCGAAGTTTTTCGTTCAAAAACGACCATATTCGATTGTTGAAAAATTGTTTGAATCCTTGAATATTTTCACAATATAATTCACTAATCTATGGGGCAGATTTATCAAGGGTCAAATTTCGAAGAGAAAAAACTTCGACCATCAAATTTTTTTTAAATGGGTTTTTCGATCGAACTATTTTACCCCCAGAAATTTGATTTTAAAAAATTTTCAAAAACACACCTTGAAGGTTATAGGAGGTCCCCTATGGGCTAAAATACCAATTTGCAAGGTTTAAGGTGTGAAATATTTTTTAATTAGAATTTTCACTTCGACCCTTAGTAAATTTGCCCCTAAGGGTTTTGTGCAACTGGAAGCCATTCTGGCATTACTTGATAAATCAGCCCTATAATGTTTATATCAGCAAGATTAAGGGGCAGATTTACTAAGGGTCGAAGTGAAAATTCTAACTAAAAATATTCCAATTTCGAAGTAATTTTTTGGTACTTCAACTATAAAATACGCCAAAATTCGATTTGAATTGTAAAAATTTTAATAGAATTTTAAAATTCGACTATTCGAAAATCAAAGTACAGTATCTTTGTTCTAACTTGACCCTTCGCCACCCTTCGAGTGTTTTTGGAAATTTTTGAAAATCAAATTTTTTGCCCAAAATCGTTTGAACCATTCAAATCGAACGATGCATTACAATAATTTGAACAATTTTTATTCGATCGAAAATGGTTTTGATAAAAAAAAATTAGATGCTCAAATTTCAACATTTTTTAACTTCAAAATTCGAACCTTAGTAAATCTGCCCCCTAATCGAGTTAATAAAATTTTTAAAAAAAATTGCACTTTTAGCATAGCTTTGCTGTTTGGCAATGCTCCTGTATTTTTGCATTTTATACACTGCCTTTGACTAAGGGATGCACCAAATCCATGTTTCAGGTCAATGTTCAACAAGATTCTGCCTTTTTCAGCAGGATTTGGTCCTGTTTGAACCAAGTCTGAATCCAAAAAAATCATGACTTTCCATAACAAAAACAAAGAAGTCAAAAATGTTTTAACTGTTCTCTATCCCCCTTTTCCCTCCTAATTTACATATGTAGGGTTCTAATTCGGTTTGGTATTAAGCCGAATCTTTCATAAAGGGAATAGTGGATTCGATGCATCCCTACTTTGAATACAACTTCAGTTGAAATCAGTTGAACTGTGTTTCCATCAATTTAGGAGTAGATTTATAAAGGTTGTTTTGTGGTTTTTTTTTGTTTTTTTTTAAACGAGTTTTTGAGGTTATTTTTTAGTCAAAAATTGATTTTTCAGGTTAAAAAAAATCTAGTTTTTTCAAGTTCTATTTATTAAACTAGAATTTTTCAAAATATATTATACCCCGACCCAGGAAATAGCTCAAATCCAAAAATACACCATCTAAAACCTGTGGAGGTCATGTAGAAGTAACAAGGTTCCTTGTTAATATGTTAATATCCTTCGTGATAATCAAGTTTTTTCGGGGGCTTTCACTTGAAAACTCTATCAATTCGATTGATTCAAGTTTTTTCCCCACAGAAAACTGTGAAAACTTCAGACGTGAAAATTCATATACACTATTGTCATTTGGGCGTCTCCGTGCGCCACATAGTTTGGTATATCTATGTATATTGCCCATCAAACTGTTCAGTAGACCCCTGTGCTCCTATTAAGGATGTTTTATGCTGGTAAGGCTACATGGACATTATGATGCTGGAAAGTTGAAATTTTGAGGCAATTTTCAGATATTTCACCAAAACCGACAATTGTGGGAAAGCCTTGCGACTCAGTAGTTTGGAGCAGAAAGGCATGGGTACCCATTTTAGATTTGGTAGAATGTGTACTTCAAAAAATATATGGTTTTGGGGGTAAACCTATTTTTCTGTGTATTTACCCCACAAAAAAAGCAGTCAAGTGTTGATTTTTCATTAGATGAGGTTACCCACCGGAGTATTTGGATGCGCTAACTTCATTTTGGGGCCTCTAAATGCCAGATACTTTGTTAAGCCTATTCGCAATGGGCACCAAACTGTTTGTAGGGCCTCTGGCAACCATACAGTATTTAGGGTGCTTTTTCTTGGTATGTAGTGATACACGGGCGATATAATGCTGGAAAGTTGAAGTTTGAGGACATTTTCAGATATTTCACCAAAACCGACAATTGTGGGAAAGCCTTGCAACTCCTTAGTTTGGAACAGAAAGGCATGGGTACCCACTTAAGATTTGGTAGAATGTTTACTTTCCAAAAATATATGGTTTTGTGGGTAAACCTATTTTTCTGTGTTTTTACACCACAAAAAAAACAGTCAATGTGTTGATTTTTCATTAGCTGAAGTTACCCACAGGAGTATTTGTATGCGCTAACTTCATTTTGGGGCCTCTAAATGCCAGATACTTTGGTAAGTCTAATCACAATGGGCACCAAACTGTTTGAAGGAACCCTGGCAACCATATATGGGGTGCTTTTTCTTGGTATGTAGTGATACACGGGCGATATAATGCTGGAAAGTTGAAGCTTTGAGGCTATTTTCAGAGAATTCACCAAAACCGACAAAAAGCCTTGCGAATTTTTATTGTACTTTCCAAAAATACATGGTTTTGGGGGTAAACCTATATTTCTGTGTTTTTACCCCACAAAAATTGCAGTCAATGTGCTGATTTTTCATTAGGTGAAGTAAAGTCTTGGACAATTTGGTTGCGATAACTTCATATTGGGGTCTCTAAATGCCAGATACTTTGGTAAACCTTTAGTACCTAATACAGTGTGGGATATGCAGAGCAGCAAATAAGTCCTCTGAAGTGATTTTTCAAAATTTTGTGAAATTTTTATAAAAACCGCTACGTTCAGACAAGCTTTGATGTTTGGTAGTTAGGAGTAGAGAGAGATAGTTACCCATTTTGGGAATGTGTACTTTCCAAAAATATGTTTTTTTGGGGTAAACATACTGTTTCAGGATTTTTTGGCCTTGGAATCTAAAGTATGCCATTTTCTGCCTTGGTGCTTTCCAAATTCGGTAGTTTTTGCTGTACAGAAGTCCTATAAAAATAAAATCTCCCTAAAACTACACATATCTGGTATTGGCACGTTCGAGAGACATGAGGCTTTCCAAATCAGATTTTCATGCGTAAAATTAAATATTTTTCTGGTATAAATGCATATATTGTGAAAAATAGGAATTTTTCTTTTTTTTTTTATTTAGAGCTATAAATCTTTTTGCAGAGGTGGTGGAAATACATGAAAACTCAGGCAGATTTAGAAAGCTCAGTTTCTCCAGAAAAAAACAATGTATAGTTTTCCTAGGTAAACTATAGGTTTCCCCTCAGAAAATGCCCCTAAACCGAGAAAGCACAAATGTTTCAAAATGGCTGGCATTTCACGTAACCAAAATGTGAAATTCTGCTGGCACTTGAAGGGTTAAACAGGTTAAATGTGGTGTACAGAGGCACCTAAATGAAAATATAGCACACAATATTTTCACAGGCAAAACCAAATACAGGCATGGGAACCATTATTCTATTATCCATTATCCAGAAAGATCCAAATCACAGACTCTATTTTAACCAATTTATGTAAATTTGTAAAAATTATTTCCTTTTTCTGTGTAATAATAAAACAGTAGCTTGTACTTGATCCCAACTAAGATATCATTAATCCTTATCGGAAGCAAAACCAGACTATTGGGTTTATTTAATGTTTACACGATTTTCTAAATTATGATCCAAACTACGGAAAGATCTGTTATGCATAAACCCCCAGGTCCTGAGCATGCTGGATAACTGGTCCCATACCTGTAATAAAGAACAATGCAGAATACAATATAATTACTAATTACAATATAATTACTAAATTGCCATAAATCAGATCAGTGCGTTTTGTTATCTAGTCTAATTAGCTCACATGTAAAAGTAAGGTAAATTATTCGGGCTACCCCTTTTTCACACAACCCCCCCCCCAAGTGGGCAGCCAGGGCTATGATGGGGGGGGGAATCAGAGCTGTTTGGGGGGTTAGTGCCACCTGAGGCAGCCTAGTGGATGCCCTTTGCACAATTTTGTTCTATGCTCTAGAACAGTGATCCCAAACCAGTAGCTTGTGAGCAATATGTTGCTCTCCAACCCCTTGAATGTTGCTCTCAGTGTCCCCAGTACTGTTTTTTTTATGTTTTTTGTTTTAATTCCAGGCTTGGAAGCAAGTTTTAATTGCATGAAAACTAAGTATAACACCAAGTAGAGCCTCCTGTAGGCTGCCAGTCCACATAAGAGCTACCAAATACAGCCTTTATTTGGCATCCCAAGGGGGGTTTTCATGCTTGTGTGTGTTGCTCCCCGAATCTTTTTAAATCTGAATATGGGTAATAAAGGTTGGGGACCCCTGCTCTAAAAGAAGCAAAATTCAAGTTTAAAAAATGTAACTACAGCTGCTGCAGATACCATGAGTGGCTTTTTGCTGCCCCTGCTGACTTGTGAGCTGCTGCTGCCTGAAGCAAGTTTCCCAACTGACCTCATGGTAGCAGTGCCCCTTTTGGAATGTAAAAATTGGCACATTAAATAATGTAATTATTTACATGAACTACTTATTTTCAGAGACCCCCCTCCAAACTTACACTCTTGCCCTCTGAGCACATGCACTGGAAAAATTCCCCTGTTTACAGTATTCCTTATCTCAAGCCTGGGTGCACCTCCTGCACACCCTGGGTAGTTGTGCCACTGATTTTTTTTTATAGGGACTGCCACAGATCTTGGCACTCCTAAACTGATCAGAGAGACATATAGAAATGCATTATGCATGGAATATTTTTTAGGATAACCTAAGTTTTTTTTTGTGTAATTCCACTAAAGTAAATAGTTTTCCTAATATAAGGATATTTACTAATGTTGGGCCTACACGTGAGGGTGACAAAGAACACCTTTTCACCCAATCTCCCCCCATGTAATGCTCCACCCTACCCCCCCCCCAACACATTAGCAAACTCAGACCCATAGACTACATATCTCCCCACAGAGTGACAAAATCACAACTGTAGGCAGGGAGATTTGGTGCACCAGACTTTCAAAAGGGGCAAACCTTGGTAACGTAGGTAGACGAGGTATGCCAGGCCTCCCTCATCTTTGTGCCCTAGTCACATGTTTCTACTGCATTTCCAGCTCTGATACATACCTCCCAACTTTTGTAAAATGAACATGTTAATTAGGGAGTGTGGCCACAAAAATGGGCATGGTCAAAAAAATTCACCGTACTACATACAAAAAAAAATGTTGTCCCTCTCCTCTTTTTACTTCTAAAATGTTGGGAGGTATGTACTATTAACATGATATATACTTTTATATGTTCTATAAAGTATAACATGAGAAATAAGTGCAGATTTGTTTCTCTCCTCCTTCAAAAACAAACAGGCACATACAGAACATGCATATAGGAGAGGATTGGTCCTACATAAATGCAGGCTTAGAGAAAAGCATCCCCAGTCCTTTGTGCTGTCAGTTTCAGGCTAAGGCCAGACGGGGAGATTTGGGGGCATTTTTTCACCTGGCGACTTCTCACCGCGACTTGTAGCCCCCGAACCTCCCCGAATAGCCACTTACCCAAGCGCACCGGCGTTGCTTGAAAACGCCGGCGCGTATCCACACGGAGCGGCGCGCTTTTTGAAATTGCTCCAAATTGCCTCGCCAGGCAATTTGGAGCAATTTCAAAAAGCGCGCCGCTCCGTGTGGATACGCGCCAGCGTTTTCAAGCAACGCCGGTGCGCTTGGGTAAGTGGCTATTCGGGGAGGTTCGGGGGCTACAAGTCGCGGCGAGAAGTCGCCAGGCGACAAAATGCCCCCGAATCTCCCCGTCTGGCCTAGCCCTTAGGGGCTGTAGGTCTGTGGATCTGGTGGAGAAGAGTGGCATGTGAATGAATCCATGTGAGATTACTGAATTTTACAATCAGTGCCTATACAAGTTGTATTCTACAATATCAAGAACTGATATTGTAGAATACAACTTGTATAGGCACTGATTGTAAAATTCAGTAATATGGCATAACACATATAGATTAATGACATTTATGGGACTTAGAGTTAAATACAAAAATACAGGTAGAGTCAGTGTGAAGGGTAAAGTAACCAAACTCTTTCCCTTGTCAAGAGTATACTAAGAGCAGAAAGCAGCAGCTCCATTAAACTTTACCTGCTACTTCTGCTCTGTAATGCCAGCAAACAAACTGAGCTCCTTATCTGAAATCTGACACCCCTCCCTCCTTCCTACTCCGTGCTGATAAACCTACCAATGTAGTGCTTCCCTGTCTGTGCTTTTGTTCTTCCTATTTCTAACTCCTACACAAGTTCACGCACTGGAGTCCTCAAGTCCCTGACAGCAGCAAATACTGGTGAAATCAGGGGAGAAGTCTGTAGGGCTGATTCTACCCATGATGCCTTGCTCTCCTGGCTTTCAGGAAAGTCGGGGCTGCAGTCAGTGTCTCGTGGACATTTAGAAAAGTAGTTATAAACTGATATTTAGTGAGATTTGATTTAAAAAAATGATGGATGTAATTTGGTTTAAAAGTTTTATTGACTTCCTAGTGTTAACTCAATCATGACAGGTTCTCCTAAGCTCAACCTGATGCAACTCAGACAACAAGAAGGAGGATTTTGAGTCCCAAACATAAAAAATTACTTCAAAGCCTTTATATTAGAACAACTAACCATATGGAACCTTCCCACAAACCACAACCACTGGCTAGAGATAGAACAGGAACAACATACCCACTAACATTACAACAGATAATGTGGTCCCATTCACCACTGCAACTAACAAAAACAAAAAACTTATATCATACTACAACAACAGTCCTAACAATATTGAACCAAATTAAAACAAACACATCCATATATTCCCAGCAAAAAACACCCCAACTGAAACACTAGAAACAGTAATCCCTGACCTCTCTAAAAAAACTGGGAAATGCTTGGACTAACAAAAATAGCACATCTGTTTACAAATACCAGATTGAAAGCACAGATTAACAGGCTGAGTTCAACCTTCCTAAGCACAATCTATACAAATATCTCCAAATAAGACACTTTCTAACCCCACACCTAGGAAATATCTCCAGACAACAAAAGCCTTTTGAGCACATTTGCTTCGATACAGCAGGAAAAAAACAAGGGCTATCCTAAGTATACAAAGCCATTTTACAAAAAATGGGAGTAAGAACTCAAGATAGAGCTCATACTACCACAATGGTCTCAATTGGCGAATACTGTACACAAAATGTACTAACCACATAGAAAACCAAAAGAAGATATTATTTATATGGTATAATACACCTTCGATACTATTCCCATTATTCCCAAACACATCAGATAAATGCCGGAGATGCAACACAGCAAAAGGAAACATGCTACATATCTGATGGAGTTGCCAAACACTAGCCCCATTCTGGAAAGTTTTGAAATTACTCTCGGAAGTATTTGAAACACCAATACCCTTAACACCATTGATGGCACTACTGAACCACGGATTACAGGAAATAGCCCCTGAAGTAAGGAAGCTAACCTTCCATATCCTCACCTCAGCACACCTACTAATACCAAGACACTGGAAATCTACAGGAATACCCAAAAGAGAACTAACTAACCTCACAGAATCCAATCTCTCCTATGAAAGATATGCAACAACAAATCCGAACCAACTAACTAAAGAACTAATTATCTATCAGACTTGGCAAGAATTAAAACCAAAACATCAAACAACCTAATACAAACAATAGAAATTATTTAACAACGTTTACAAGAAAAGAAACACCATGGTGTTGAAAATACTCAGCCGAAAATCAGCAGCCAAAATACCTAAGTAGCCAAAGCTTACAAACACACCTTATATAACAATGAATATTTACATCTCCAAACCCTTCTCCAAAATCCCCCCTTCCCAGTTCTCTACTTACCTCTCCCTTTTTTACTATTTATTCTTTCTCTCTTCTATTCTGAGATTTTATATGTTACCTGAAAGTTAACTCAAAGATGAACATCCCTTTAAAGGGATAAATAAATAACACAATGATAATTCTAATAATTTAACCAAAAACTGTGTTCCCCTGACCATGCTTACTATCAGCTTCCAAATTAATTCAATGGGCAATTCTTTTGTGCTTGTCCCTCTTTCTTATCGTATAAATGTATCATTAAAGGGGTGGTTCACTATTATTAGGTTTTTTTCTTCTGTCTCTTTTCAGCTTTCAATTGGGGTTTACTGACCCAATCTTAAAACCAAATTTAGGCTACAAATTTACTGTTATTGCTACTTTTTATTACTCGTCTCTTCAGAGCCTCTTCTATTTAAATTCCAGTCTCTTATTCAAATCAGTGGCAGGTCGCTAGGATCATTTGGACCATCGCAACTAGACTTTGAAAATTGCTAACTGGAGAGTCCCTGAATAAAAATCTAAATAACTCAAAAACCACAAATAAAAACCAACTTCATATTATAAGGAGATCTCACCCTGGTGGTCTAGTGGTACGACGGGGACTAGGGATGGCGCGAACCACCGCAAAAAAGTTCGCGACCGTCGCGAACCCCATAGACTTCAATGGGAAGGCGAACTTTAAAAGCTAAAAAAGACATTTCTGGCCAGAAAAATGATTTTAAAGTTGTTTAAAGGGTGCAATGTCCTGGACAGTGGCATGCCAGAGGGGGATCAAGGGAAAAGAAAAATCCATTATTTTCTTATGTCAAAAGTGTTACAAAGTATCTTACCTGCACCTGTTAGCTGTTCTGGACTCTCTGCCAAAAGCCAAGTTCAAATCTTTGCTTCTTTTTCTGGCTGTTCAGTGAGGGTCTTTCCAGTGAAAGAGGGTCCTCCAAAAAGAGGGTCTTTCGAGTACAAATGAGGGACAGAGGGTTGAGCTCGCAAAAGAGGGACAGTTGGGACTCGGGAGGTATGCACATTTTTTTTTTTTTTAGTCCAGGGGGTGTGTGGGGGTGGTCCAGGGAGATCTTCCTGATTGGCTGCCATGTATCTGCTGGTCTGGGGTGAGAGGGCAAAAAAATGCGACAAAAAAAATGCGCCAAATTGACGCGAACCCAAAATGCGAACGTCGCGCGACGTTCGCGAACTTCCGGCGAGCGCGAACAGCGGATGTTCGCGCGAACAAGTTCGCCGGCGAACAGTTTGCGCCATCCCTAACGGGGACGCCCGCCGCTCCTCTTCTCTGCTGTCTGCTGCCCCTTAGTGTGTGCACGGCACGCACTTCCAGGTATTGTAAGTGCATGCGCACTGACGTGATGATGTCAGCGCACAATGGCGCGAAATTTGACTGTGTTTAAAGGTACATTTGGTACTCTGTCATTGCCCATGATAGGCAAGTCTGTCCTGATTCCTGTGTTTGACCCTGCCTGGCTATTTGACTAATCTGACCTCTGAAACCTGACCCTTGCCTGAAACCGACTTTGATTCTGCTTAACCCTCCTAATTGACTTCCTAGTTTGACTCCTGTCTGTTATTTGACTCTGATTCTGCCTCACCCCATCTGATTGATTACCCAGTTTGACCCTTTGCCTGCCTGACAATCCTAGCTATCTGCCTGCCTCGATCCAGCCTGTCTGACTATGAATCTGCTTACTCCTGCTTGTACCGTGACCTTTGGCCTTATAAACTCTATCTACAGTCATGCCCCTCTGCCTATCCAGAACTCTTATTTTGCACCTCTCGTTTAAGTCCAGGTGGCATCCAAGTAAGCTGAGTGCTCCTCACGAGGCCCAAAGGTGGT
This sequence comes from Xenopus borealis, assembly GCA_024363595.1. Taxonomy (NCBI): domain Eukaryota; kingdom Metazoa; phylum Chordata; class Amphibia; order Anura; family Pipidae; genus Xenopus; species Xenopus borealis. Next base: position 70,549,451 of record CM044433.1, on the reverse strand, counting down.
CACACTACTGGTGTAGCACAAGCCGAGACCAGGGTGCTTGGTGCTTGTTCTGGTGTTGGGTGCCGACTGTGACACATATTGTCTCAGAATATCACACTAATAAAAGTTCATTCAAATAGTGGCTACCAGAAGCATACTCCATTTTACACAGAACAATGTTATAATTAATAGTAATAATAATAATATATGGAATCTGTTATCCAGAATGCTCAGGAGCTGGGGTTTTCTGGATTTTTCCATAAGTTAGATCTTCAAACTTTCACAGGCAGATTTATTAAGGCTTGAATTTCGAGTTAATGGAAGTTTCTAAAAACACCCATAAATTTAAAATTCGAAGAAAAAAAAACAGCCAAACAAAATGTATTTAAAAAATCGAATTTTCCTAATTTGGGTGAATAGGATCAACTTCAAAAATCAAACTAGAATTGAATTAGATTGAATTTGATTTGAGTATTTTCATCCAAAAAAAATTGATTTTAAAAATGACTCCAAATTGATTGTACGATGTCCCTCATACAATAAAACAATAAAATAAAGCAATTTGGCAGATTTTAGATGGTGAATATTCTAATTTAAATTCTTAAAGGAACAGTACATGATACATTTTGGACTATTCCCTAGTCAAATTACACTAAAATAAACTCGAAATGTGAATTTTGAACTGACCCTGTCTATGGGAGACAGCCTTTCTGTAATTCTGAGATTTTTGCATTGAGCGTTTCCAGAAAAAGTATCCCATACTTGTAGTAATAAAATATTACCTTGTACTTGATTGCTTTTAACTAGTCAACCATTGCTAGGCTCATAGGACGGTTGAGACCGAACCTCTGCCACAGAGATGTTGGCATCACTTTACTTCATATGAATTGTTTTCCATAAGTTATCAGATGTTGCATGCATGCATATAGTTTGAATGGTTCTGAGTCTTAGATATGGCTACAAACATTTGACTTGCAAATGGTTAAAGAATAATAATGATAATGCTTACTAATAACACAGGATCACATTTGGCTTATTAAGATAAACACATCTTTTATACTTTCTTCCTTGATTAAAAATTGATAACATTTGGATAGGCTAGGAATTTTCCTGATACAGCACATCACAGTCTGGGTTTGACCTACTTAAAATGTGGAAATGATTTAAAGGTTCTTTTTTAATATGAAGAGAAAACCAGATCTGACAGTTTCCTTCTGCTGACTTCAACTGCTGCCAGTGACTTGGTCCAAGTCATTTTTAGACATCTTCACAAAGCAAATTCAGCAGCTTTAGAGGCCAAACAATCACAAACACTTTTTCATTAGATTCTTTTCATGTAAAATTATACAGATTTTCCTCACAAAAGCCTATACCCATAAGAACTCTGTTTCTAAAAGGAAAACTATACCCCAAAAATGAATATTTGAGCAACAGATAGTTTATATCAAATTAAGTGGCGTATTAAACAATCTTACCAAACTGGTATATATATATATATATATTTAAGTAAATATTGCCCTTTTACATCTCTTGCCTTGAACCACCATTTCATGATGGTCTGTGTGCTGCCTCAGAGATCACCTGACCAGAAATATTTCAACTCTAACTGTTACAGGAAGAAGTGTGGAAGCAAAAGACAGAACTCTGTCTGTTAATTGGCTCATGTGACCTAACTTTATAGTTTGTTTGGTATGTTTGTGGGCACCGTTGAATCATGGATAAAGTTAGTTTAGCTCCGCACTCACCCAACTTAAAGCGTGATGACCCGGTGCTCAGTATAGAGGGTTCGGCAAAATGGAAACAGCTAAAGCATGTACTATCTACAGGTTTAATTAATGACTTAAAAATATGTGGCTATAAAAAAATATAGCAAATTCTGCAGCCAAATTCTGCAGTGCATAAAAGTACAATATATATAAAAGTATACAGACAAATCACATAAGTGCAGGGAGTTAAAACAGCAATTCAGCAGGTTTAAGGTGGTGAAGTTTATAATGAGACAGTACTTTGATATTCGAATATCAATTTGAATCAAATTTTTTCAAATCGAATTTTAGCCTATTCAAAGTACCCAAAAATTACTTAAAAATTTTAATTTTTTTATTCGAATTTTCACATTGACCCTTGATAAATCTTCCCCTTAGGAGCAAATTCACTAAAGTGTGGAAATTCGCTAGTGATGCCTTCGCCACAATTCGCCGCACTTCGGCAGGTGAATTTTCACCGATCCGCAAATAATTCACTAAAATGCGAATTTGCTCCCAGGGAGGTGAAAAGTAATGAATTTGTGCTACCATTACTTCATCAGGCAAAGCACATTTACACTAGTGATGCCTAATTTGCATACGGCGCAAAGTTAAAAGTATAATAGAAGTACATGTTACAGCCACTACATTACACTACTCAAGCCCAGGAAACCTTTAATAAATAAAATAAAGTTGTCCTATTGCCCTAAACCTGTGCCCACTGTATAGCTGAGTTGCCATACAGTATGTTAGGAAATGTAGGGGGGAAGGAGGGTAACCCACAAAAAAATTACGCTATTTTTCATATTATCACCCTAAAAAATTGTGAAATAACGTCACACTGGCGAATTATGGCTAGTGTTAGACACTTCGCGCTTTAATGAATTTGCCCCTTAGAGTTTAGAATAGTGAACAGCTGACCCCAAAAATAGGAATACACTTATTATTTTATGTTGTTAATGATGCACAGATATGGGATCTGTTTACTAGAAGCACACTATCTAGAAAGGCTATCTCCCATAGACTCCATTTTAACCAAATAATTGACATTTTTTAAAATGATTTCCTTTTTCTCTGCAATAACAACACAGTACCTTGTTCTTGATCCAAACTAAGAAATACTTAATCTGTATACTACATTTCCTATGGTTGATATTAACCTGGAAAATGCTAAATCTAAGGCTAAGGTTTGAGCCCTTGTTAAGCATTAGCAAAGCATGATGGTGTTTTCCTGTACTGCATGTCATTGAGTAAATACTTTTTTGTAGTGTGTTTGCAGTTTGTGCTGATCTTACTGTTTAATACCAACTAGATTTGTAACCCCCACGGATATCATTGTGGGACAGTATATACTAGGTATTCGTGATGGGCGAATTTATTCGCCTAGCTCGAATTCGTGCCAAATTCTGATTTTCACAAATTTTTACTGAAATCGCTCGAAATTCACAAATTTATAGTGAAATAGTTTGAAATTCACAAATTTATAGTGAAATCATTCCAAATTAACGAATTTATAGTGAAAACGTTTGAAGTTCACGAATTTAGTGAAATAGTTCGAAATTCATGAATTTATAGTGAAAACGTTTGAATTTCACAAAGTATTCATGAAAACGTTTAAATTTTTTGTGAACTTTCCGATTTCACAATGTTGCTAATTTTTCGCCATTTGCGAAGAATTTGGTGAAGCGAAACGCTCCTGATTCGCCCATCACGACTAAGTATATCGTTTGTATATACTATACCCTACTTGGTCTCATCACTACAGGATTTAGAGACCTTAACATAACAAATTAAATAATATATTCAAGCAAAATTAATTAACCTTTTAAATGTGCTCAGATTTGTCATTTTATGAAAATCAGGCAAATATGTTTCAAATTAAACATTTAAAATGTAATCTAGTTGGATCACATGCAAATCCCATACAAATCCCATGCAGAAACATTGAGAATGAGTTGTATTTGTTTGTAAATGTTTCTTAGAATAGTTTGAACAGAAAGTGCACTTTTTTTAAATGTTATTTACCATAGCATATTATAAGATATTATAAAAAATGGCCACCAGGAGGCATACTACATTGTGTCAGAGTCAGTTTGGAAAAACTTTCAATAGATTATCTAATACATTACAATGTATTTCCTTTATAGTAAGTTTTTTCTTATCAAGCTTAATTGGATGTCAGGGTATCCTAGACCAAGAAACAATGCACATGTCACCATGTCTCCTAGTTAGTACTCAGTTCTCATTTAAAACTCACAAATTGTATTGTAAACATTTTTCAAAGTATATAGTATTTAAAATGACATGTCTGCCAGTGTATATAGCATACAAAAATATTACCAGCATACTACAATGGTATTCAGGTGGGTTCTATGGTTTTTATACTGTTGCAGGCCAGTGTCTAGGGTCTTTTAAGAAATACTCTTGCTAGATGCAACAGTAATGCCTAAGAATGGTAGCTTTCAAGTACTCGAGTTGTAGTTCACCTCTCAGACTGTGACCTTCCACCTGCTGACTGTGTATTTAAAAAATGCAATCCTTTTTTTTAACTTTTAAAAGTTTTTTTGAACCTTGCTTTTGCACTGTGTGATCAATGTTCCTTCTAATCCATTCTCAGCTATGTGCGCATAGAAATGATTTGCTTCGCACATTTAAACTTAAGTGCTTTCGCAAAAAAAAAAGTGTTTTCAGAAAAAAATTATTTGTGCGCACCACAATTCATTGTGTGTGCCTTAGCCTCAAAATGTGTGTGTGCGAACGAACGAGGGAATATAGTAACATAGTAAGTTGGGTTGAAAAAAGACACATCAAGTTATAAACTTTTTTTTTAAACATTTTTAACATTGTGTATGATGCAGTTTGTTACAGTTGTTATGCAGCAGACAGATATTACTGCAAGCCCATTATGTTAAAGGGAGGCAGTGATCTTCATTTTCTTAGGCAATGGTAAATAGTAGAACTAACATTTGATAATGCATGTATTTACATGTACAGATATGGGACCTGTTATCCAGAATGTTCAGGGCCTGGGGTTTTATGGATAATGTTCCTGTAATTTGGATCTTTATACTTTGGATCTATTAGAAAATGTTGTAAACATTAAACAAACCCAATAGGGGTGTTTCAACTGCAATAAGGAATAAGTATGTCTTACCTGGGATCAAGTACACAATACTGTTTTATGACAACAGAGAAAAAGGCAATCGTTTTTAAAGGGGTTGTTCACCTTTGAGTTAACTTTTAGTATAATGTGGAGAGGGATATTCTGAGACAATTTGCAATTGGTTTTCATTTTTTATTGTTTGTGGTTTTATAGATATTTAGCTTTTTATTCAGCAGCTCTCTATTTTGCAGTGTCAGCAATTTGGTTTCTATTCTCTTGAATAAGAGACTGGAATATGAATAGGGGATGGACTGAATAGAATGATAAGTAATAAAAAGTGGCAATAACAATATATTTGTAGCCTTACAGAGCATTTGTTTTTAGATGGTGTCAGTGACCCCCATTTGAAAGCTGCAAAGAAACAGAAGAAAATTGCAAATCATTAAAAAACTATGAAAAATAAATAATGAAGACCAATTGAAATGTTTCTTCGAATTGGCCCTTCTACAATATACCAAAAGTTAACTTGAAGGTGAACCACCCCTTTAAAAATTTGGATTATTTGGATAAAATGGAGTCTTTGGGAGAAAGCCTTTCCATAATTCAGAGCTTTCTGGATAACAGGTTTCTACACAACAGTAACGCAAGCACTTTGGGGCAGTAAAAAATTATGGCATTTTATAAATACGTGACATAATAACATGCACCTTTCTTTTCACAACCCATCAAAAACTTTATGGAAGGAGAAAGGTTTATTCGTATGTGTGTGCAGGTACAAAAGTACAATATTTAAATATAGGATATGGTCTGATTGTTGCTGTTTAGGGCTGGTCTCTAGTGATGGGTGAATTTATTCACCTGGGCGAATTTGCGTTGAATTCCCGCAATTCATGAAACACCAGTAAAATTTGTCTGGCAATGTGTGCCAGCGTCCAAAAATGGATGCTTGCGTCCAATATGAGATGTGGCAGCGCTTTGCGAATTTTTTGCCGTTTCGACGAACCAAAACGTTGCAGATTCGGTCAACACTACTGGTCAATTTTTTTTTAGCTCACAACCCATGCATCATTATATATATATATATATATATATATATATGTGATACCCCCATGCATACATATTTTAACAAAGTGTAAGAGTGTAAAGGTGGCCATAGACATTAAGAGTATTCCACCAATTTTCATGTGATCCAAAAAAACTGGTCAAATTATCACGAGGTTAGTGGGCACCAAAGTTTGTACATCTAAAGATTTTCATCTGACATTGGTCACAGTGAAATGCATCCATTGCCCAAGTGTTTGCAGGGCCAAGCAGTCAGGTACCCACAGTTTCCTAGCTTTAACTGCATGATATTACACAATTAGTGTATTTAACAATCGTTTCAGGTTGTACAATATAAAAAAATCTTAACATCTATAGCCACCTTAAGAGTAAATGCACCAGAGCTAAGATAAGTTAAAGTGCACAAAACTGTATACACTAATATGTTATTTTCTTTAATTCATATTTCACCTCCAGTTAAGTGAAATACCATTTCAATAGCCAGAGGACAATAAATCCTCATCTCAACAAGCCAGCAAATAATGTAATTTTATGTTTAATATGGCTTTGGTTACTTCAGCTGTTCTTTTCTCTTCTCTTGCCTGGTCTGGCTGGACCTGGATTGCATTGCTATAAATATGCAGCTTCCTTTCTCTATTTGGCTACGATACAGCAGGTCTTGCCCACCACAATTTTTGGCTTGCTGCAAAGTGACAGTACAATTTCCCTGTACTGTCTCTCATGGTGTTAATTGGTAACCACCAAAAAGCACCAGTACTAGTGTGTTTTAGCTGTCAATGACTAATCTGGTACTTTAAAATCTGGCACTATAATTGCACTGTAAAAAGATGCAAGTCTAAATTTCAGTTTATGGAACACTGAAACATGCCCAGGGAAATTCCATAAAAATGGAGTGGTGTGTTTCAAGCCATCCATAGTAGTGGTGGTTGTAGTGAGTAGTGGGACAGGATGGTGGAGCACTGGGCCTTAGGCAGTAGCAGAGTTTGGCCTGGCACTAGTGTGTGCTGCCACTACAGGAATGCAGGTGCAAGTTTCTCAGAGAACAAAGATTTTTAACATTTTACTGCCTATACCTGCCATTCGGGTACAAAACGTGTAAGGGCATAGTCTGTAGGGTATGTATATTTAAGAGATCTTATAATAAAGATATTTTTTACTTTTTAAGATTTTTGGAGTGCGGAATGAATGTTTATATTTCTGTTAGGGCATCCAATTGATACAGGGGCTCTTTACTTCAGCTTTTTCATAATTGTTTATAGTCAGATGACTATAGCCAGCTTTCTGTAATAGCAAGCAGATGACTCGAGCAGGAGAAAAGATCATGAACAGTAGTTATTGTATTGTATTAAAGAGTGAATAGGCATTCCATAAAGTACAGGGGAAAAGCGGGAGAGAAATTAGGGATTTGTAATTAATTAAGTTAAGTTAAGTTGCTGTGGTTATTTTGATGAGGATAGAAGAATTTAGTGGGGCGTACATGGGAACAAACACACATAATGCAAGGACCTGGGCGTGATTGATATCCCCTGACACTAGCAGCAGGAGTGTGGAAAGGTAACACAGGTAAGAGTAAGATTGATGACTGGATTCTTTGGGGGCAGGCCTGGACTGGCAATCTTTGGGTTCTGACAAATGCCAGAGGGGCTGCTATAAGTTGCCATAACCACTCACTATTTATTGGGCTGGTGGAGAGCTGTGTTGGCCTCTATGTTTGAGCCTCTGTGTACCTAAAATGCCAGGGTCTCTCAGTCCAGACCTGTTTAGGGGTTTGCTAGATATTGGGGCCAGGGACTGTAGATAAGCAAATGCCTGAATGGAGATATGAAGGAAGGATAGAGGGGATGGAGAGATTTCAGAGGAGCAAGGGAGTAAGTAAAGGAGGCTGCATAAGGCAGTAGTGGTCCTGCTCACCCCAGAGAAGTATATGATAATTAGTGGCAAGTGCATGAAAATGTACATATGAAAAAGTAATACAGACACACTGTAGCAGCAGGTAAAAACAACAGCATAGCAGGGTAAAGTGATAGTTGCAGAGTCTAGTATTATATGTTCATGCTAGGTTTCTCTGAAGAAACATAATGTTAATATTGTGAACACCAATGATCATCAGGAATTGGTAATTAAAAGAAATACAAACTAGAAGATGCCAGTAATAAGGGGGGCAGCAAAGACAAAAATATAAAAATGGCCCCCAAAAATATAACTAATTTATATACATGAATTTATATTTATAAATGTAAAAACACTATTTTGAATATGAAGGCTAACAGTTACAACAATCAGGTAGTTAATCTAGGGTTGCAAATTGCAGAACTCACAGTTTACCCCTATACTTAGGGCCATATTTATGCTGCTGTGTAAAACTAAATTAGTCGAAAAACATTGTAAAAAGTGTAAGGTAAACTGCGAATTTATCAAAGTGTGTGTCATTTTTATGCCATGTGAATGCCAGATTTGTCACCGTTTTTTACACAGTAAAGCCTGGCGATTTGTGGTATATTATCCTGCTGTTTTTTACACAGCATAATAAATATGCCCCTTAGAGACTCAAACTATGTTTAGAATGTAAACCTACCACCCTGCAAGCTGCCCCCACAGTGACTGCAGCCAACTGCTGTGAGGTGAGTCTTTCAAGACCATGAGTAGCTCGAATGTAACATCTGTTGGCAGCATCAAAACGACTCTTTTTTAACAAAGGTAACCTGAGATACAAGTTAATGCAGATTTTGTCTGGACACTCTGAGAGACAATGTGAAATAACCCTGCTTGCATCTATATGAAAGGATAGCATCTGCTTCCACTTGCCCTCCCTGTGACAAAGTAAGCTAAGCCACAATAGCAGAGGGAGGGGCTCCAACTCCTGTCCTGAAAGAACTTGCAGCTGTAACTGATACACAAAGAGCCAAAAGGCCAGATTTGCGTCTAGAAGGCAATATTAGAAGCAAGTACTTGAATCTTGAATTGCTTCCTCATCTGTCTCTGTATTATTATTTTTAGTATTATTATATTATATATTTATTTATTTATATGATTCTACAGAAAATATATAAAACACTCCCTAACCCTGCGTAGCTTACAATTTTAAGTCCCTGTCACATTTACACACACTTGGGTCAGTTTTATTAGAAGTTAATTAACCCATTTAGAGAGAAAAACGGAAGACACAGAGAAAATCCACACAAGCATGGGGAGAACATACAAACTCCTTATAGATACAAAAAAAAAAACAAGCTAAGCCCGGGTGTGCAAACCTCAAGCTATAGCATTTTTATTTGTTTCCATTTTTGTGAATTGTTTTGAAAATAAATAAAAATATAGATCTAAAAAAGCCATTATCAACCAATTTAACTTGAGTACAGCATGCAGACACAGAAACAACTCACTAGTTTTGTTGGTGGCCAGGGTGCAATGCCCAAGTCCATAGCTTGGAGGAGAAGTATATTCATAACACTTAGGGGCAGATTTATCAAGGGTCAAACAGAAAATTTGAATTTTTACATTCGAATTTCGAGTTTATTATAGTGTAATTCGACTAGGGAATAGCCTAAATTTGAGTTGAATTAAAAAAATTCTAAATTCGAATTTTGAAATTTATTATGTACTGTCCCTTTAAGAATTCGAATTCGACTATTTGCCATCTAAAACCTGCCATGTGTTTTAGTCTATGGGGGACCTCCTACAATCAATTTGGAGTTGTTTGGTAGACTTTTGAAAAAAAACATTTTTTGCGAAAACATTTGAATCGAATTTAATTCAAATTTGATTTGAATTTGATTCAAATTTGCAGGTCAGTTCTATTCACCCGAATTTAAAAAATCTGAATTTCGATGTTTATGGGAGTTTTTAGAAACTCCCATAAACTCAAAATTCGACCCTTGATAAATCTGCCCCTTAGAGAAGCAAGCACACCCACAAAGACACCAAATTGTGACAATAGCCTATATTATATGGCCTAAGATTACGTATGCGATTTGATTTTAAAATTCTCGATTCAATATCAGAATTCAGGCTCTAAAATGCAGAAAGCGCAATCACGCTTTCTGCATTAAAGGGCAAGGAAAGTCTAAAATAGAATAAAGCTAAAAATGCTGTATTTTATATACTAAACATAAATACAAACTTACTGCACCACAAGCCTAATCAAACAAATTATTTATGCTTTCAAAGTTGGCCAATGATCCTGCTCAGGGCTGGATTCTCCACTGACTGATCTACTGCCCACTTGCCAAGGGCATGTCTAGTTTAATGGGCCCAATACTTGTTGGTGGTAAAATGAGCAGTCAATTTGGTATATCCGATCACATCACTCATACTAGGCTGCTGACTTCCCCTTTTTACCTTATGCATGTCCATCTACTCTGCATCATACGTAATTGCACAGACGGAATTTATTAATCGATTAGATGTTACCAATGAGTTCCACTAACATATAACTCTTATGCAAAAATTCCAATACCAGCTTCCTCCTTGGGGGTTAATAAGTGTAGTTTAGAAACAGAAACACCAAGATTAAAAAGGGCTTATAGAATTTGAGAAAGGGAATTAAACAGAGAACACCACCTTCATCTTCTTGCTTGTTCCCAGCCATCCACTGCAATGATTGAACCTGGGTACACGCACATTACAAAAAGTGGCAATGAATTCCCAAACTGCCCAAGTGCCCACCCAGGGCATTGGAATAGGCAAGAAGATGGCAGCCACACACTCACACATAAGAATACCCTTGGCTTGTGCATTTTTATTTTCAAGAAGAGGAATGCCAAACGGCAGTAGCTGGTTAGTGATGAGATTTGGCACCCCCCAATGAGGGGTTTTCCCCCGTAATATAAACATATTTTTCCATGTCTTATTTCCATGTGACCCACCTTAGTTTTTGTCCCTGTCAAGTCCAGAACTGCAGAGATGTACTACAGTGCTATTGTTGCACACCACCTTAGTCTGTCGTAGTTTTGGTCTTACCAAGCAGGAAGTGGATGCCAGCCCATACCCTTAGCCCAATGTTCATAGAGGAGATCTGGTAAAAAATTTAAGCACAGTCACCATTGCACAGCTTGTAGTTTTGTAAAGGGAACAGGAGAGGAGCTAGGTTGGAAAAATGTCTGTAACCATTTTGGGGAGGTGACGGGTAGAGTTAACTTCACCGTCAGTCGTGTTCCAACTTTCTCAAGGGTGATGGTGTGCTGAATAGAGATGGAAGAGCGAGGTCCTCCTGTCCCTTAGGTAAATAAGCATGTCATCTGCATATAGTTGGAGTTTTTCTTCTATCACCCCAACTTGAATCCCACTGTATTTGGGTCTTGCCTTACAGTTTGAGCAAAGGGTTCTATGGCTAGTGCAAACAGCAGTACCTCTAGCTAGGGGAAGTTCTGCGCTTAAGGTGGAATTGATCCTTAGGGAGGCCTTTGGGGCAGCATATAGGTGTTTGACTAGATTTTGGAAGCCAGGGCCAAATCCAAATTGCATCAACCTTTTCCAGAGGTACGGCCACTCCACAGTATCAAAGGCTTTCATTATATCCAGGGCCGCTATAGCCCTCTGGCCAACTTTGTCATGTTCCACCATCAGGTTTAAAAAAAGGTGCCTGGTGTTGAATGCCACTGTTTTCCCCAGGATAAACCCTGTTTGGTCGAGGTTTACTAACATGGTGATGACTTTGCTTAGACGTGTGGCCAGAATTCTTTCCAGGATCTTAACATCAGCTGTGAGGAGTGATATGGGTCTATACAAATCTCAGAAGCGGGTCTTTACCTGGCTTTGCCAGGAGTGCTATTACTGCATCATACATTGACCCCTGCAGGGAGCCCTTATCCAGTGCAGCTTTGTATGTCCTAAGTAGAAAGGGGGCAAGTGTACTAACATGCCTTTTGTATACCTCAATAGGGAGTCCATCAGCCGCCAGGGCTTTGCCACTTGGAAATGCTTCTATAGTCTGAATTACTTCTCCCTCAGTGAGATTGCTATCCATATAGTTTCTGCAGGGTTAGCTTGGGCAGATCTAGCTTACCCTAAAATCCCTCTATCGCTGAGACAGGTTGTGTCAGCTTGGAGGAGTAGAAGTTGGTGTAAAACTGTTCACAAAAAATGCAATTTAAGGGGTATAAGGTACTGGCACTGGCCAAGCCATGCACCAGCGATTAATCCAATTGAAAAAACAAAACACCAATACCTAAGTATGCTGCAACAGGGGTGATCCCAAATTTATTCCATGGTGCTACCAGACACTTGCAGTTACAATGAGGGATCACCCCTGTTGCGGCATACTAAGGTATTGGCGTTTTGTTTTTCCAATTGGTGTAAAATTGTACCAGCAACCGCCTAACTTCCTCCGGGTCACTTACAGTGTTGCCTTCCGCAATTGTCGGGGGTGTAGTTTGTAGCTTAGCTAAATGGGCCAGTATTTTACCTGCTTTTTCCCCCTGCTCGTACACACAGGTGAACAATAAATTCATCGGTGCTTTTTGATTCAT
>CM044433.1:70389839-70527134 GCA_024363595.1 Xenopus borealis | reverse complement strand
TCTGTGTGATCTTTTAACTTTGATGTGGAGTGGGCAGGGATTAGGGGTGGGGCTTGGGTGGGCCCCGAGAATTTTGTTGTGCGGGCCCCGTGATTTCTAATGGCGGCCCTGACAACCCCAGCCCTCCTATGGACATACACGAACCAAGGACCCCTAGGTTTTGCCACACAATCCCCCCCACTACCATACACATACCCAGGGGCCCTATACACTGTCCCATACACACCAAAATAAACATACATAGCATCCCAAACCTCTGCCTAAAACCTTCTACGGTAATACACATCTAGGGTTATGTATTCCTGCACCCGTAGTATTCCTGTATTTATGTAATGCATATATTCCTTACTGTTCTTCCAGCTAGTGATAGTAAAGTGATACTGCTCCTTTATAAATTGACAGTAAACTGATACTGTTCCTTTACACACTAGGAACTCGATTTCAGCCTGCACCAGACGTTACTTTTGGTCACATTGTTCCTCACCCCCGCCAGCAGGCTCTCTCCAGCCCACAGTCTGAAAGAGTATACACCAAGCTAGGCTTGGCCGAGTGCAATGAACTCAGCCTATCCCATCAGCAGCCCAATCCCTAAGGGTGAGCAGGAGAGCCAATCCGCTGCCTGTTTACATTCTGCTCTGAAAAGGAGAGGGCTGTCCTCAATGAATAGAGTTGGGAGGAAACCTTCCTTGGAGTCTGCCTGATTGTGTCCTGTTCTGCAACAAAGGAGAAGTGTAAGTGACAAAATCTTATATCCACGAGTGTCGGGAGGCTTGTGAGTGGGGTTTAAGTGGGAACATGGAGCACTGACGGGTTAGGAGGCATCAGGCAGCTTTTTTTTTTCAAGGGGGCCTCTCAAGGCTGCTTAATACAGCTGTGCTTTGATACCGTGCTGTTGGATGGTTGTGCTCAGACACTGCACATCCTTACAAACTGCATTGCAACTGCTGCTGCCACTTTGTCTTTGTGCTGTTCGTGTGGCTAAGTGAGTAGCTTGACTGGCCAAGAGGCCACACATCTGTTTGTTGCAGTAATACCAAAACAAAAGATGAATTGTTACAAAAATGCAAGTTTGTTTAATGCTTATTTTGTGCTTGGACTTTTTTTTTTTAGAGCAGAGATTGCTGTTCTGTATTGTCATGTCTTAGGTATCTAACAACTACCCAGCCTGGTCCTGGACTACAATTCCCATCAGGCACTTGGATGCCATGCTTTATCCACTATAGGGCTGCAGATTGCACATCTTTAGTACACAGATGTGTTTATGTAATATTTACAGGATTACATATACAACAGAGCTCATGTTTTTCAAGGGCCCAGAAGAAAATGTAGTAAATTCCAGGAAAATGTAAAATCATGCAAATGCATAAAAAATTGGTGGAACCACAAAATTTCAGGAAAACCTAAAATCTGTGAATTGTAAAATTTAGGTTTTACTGTGATTCTGTGTGCTCAATATATGAATCTGAATGTTATACAGATGTTATTATTGTATTTATTGTACCAAGTATTCCCAATGTGCTATGACTTTTCAGAAGTTTGCAGTAAATTAAAAAAAGTTTAAAGTATGGAACTCTGTAGAATGAAATCTTTCAGACTTCATGTATATCTGGGAAAATGTATGTGGCTTGAGGCACCTGTAGTTACATCCATAGGACTGGAGTCACGTCCATTGAATTTTATTGGCATCGGATTATCAACAATTTGCTTGTATTTAAATAGCACCAGCATATTATGAAGTACTTGCTCATCACTGGTTTAGTGGTTAGTGCAGTTGCCTTGCACAGTGGTATCCTCACTTTGATTCTGACCTGGGCACTAGCTCAACTTTGCATGTTCTTCCCCATGTCTGAGCGGGTTCCCTCTGGTTAATCAGATTTTCTCTTGCACTACAAAAATTGCAGGCAGGTTAATGTCGGATGAGGATCCAATAAAACTGCCTGTATGTATTTAGACTTGAGAGAAAACTCACATAAACATGGGTCACACACAGAACCTTGGCCTGAATCAAATTCTGGACCCCAGCATGGCATTAGCTGCATATTACTCATATCAACACCATGTCTGATGTGATTTCAGAGTATGCATATGCATTTGTTTTGTGCTTTCTTTTTAATGTAATCTCACACCCAGAAACTGCAGTGAATGAATGTGTTTTCTGTTTATGTTGTGTGTGAAGTCAGATCTGAATTTTAACTTTTGTGTCCAACAACCCAGTTGTGCCTGAGGCATTAAGTCTTTTCTTTCATATATGTTATAAATATCTGTGTGTGTATGTATGTATGTATGTGTGTGTATATATGTATATATATATATATATATATATATATATATATATATATATGTCACACAGCGTCTGCACTATTACCGGATTTTGACCAACTGCAGGGTGCTATGGCCAATATTTTCATATACACATTAATAGAAGGGCCAGCATTCCATGTCTCGTGAAGAATCAACGTGTTTATTATTGCTCATCCGACGTTTCAACCCTCATTAGGGTCTTTTTCAAGGATCCTTGAAAAAGACCCTAATGAGGGTCGAAACACACGTAATGTGTGTGTGTGTGTGTATATATATATATATATATATATATATATATTTAGGCTGGTGCAATAAGTTCAGTATATAAAACATGCCATTTTTAGGCCTATTAATTTTCAAGGTTTATTTCTTCTTTTAAGTTAACTTTTGGTATGAAGTAGAGAGTGATGTTATGAGAAAATTTGCCATTGGTTTTAATTTTTTATTATTTATGTTTTTTTCTTTAGCAGCTCTCCGGTTAGCAGTTTCAGTAATTTGGTTGCTAGGGTCTAAATTAGCCTAGCAAACATGCATTGATTTGAAATAGAGAGTGGAATATGAATAGGAGAGGCCCTGAACAGAAATATAAGCAATAAATTATAATATAATTATAACTGAATTTGTTGCCTTACTGAGTATTTCTTTTTTAGGTGGGGTCAGTGACCCCCATTTGAAAGCTGGAAAGAGTCAGAAGAAAAAGGCAAATAATCGAAAAACTTTAAAAAAGAAAACATGATGGGCAATTGAAAATTTGCTTAGAACTAGCCATTCTGTAACATACTAAACGTTAACTTTAATGTGAAAAATCTTATGTCTGCTAACTTGCAGCAGTTCTAACTCATTTGTCTGACACCTTCTGTAAAATCGCCTGAACTAATGCAACAATACTTTTGAGCTTTTCCTGTAAATGGAAAAAACATCAGACCGTCTTGGCCTTGGGTCAGTTGGTCTGATAAGCATAATATCGTCATTGTACGGCCATCTTTATAATGATATG
This sequence comes from Xenopus borealis, assembly GCA_024363595.1. NCBI lineage: Eukaryota > Metazoa > Chordata > Amphibia > Anura > Pipidae > Xenopus > Xenopus borealis. The sequence continues at coordinate 70,523,836 of CM044433.1, read as the reverse complement.
TTGGATAAGAAATCTCACACATATTGGTGTAAGATTAAAAGAGATTTATTTTGTTGAGAACCTCTAAAACCTATAGTAGATTTACTAATTGATGAATGTTATAATAGAGTAAAGTATGTGTTAACATTTTATTTGCCTCTCTCCCTGTAATTTAGGAAACTGGTGGCTTTTGGTTTGTGACATGCACACCATAATTATGACTGGGATTAATGGAACTGTCTCACCACAGTGTAAATATTATAGAATACATCTGTTCAAAGTTTTACATTTTTGTCTATACATGCCCAAATTACGACCATGCTGTCTTAGAGGCTGGGCATGAAAGTACACTTGGGGGTTTGTTTTTAATTACCATCCTGCAATACTGACAAATCGCAGATCATTGTTCAAAATGTAATCTTCCAGTGCACCGTCAGCACTGCAGGTGCTATGTGCATCCATAGATGAGGAAGTGAAGAGAAGCAGCAAATGCTTTACACTTCCCTCCGTTCTGAATAATGCAATTTCGCTATTCACTTGTATGGTTAGTCTGTCTGTTCAGCATACAGTAAAGCAGTATTTGGCCACCTTTACTCTCTACTCTTACTCCTTTCATATCACTGTTTGCTTAGTGTTGATACTGTCAAAGACCAAAAGGGCTTCAAATAAAATGCAGATTTTCAATCTATTTAGGCACTGCATAGTTTAGGACTGGATGCTTTATATGACTTCTGCAGAGCATGGTGGGGTATCATGAAGTCACGTTAGAAAGAAATGTAGGCAGCTTTCTCTCAGGATTGTTATGTGTACTTGACTTCCCTTTTTTTTAATTTAGCTGCTCAGTGCTTCAAATGCACAATAACCTAGTTTGCATGGCTTATCTCCATCTGTAGCAGGTATAGAACTTGTGTGATGCTCACACTGTCTTCCTGTTGCTTTTAATAATTCTATTGCACCTACAGGGCTGCAATCAACTAAATAATGTGGCCTTCTCCAGAGTAAATGCTTATTTGTTGCCCTGGATACTAGTGATGTTTCAGGTTTATCTGAACCCTATGGTGACACACGGGATAACCACCAGTTGGGCCGGTTTGAATTTGGTCAACCATTGTTGATTAGGGCTGGGTGTGGGTCAGATTGGGCTAGTACACTTCTCTGCTGCTCCCCAAGATTCCCTGTTTTAGAACAAGAGGTGCATACAGAGTGGTGAGACAGAAGGTGAGACAGGTTGGGAGCAAGTTCTACAATGACAACGTTTTGTGGGTTAGTGGGTTAGTGTCGGATGCAGGTTAAGGTTTTTATGGGTTATGGTCTGGTGCAGGTTGAGTTTTTCCTGACCTGCACTGGTGGATACACTTGGGTGACTGGTATGTTGTATGGTAGCATGGTGATAAAGGGGTGAAACAAATGTTGGACTGTGAATGAGATGGCTTGTGTAGAAAGAAAAATACAGCAATATGAATGCAAGTATATACCCACTTTTAGGAAAAAAGTGAAAATATTCTTGGTATAGTAACCCTTAGTAGATACAGAAAGGCAAATAGGAATGCAGGGTAAATAGCAGCTCTGGTGTTCAACACAAAGCACTATTTCATGTAACATACCCACCCAGTAAGTTAGTAGTTACTTTATGCACAGTAGCACCTAAACATATCACTTTTACAGCTAGGGGTCTTGGTTCAGATCCAGCCAGGGCACTTTCTGCACAGTGTTTGTGCATTTTCGCATAGACTGTTCATTCCGTCCAGGTATTCAGGATTCCTCTTACAATCGAAGATATTTAGTAGTATTGATTCTCTCCTGATAAAATTTAATGTAGCTCAACTAGAGAAATGGACTGATTTGAATTATGAAAATATGTTGCTACTTAAAATTGCTCAAAATATATAATGGATAATATCACTATGTTAGCTCTTCACTCCCAGGAGAGCAGTCCATGCAGCTTGAAGAGCCAATTAGGCCTTGCTTGTGCTTTTACATCACTCAGCACCCTTAGCTACAAGTCATAATCTTTCAGAAATGACATGTATAAAATGATGACAGATCCCATAATGATCTCAGATGTTTACTCACATGAGAGCAGCGGCAGCAGCTAGAACTCACAGTCAGCTATAGTTACAGCTGCAATCACTTCTCTATAAATAATGCCTTACATATCCATATTCATATCCATAAGGGGGCTTATATTTAATAACTGGGTAAACTTGAACCCGGGCAGTAACCCATGTGAACTAAATTACATTGTTGCTTTCAGTATGCTTCCTGCAGCTGGCTTGAGAAAGTTTTAGCACTAGTGATGTGCGGGCCAACCCAGGGCCAGGCGGTTCGGTCGTGTTGGGGTCGACCCTGCACTGCTCTTTGCGGGCAGATGCGGGTTGAGCTCTTGACCTTTAAATGCTTTGTTGCAACATGCTGCGTCTGAACCTGTGTTCGGCGCTTACTCGCGTCTCATGGGTACAACCTCATCAAAAAGAATGAAGTGCGTCTAGACCTGCACTCCCCTGTGGCTGAACGCAGCCAAACAGAACGCAGGGGAGAGCAGGTCACAAACGCCCCTGTGTAAGGGCCCTAAAGCAAAGAAGTGGAATATTCTTGAATGGCCAAGTCAATCACCTGATCTGAACCTAATTGAGCATGCATTTCACTTGTTGAAGACTAAACTTCGGACAGAAAGTCACACAAACAAACAGCAACTGAAAGCCGCTGCAGTAAAGGCCTGGCAGAGAATTAAAAAGAAGGAAACCCAGAATCTGGTGTTGTCCATGAGTTCAAGATTTCAGACTGTCATTGCCAGCAAATGGTTTTCAAACAAGCATTAGAAATGAACATTTTTTTTTTCAGTTTTTTAATTTGTCCAATTGCTTTTGAGCCCCTGAAATGTAGTGATTGTGTTAAAAATCTTTTTGTTCAACCCACTGAATTAAAGCTGAAAGTCTGCAGTTCAACTGCACCTGAGTTGTTTCATTTGAAATTCATTGTGGTAATGTACTGAACCAAAATGAGAAAAAAGTTGTCTCTGTCCAAATATTTGTGGACCTAACTGTATGTACTAAAAGTACAGGAATGGGACCTGTTATCCAGAATGCTCCAGATAACAGATCTTTCCATCAAGTAAACATTAAAGGGGTCGTTTCCATTTGAGATAAATTTTAGTATGATGTAGAGAGTGATATTCTGAGACAAAATGCAATTGGTTTTCGTTTTTTATTATTTGTGGTTTTGAGTTATTTAGCTTTTTATTCAACAGCTCTCCAGTTTGCAGTTTTAGCAGTCTGGTTGCAATGGTGCTAATTACCCTAGCAACCATGCATTGATTTGAATAAGGGACTGGTAAATGAATGAGAGGCCTTAATAGAAAGATGAGTAATAAAAATTAGCAACAACAATACATTTCTAGAGTATGTGTTTTTTAGAAGGGGTCATTGACGCCTATTTGAAAGCTGCAAAAAGTCAGAAGAAAAAAGCAAATAACTATAATACTAAAATAAAACATTAAAACCAATTGAAATGTTGCTTAGAATTGGCCATACTATAACATACTTAAAGTTAACTAAAAGGGGAACCACTCCTTTAAATACACTCAGGAGGCTGGTTTTGCTTCCAATAAGGATTAATAATATCTTAGTTTGGATCAAGTACAAGGCACTGTTTTATGATTACAAAGAAAAGGGAAATCATATTTAAGAATTTGGATAAAATGGAGTCCATGGAAGATGGCCTTTCTGTAATTCTGAGCTTTCTGGATAACAGATCCCATACCTGTACCAAAATGACTACCTGTATAAGGCAAGGGATTTACAAACTAAAATCTGCAAGTTTATAGTACAGTAAACCATCCCCCAAAATCTGGAAATGCACCTTGCAATGTATCAAATTAAATACAGTATGTTACCTGACTAAAACGTGTTAGGAATTCTGACCCATAATACTCTTGCTATTCCTGGACTACATCTTCCAAAGTGTGGCATGGAATTCAGAGTTGTAGTTCAAGTATAGCTCAGGGACTGCTGTACCAAGGCCCTGTGTGACTTCTGAATTCAGTTATGGGATACTTCTAATTAGGTTGTTTCACTAATTATTATTAACATGTATTTCTATAGCGCCAACTTATTTTTTAGCGCTGTGTTTAATCATTCAGTTTTCTTTGTTCAAAATGTATGCACATGTGGAACTCTATAGACTGACAGAGAAAAGACAGAAGAAAATACACATACCTCACACATGGACATTAAACTTTCTTCAGTTAAGCCACAGCAAATGTCTTACAGTGTATGAATTCACACATAGTAAATTACTAGAATTTATTCCTAAACTAAATGTTTCAGCTCAATTGTCTTAATCGAATGTAAAGTGTTTACCGAAAAAAAATCATGAGTGGGTGCTAAAATGCTCTCAGCAATGAGATTTTTACTTTCATTTGTTTACTTGTAGATGGATGTAACTAATTGTTGATTGATTGCTGCTGGGAAGTGGGCACTGTACTGTTGCAGTTTAGCACCTGTGTTACTAAATTAGCTTTTTGATGTGCAAACCTGAGAGCTGCAAAAATAAATCAAAAAAGTCTTATAAAGTGATTTTTTGAAGGAGCAATAGAATTTTTCAGGTTTTATTATACATTTTTTTTTCTAATCATGTATTTTTCCCCTTATTTGTATTTGCATATGCAAATGGTTAAAATAAATTCACATTCAACCAACCTTAAATATTTTTATGTAGAACTATAAATGTAATTTATTTTTTGATTTGTATTAGAGTATACACACATATGCATTTGTGTGTATAGACTTATATGCTTTTGTGTGTATTCATACTCTATATATGGATAGAGAGACTCTATGGATAGAGGCAAAAGTTCGGAGAGAAAGAAATGTAAAGGAGAGAGAAAGAAAAGACACTCAAACGTTAGTTAGAGAGAGACTCCAAAATGCTGGGGAAAGAGAGAGAAAAGATTGGAACATTTAGGACTGATGCTTACTTTACTTTAATTTGTATTACAACTTTTTTTATTTGCTTAAAATGCAGTCAGAAAGCAGTAAAAAGGCACAAATCTTGCTCCCATGCATATGAGTTCTAAACAGTAATGATTCCATCTACATCAAGCTGCTCTCCCTTCTACTGTGGTTGTTGCTGAATCTGTCTGTATCAGGAGATATGGGCATCTGGCGCTGTTATTGCTGTCAGAGCCGTTGTGAATGCATTTTAAACAGGAGACGTGTAGCTGTCTCAACGGGAACAGTATATTCTGAGTCACAGGCTATTTTTAGCGGTCTGATTACTGATGGTTTCAAACACTCCTATACATCACAGTGACACATACATACATACAAAGCAGTGCATTTCAGTTTCCTTCTCCATGAATACTCTCATGGTTTTCTTGTTTTCTATACTTGACTTTTATAATACATGCTATTTTAACTCTTAAGCTGGCCAGACACACGAAGTCGAAGATCCACTCCTTTGGCAAGGTCGCCCAACAGTCTCACCAATACAGCCATCTTGAAGTAGGCAATATTGGGCTTAACCTATCATGAATATGAGATGATACTGTGCAGGCTGTGAAGACAAGGACTGCATCAACATGCTGATATGGCCCTCCATCCAACAGCTTCCCAATTGATATCAGTCCAATTTTTGGTCAGATATTGGTCTGTTGGAGTTTCCCCAAACACTGGCAGATAAACTGCCAACTCTAAATTTTTCACCTTTACATTTTATCTGTAAATGTAAGAACAGGAAAATTGTTCCCTCTACACTGCACCAGGAGTAGACTACTTGTTATTCCATTCTAGTTAGAGGAAAAACCATTGTTATGAAATGGATCTTTTGTATATCAAGTTAATTATATATTGCTGAATTGTATGGCCTGCCTGGTTTGTGTTACCATGCATGTCACCACATAAAAGTGGCATCTGAAGAATTTATTCTACAATGAACGTTCTGTTGCTCTGAAAAGGTGCCATTATATCCTATTACAGTGTGTGTGTGTATGTATGTATGTATGTATGTATGTATATATATATATATATATATATATATATATATATATACATATATATACAGTGTATATATATATATATATATATATATATATATATATACATATATATAGTGTGTATGTATATATATATATTTATATATATATATATATTTGCACTCCAAATTCAGTAAGAAATCGGTGTTTATTCATCGAACTTGTATATATATATATATATATATATATATATATTGCAGTAAAATAATTTCTATATGTTTTTTTAAATGCTAAATTGGAAAAAACCTGTTGTTGATATTGTCCCCCAAAGTGACAAAAATAATAATGGTTGGGCAGTGTTATTGATGAAACTACAATACTGCATGCACTAATTACATTAAGTGGCCATTTCCTGGTGATATGGAAGTCAGCATTGCCTCTAAATAGTGTCAACAGTAGAGTAGGACTTTTTAAACACTACAGAGGACAGCAGACATCACAGCTGTGTTATAATGCTTATATAACAAAGGGTGAATCTCTGTGGGACCGTTTAGGGACATTATTTACATTTTTAACAAAGTAAAGACCTCTTGTGACTTATAAAAAACGTATAAAAACATTTGTCCTGGGGCCTTTGCTTTTGTAGGTCATTCAGTGACTTCTGTTATCCTATAAATTACAGCAGCGGGTTGTAAAACGCATACCTTTTCACACGTGGTACTTGTATCAATAATGTTGAGTTCCAAGATTATATAGTCCACACCTATATCTATTTTAAAGGAAAACTATACCCCCTGAACAATGTAGGCCTAAAACCCTGCTTCATGTAAAGAAACCATTTTCATAATAACTCACTTTTTTAGTAGCATGTGCCACTGGGTAATCATAAATAGAAAATCGCCATTTTAAAAAATAAGGACAGCCTCCTGGGATCGTATTATTCAACGGTGCACACAAACATACCAAACAAACTATAAAGTTAGGTCACACGAGCCAATTAACAGACAGAGTTCTGTCTTTTGCTTACACACTTCTTCCTGCTACAGTTAGAGTTGTAGTATTTCTGGTCAGGTGATCTCTGAGGCAGAACACAGAACACCACAAAATGGTGATTCAAGGCAAGAGATAGCAGGTTGGTAAGATTATTTATATATGACACTTAATTTGATATAATTTGATATAATTTGTTGCTCAAGTATTGTTTTCGGGTATAGTTTTCCTTTAAGCACTGTATATAAGGGGCAGGTTTATCATAATGTAAGTTTAAATTTTAATAAATAAAACCCCATCCACATTATATTCATTCTTATGGGATTGTTGTAAGCATGTTTGATAAATATGCTTCTAGGAATCCCATAGGAATGAGCGTGGGTGAGTTTTTATTTCTTAAAATCAAAATTTACATTTTGATAAAGCTGCCCATAAGTATATGGGTTAGCACAGATTAGATTTCACTATATTTATGTAATAAATAATGCAGTTAGTGGAGTAACAGCTGAGAAACTATTACGTAGCCTGCAGTTAGGGTTGCCACCTTTTCTTGAAAAAAATACAGACCTTCCTATATATTTATCTTTTTTCCCTATTAATAACATTGGGATGAACCATCAAAAATACCGGCCAGGTGGCAACCCTACCTGCAGCATGTGCATGCAGTTGACTCCCTTGGCTAACAGGTATTATGATTTGTGTAAAATTCAAGGGTCTATCCTAGAGTTGCATAAAAGTTTACATAGGGTTAAAGGTCATAAACCATTTAACAAAATCACTAAGAGGGATAAGCATCTTCTGTGAAATAATAGGATTGCTTGTTTAACTGCTTCTTTACCACAAGTTAATTCCATTTCCTGGATACCTAGTAGAATGTCTACAGTCATAGTGAATATTTCCAGTTCTAGTGAATTTGTGGACAATTTTGGGACATCTGATGGAAACCATATGTCTTCATGCTAAATATAGGCATGAATGGATTTTTGAATGTTTATTTTCCTTGTATTCCTGAATGACCCAGAGTCTTAGGGCTGATTTCTCCATTATGTATACAAATCCTGAATGCAGCCTCTCATCGGGGAAGAGATTTTTCATCTTTGGTCTCTTTTATCTTACCATTCTGTAGAAATGTTACGAATGGGACAGTTCTTTTAGAATTGTTTGAATCCTGTTTTGCTAAATCTAATCTATTTTTAGATACCAATTCAATCCTTTGATGTGTGATGTTGAATTAATTTTAAAATTATTTATGAAGGAAGATTTTTCTCTTCCTCATGGAGAAACCTTAATTCTATTGAGGATAAATAAAACATGGAAAACACAGACAACTGCCTCTAATGGAAATCTTAACCCTAATTATCAAACTCTAATCTGTACAGTATTAGATTAACATGATATTGTCACACATGATTGCCTCTGTTAACTAATTATTAAAAATAAATAGATGGCTAAGAATGCAGTACTGTATATACTGAACTTACTGTACCTACCTAAACGTTCAGCGTCTCTCAGGCCTACAAAGTTGTACACAGTGACACAGTGTGTCAGTGACGCTGCACATACTCATTGTGCGGTGGGCAGCTGATTAGAAGCTAAGCTGAGGGGTCTTTGCAAAGCATCAAGCAAAAAAAGTTTTATTTTAATAGAAGCTTATGCAATATGGGTTGATTATTGCATGCTGACTGCACTGGCTTCTAAACTGCCATGTAATGAGAATCTGTACAAATTACTAATCAGCTTGAATTTTATATTCTACGTATGCAGTATATTATGAATCAGTACCCAGGGTTCAGGTGACAGCAGCACAGAGCATGTGCAATGAATCTGCAGAAAAGAAGATGGGGCATATTTCAAGGCACACATCTTCCCTACTAAAAGGCAGCTGTTACAGAACCCCAAAACACAATTCACTAAATGGCGAATTGTTGCCACCGACTTAATGAGCACCACTTCATCAGGCGCAAATTCGTTATCTCTATGCTAATTCTCTAAAATGCAAGGTTACATCCTTCTTCAGTGGGAGCATTTCATAGTGAAGATTCGTTAGCATTTGTTTGTGCCTAGAGAAAATTCGCTAGTAATCGTATGCCTAGGTCAGTTTGAAAGGGAGGCACGTCATGTACGTCTTTTTTAGAGATGTTGGTGTAAATGCTTGAAGTGGCCACTTTTCATTAGAAATGCCCAAGGAAGCTTAATAAAGACATAAGAGCTCTTCTAATGCACTGTACACGAGCCCACCCTAACAGGCCCATCAAATAAAAAAAAAAGGTTCTCACAAAAATCTTTTATAGTTTGACTTTTGAACGCAATACTGCTTTAAAAATAGAAAATCACCTGCGTTTTTTACACTTTTTATGACTTTCCGGAGTACAGGATATGATATCACTGACATCAAATTGAGGAAGATTTCGCTTTGTTTCAGCAGTTTGCCTGGTCTGAGGTGGCGAAGGAAACTCTGGCGAAACATGTAACGTTCAGTAAAATCCACAATTTGTTGAATTTGTGGAGAGAAAAGTCGCCTGACAATAGAGTGCAAACGAATGCTAGTGACAATCTCTTTCTCTAGCGAATTGTAGTCTGCTCCTGTTCGCGAATAGACGATGTCCCTGCAGATGGGATTTCTGACGAAAATTTGCTAGCGTTAGCCTCTTCACCCTTTAATAAATCTGCCCTAATGTGTTGCATTTCTACCCTACTTCTTTGCTAAACCTTAATTCTTCATTATATATATCAATTTTTTTGCTCAGCTTCTTTTTTTTAAATTGGATGTTCAAATTTCATATATTTATATAGTTTATAGGTGCAGTGCATATGATTACATTGACTAAAAGCTGGCCACATCCTGGAGTATCCTCTATATGGCATTTGACCGGCTGGCTGCAGGCCAAACAGATAAATTCTGTATGTGTGACCTTACGCATGCATGGCCACCTTCTATTGTGTTTATTTATCTGGCTGACAACTTCAATGCAACTGCAGGAAGTGTAGATTAGATGTGGGCATTTCTTCTCTTGATTACCAGGAAATAGACCCATTGTAAGCACAAAGCATGCAAATAAACTATACCTGCCTGAAGAGGCCTAAGGCTTCCCGTAGCCTGCATTTTGTAATCTTTAAAGACCATAAATGAAATGTTTTTAATGTAGGAGTAACAAGGAGAACTAGACCATTTAGTGTTCCACCTGCGTTCAGTGCTTGGTTGCGTCTTTGTGAGTAGAACACCATAGGGAAATACAGGCTGTGAAAACTGATCACAGGGTGAAACACCTGGCATTACCAACCTTTAAAGACCATAATCCCCGAGTTTCATTAAAGGCTTCTGTTATAATTGATACAATAGTTACTAACATTCTACATGGCTGCAGAAAAATGTATTAATAAATGTAGCAAATCGTAACAGTTCAGAGTCTGCATCTGTATCACCTAGCTGCCGGACATCAAAAAAAAAAAATAGTAAGCAAAAAAAAAAAAAAAAAACATTATTTCTGGTGTATGGTCTGAAATCAACTGAATTTAGAAAAAAGTGTTTGAGAGGCAAACCACCCATCAAAGATAGTGGTATGTTTTTTCATTCATGTTTAATCTACCCCAGGATAAGGGTGATCATAAACTGGGAGATTTGTCACTCATGGGCAACAGAGCTCCCAAAAAAGCATAATACAGTTAAATGCCAGTGCTAACATGACACTCCGTTTTCGGAAGTTTTCTCAAGAAACACTCACTGCCTATGTTTTTTCACCGGCGAATTACTTTACTTACATTGCTGGTGGGTAAGCATTTTCATGAAGTTTGTCATCCACAGTATCAAAGATTTAACTGCAAGTGACATATCTTCCTGTCTGCCATGGCCCTAAGGCATTTTCAGGTTATCTCTGGAGATTCCAATTTGAGTTCTATTCATAGGAATTGTCTGATGTTTTGTTGCCCATGTGCATAAACACAGAGGTGGGCCGGGAGCCCTAAGCAGTCCAGCCTTCCAGCTCACGTGTGATATCTCGGCTCAGCTCAGCTTGGGCACGCATGCATGGTTATTCCTCTCAGGCGTGCATGCGTGAAAACACTGCTCTCTCTCGCCTGCAAGGAAACGCAGCTAGCATGTTGTGCAAGCTGAATTAAGGGGAATCCGCTCTAGGGGTTGGCAGAAGAGGTCACTGCCCAGTGCCCCCTAATCATTGAGCCTTAGGCAGCTGCCTCTTCTGCCTACCACCAGTTCTGGCCCTGGCACAACAAAATGTTCCATACCCTAAGGGCACTCCTTTTAAAGGAGCACTATAGTTTTTTAAGGTTACATCTAATACGCCAGTGAGGATGGAAACATAAAATCCCCATATATTATGGCATGACCACAAAGACATAGATTGTGGAGCTTCACTGGGGCATGGGCTGATGTATATTCTCTGTAAAGAACTGTGGTATATGATGATGTGTATAATAACTGGAAAGAAGTGGCAAGAAAAATGAAAAATGCTGGAAGGAGGTTGTTGGGACGGGTGCATTAATTTTCGACATAAACATGTCAGGTTAGGTTTTGTAAGGTTTAAAAATGATACTTGACAAAAATTGTTGTCATTTTTGCTAGTGAAGATACATTGTTTGTTTATAAGGAAAGCAAAATGGAGATTTGCAGATGTTGACATTAAAAGTAAGATTAAAAGGAAAACCTGCTAAAATCTAGTTGTTCGTTAAAAAGTTTTTTGTAAATTGCTAAAATGCTTAATATTTGTATATATTGACAAGAACATCTACGATTTTACTTTGTAAATTTCAGTATTTAAATACATTATTTCAACAGGGAATGTAATCTGTCAGTATATGAAAGCATCTCTTTGTGGGGCCCATTTTCTAATATATCAATGTGAACCCACACATGGATGGCTTCCTGGTTGGCCAATAAAATGCATTTGTTAAAAATATTTTGTTCATATAAATGTGTAGCAGTTTGGTTTTAAAGGTATTGTCAGGACCCTAAACTGCTGTAATATTTTATGTGTTGACCATTGGGCACCAATAAAATTAAATACATAGAAAATGGGTGCTGCTGGGATTAATCCCTCATTGCTAACAAACCAGATGCATTTTATGTGTGCTCTGGGCATGTTATGCACAAGTGGCTTCAAGCTTGTACAACTAGAAACCTTTTTAATTGGAATTGTTTTTATGCAGCTGAAACTAATCCATGCAAAAACGTAAAACTTTAAAATTGGTGCCTTTGAAGCACTTTTGCAATTTATATATTTTCTATATTTAACAGTTTTGGGAGTATTTGCAGCCATTTTAGACTTTCTACTCACCAGCTGTCATTCAGATCTGATGTGCAATCTGTGATAGGTTAACTGACTATTAAGGCGGTGTCTCTAGTAGACAGTTCCGTCGTGTGTCTTTATATTTTAAAGCTGTGCTGACACTGCTGCTTCCTCTAGCTCAGCACAGCTTTCTAAATCAGCAGTGGTAAAATATCAGGTCCTGATCTGACATGGAACCTTCATGCTGACTAAAGCAGACACTGAAAGAATTGTGCAGAGTGGCATCTGTCATAGAGGATATCTGTTTTGTTTCTTAGCCTTAAAGGCATCTGTACCACAGCTCTGAATTGGAGCTTCTAAGCTAAAAACATAATAATATATCAGAAAACACAAATATTTGAAATGCTAAGTAAATGCAAAAACTCTCAATTCCAAAACAGTTGTAAGCATCCTTCCAAAATACCCAATATACATAATTTAAACTTTTTTTATTATTTATATATGTATGTTCTTTATCAACATGTGAAATGGTGGCGTCTAGTAGGAATACGGTCATATAGAATGACATAATACTTGAAGATCCATCAAGATTTGTTCGAATACCAAATACCTTTCTAAAGTATAATTGTCTATTGTATGGTCTCTTTAAGTCACATACACTTCTTTAAGGCTGTCTAGCCTATTTTAGCATTATTCCCACATCTCAGTGGTAAAGCAGGTGTTACCTCAGTGATTCAGAACAGTGTGGGTGGAGGTGTGGAGAGTTGGCATTGCTTTCCTTGTAAAGTCCTGTCCAGTGATGCAATCTAATGTTTATACCTCGGAACTGAAACTTCAGATCTGAAATGGAGCCAAGTCTGAGGGCGGATGTCAGTGACGAGACACAGGGTGCGACACATATGGTTCATTGCTTCTTAATCTCTGTCACCATAGCAATAAACATATTTGTGTTTTGAATGTATCCATACTAGCCATTTAAAAATGGGAAGTAAAGTAAAGCTTTTGTTATTTCGAATCATTTGTCCTTTTAGTGCGATAACTATTCTGGCAACCCTTTAAAATGGCTAAAGACGTTTTCGACGCTGACACACAGTATACAATACATGGGAGAGAACCTCTGATCTGCTTCCTTCCATAGCCAAAGTCAGACAGACTCAATATATGCCTGTTAGTTCACAGATGAGTATTTGAGGAAAATATATACATTCGCACACAAGGGCACAGAGCTTTTTGATGCAGAAGAAAGTTGATTGTAATTTGGATAGACAACACCTTGTCTCACAATGCCATTAAAATCTTCCGCTCAATTTTAATGCTGTAGTATAATTATTTTAAGATGAAGAAAAACCTGAGAACCATCAAATCAAGAGACAGCAGTTACCGGCCCATAAATACATGCCTCAGATGGGGAAAATTCCTTTCTGAGTCTAATCTGGCAAACAAACCAGTCCCTGGATCTACTTTGTACTAAAAGTTAATTTCAGTAACCTTGTTAAAAAAAATACATCCAAACCTTTCTCAAAACTATCTAGTGCTTCTGCTGTACAATAACTTCACATACACTATGTGTTTACAGTGACCACTTCAGTACTCTCTGTAAAAAAAGAAGCTCCTCAAAAGGAAACCCCCTTTATCATGATTTCAAGAGTCATCAAATTCTGAAAGGTCTAATGATGACTAAAGCTTTAGTGGTTTTATTTATGGTCCCCTTAAATATTTATATATAGCAGTCACATGACACCCTGAATAGCCTCTTCTCTGTTGTAAATTATCTTAAACTTACCATGGTAATGGTAATGCTTAAAAACTCTTCTGTGGGCAATCTGTATTTTTCTGTTGTAACTTTTAAGTGCTGAAAACCAAGTCTGCATATTTTAGATTAGTGATGCCCAACCAGTAGCTCGTGAGCAACATGTTGCTCTCTAACCCCTTGGATGTTGCTCCCAGTGGCCTCAAAGCAGGTGCTTATTTTTAAGCTTGCAGGCAAGTTCTGGTTGTATAAAAAACAGGTTTACTGCCAAACAGAGTCTCAATGTAGGTTGACAATCCACATAGCGGCTACCAAATGACCAATTAGAGCACTTATTTGGTACCCCAAGAACATTTTTCATGCTTGTGTTGCTCCCCAACTCCTTTTACATCTGAATGTTGCTCACGTTCAAATGGTTGGCGATCCCTGTTTTAGATGAAGCCTTACTAGTGCTTTCCAAATGGTATTCATTAGTCCTCTCCTACTTGAATCATTACCCCTTTTAATAGGTAAACAGCACCTTGCTTGCCTGCCCTAATGCTCATGGGCATTGCTACAGCTGTCTATTGTCGTCAAGTAATCCTTGAGAGTATAAGCGGCTTGCTAGTTTTTATTATTAAATCCCAATTTCACAACCCTACATATATTAACTCTGTTTCCTATCTGCCACTTGGACACCTAGATTATAGTTTATATGGATCCCCCTAAATTACACATCCTGTGTGGACATGTTGGATAGTTTTGTGTCATTGGCAAACACCGATAAAATGCTTAACCTCCCCTAAGTGTATTTGGAGAAACCACACACCTCACAAGACCTGGTAATTTCTTTTTCCTGGTGCACAGAGATAGAGGAATCGGCCACCTCACGTCTATAGCCAGAAAGAATTCACTGGCACACAAGAGTTGTAGTAGCAGGGCAAGACCTTGCAGTTGTGCAACGTTTCGGGGAAACACCCCTTTGTCAGGCTTGAAAGTTGCACCACTGCAGTAAAAAAACTGCAAGGGCTTGCCCTGCTACTACAACTCCTGTGTACCAGTGAGTTATTTCTTAACCTCCCCTAGTCATTATGGAACAACTTATATCTGTTAATTAAGCACCACTTCTATTTGATATTTCTAAATACAATTTATATAGTAAATAATGTATCCCCTATGGTAAAATATAAAAGATAAGTCACAAGGTGATCCATAATAATATAAAACCACTAATTGTGCAAAGATAACTAATACAGAAAACCCCAGGTCACAAGCATTGTGGATAATATAAATAATATAATAGTTTATGTAATTTTATTGGGCTTGATGGTAGAGCTTGTTCTTGGTAGGCCAGCCACTGATGCACCTACATTTCCCAGCTTAATCTGGCAACCAAAGTTGGAGTGAGAAACTTTCTGTTGCAGTCTCAGGAAGTGAACTATCATACCTCCCAACTGTCCCTTTTTTGGAGGGACAGTCCCTCTTTTGAGAGCTCAACCCGCTGTCCCTCATTTGTACTGGAAAGTCCCTCTTTTCTCTGCACTGAACAGCCAGAAAAAGAAACAAAGATTTTAACTTAATTAGCTTTTGGCAGAGAGTCCAGAACAGCTAATAGGTGCAAATAAGATACTTTGCAACACTTTTGAGATAAGAAAATAAGTAATTGTAACAGTTTAGATAAGGAGAAATATTTTCAAATTTTCATAACCTGTCAAATTTAGTAAAATAATCATGGTAATTAGGGGGTGTGGCCTCAAAATGGGCGTGGTCACAATAATTTTGCCGTGCTGTGGGCAAAAAAAAATTTTGTCCCTCTTTTTACATCTAGAATGTTGGGAGGTATGAACTATATATGCATTCATCACATCAGAGCACAAGTACAAATGGCATTTTGCCTCTTTGATTTGAACTTCTGGGAGACTTATACAGTACATTTCAGAATATGATGAATTAAACTATAATGTTATGTCCTGTAAATAACACATATTTTAAAAGGTAATGCAAGTAAAGTACAGGAATCACTAGCATATCATTACTTTGTTGAATTAAAACTCTTATCAGCCTACACTTGTTTAGTCTTCTAACATTCACTGTTAAGCCTTTATAATACCAGTGGATAGAGATTAGGAAAGCTACTAGCTAGTTTAGCTAGTTAAGCAGGCTCAGAGGATTATTGAGCTACATTGAAGTGAAATTGTAGGCCCATCTCAGTATCTGTGGAAAAGTTCAAAATGGACGCAAGCAATAATGAAAACATCTTTCAGGTGTGCTATTAGTACCTAATCTTCTCACTGGAATACCTTTCATGCCTATTACTGAAATAACTGAAAGTGAGGCATTAACAAAAATAAACAATAGGAATACACCCAGCACCATTTATTTACATGTATATTTTCCCTCACTTTTTTATGAGGTGATCAGTAGCTGTAGAACTGTGCAGCCATCAACCCATGAATATCAGTTGACAGCAAGGGGCATTTGATAACTTATTGATATAAATGTTTGGCAGTGAAAATATGTCATAGGAAATTTTCTTTATTACCCCTCTGGTATTTAAATCATTAATATGTTTGGATTAAGACTTGTTAGGTACCTGATGCCACTTATAACTAAGAATAAGGAACTGCAGTTATTTTTTTTACACACCTTATTAGATTTATGATGAAGATGCTTTAGTCAGGGTATCTTATGTTTTCTCATTGAAATCCAAATTTTTTTATACTTTCATGATTATGTGATACTGGGTTTTCTTTGGCTGGCTTTGGCATGATCTGATGTCCAGCAGGAGGTCAGTTAAGGTAGGGGACCGACAAGGACACTATGGGCAGATTAACCAAAACTGAGATTTCCAGCAGTTAAAATGTTATCATAGTAGATGATACAATTTTTTAATAAAGCAATATATTTATCCGAGTTCTAAGTAGTTGAACACCACTGTGTTCAGTGTGGCGTTAAACTTTAGCTGCAATTCTAGTATTATCCCTGCAACATGTCAGTGTCTGATGCAAATTGTTTTAACTTGTAAAACAAATTTTACGAAATACAGAATCTTTATAAATTGACCCCATGTCTTCTACCTGCACATATTTTTTTTTTACTCATTCAGAAGTGTTTGTAAAATGTGAATTTCTTTTAAAATTTGGATTTCCACCCAATTCCATTGCATTATTAAAGGAAATATCATTCTACTATCATTTACAATATATATCAATAAGCATTTTTCAATGTTGCAGTTATTTGTAACTATATTTTTTATTGAAAGAGATAAACATCTTCCTATATTTACTGCACCTGCATTACTGGTTCTGGCAAAAGCCAAAATATTTTTCCATTAACCGCTTTTCTTATATTTCCTCCATAGAGTTCTCCTGTAAAACAATAGCCCAAAAAAGAATTTTCAGCACAGTTCATATTCATTGGACTTGTTAAAAAGGGGGAGTAATTCCCCTGTAAAAGGGATTGTATTGTACCATTACATGCTTAAAATTTGTTATGCAGTACTTCTGATAAAATAAATCTTGCATGTTAACCATCAATAAACTAATATATTAACTAATAATATATATATTCCCTCCAGCACTCAATAGCCAGTTTCAAAGCTGCGTGTATCACTGCATAAGCAAACTCTAAGGGCCCTTACACACGGGCGGTTTTGACCTTCGCAGCGTTGCGTTTGGCTGCGTTCAGCCGCAGGGGAGCGCAGGTCTAGAGACGCGTGTGAATCTGGGTTCGGCGCTTACACGCGTCTCTTGGGTACATCACCATTGAAACTAATGAGGTGTGTCTAGACCTGCGCTCCCCTGCGGCTGAACGCAGCCAAACGGAGCGCAGGTCAAAAACGCCTGTGTGTAAGGGCCCTTAGTAATCTGGTATTTGGAGTATCACTGATGATCAGTCCCATAGTTTGTTTAACACAGAGTCTATTTAATTTGGCTGGAAAAAATGATGCTTGTCATAGTTTCAATGTCTATTTTATTTAACTTGTGTATTCAGCTCTTTCTTCTGGAGCTGCACAATATTATCACTGTCTTACTTCTATCAGTATATTTGTGTTTGCCATAAAAGCTCACATTTAATTGTATCTGAAAACAATATGTAAGGGTTTGTAGACATGGCGGATTTCTGTGCAAAACTTCACATTATGGTGCCAAATACACCACCTCTGCCTGCACCCGGGTGGAGGTAATGATTCTGGGTGCAGGCAGTGCAGCATTAGAAGAGCAGCGGATTCTCTTCCTGTATTTCTCTGCAGGCCGAGACCCATATGGTGTGGCCCTAGCATTGTGTATTTCCTACTGCACCTACTTGATTTTACTTCTTTTATTTGTACAGCAGTTTTAGGGGTTTTAGATATTATTTTTAACATCAGAGCATCAGTTAAACATCAATTATAATAAGTTCATCCTTGGGTTTTAAGCTGGACTAATTTTTAAGGCAATTTTCTGGAGATGGTTAAAAAAGGGACATACTAAACATGAATTGAGCCATTTTTTTCATAAAATACAAAACAAGCACATGCTAACTGTACCTTACTGTCCTGTGTTTTGTAGGGATTATATCATATGCATTTTGTTTATTGTTTCTTCTTTTTAGTGTGCTTCTCTAGTCTATTAAACATTAAACCTTCCTGAACAGAATAGTGGTTGGGTAAGCACAGCTACATGACGTTTTGTAGCCTCAGGCCATGTACTCAGTTTACAAAAGATCTTGGTGTGTGTGCTCTGAGCTTTTAGTAAGCTGAGTGGAAAAGGGCCCCAGGAGATCAAAATTACTTAGAAAGAGGTGGAAAAGCAGAGCAGGAAGGCTGTGTGTGCTGTTAGCCATAGCAGCTTGTGTAAAGGCTTATATTTCAGGTGTAGGAGGGTCTTGCCTCGCATGGAGCAGTGAGTGGAAAGCAGAGTAATTAGTTATAAATGAGAAATGTGTTATTTGAGGCAAAAGGCTGAGCTTCCTGTAGATTTTATATTTTGAAATCACAGCAACCTCTGTATTCTCGAGTTCTCAGGCAATTCCCGAGAATAAGATATTCCACTGCCAACAGTGGATAAAATAGCAATTTGTTATCCAGACTTGGCAAATAGACAAGATGATGTTATAATATGAGACAAAGAGTCTTTCTAATTGGAAGCCCCACTGAGCGCCTTGGCCAGGTTAAAGCAATGTTAGGGCAAATGTATCTTTCATCAAACAATACATGGATTTCATGTGCTGCCACATATCTCTGTCTAGTACTGACCTATACAATATAGTATAACTGTAGCATGTGCACTGTGTACAGTTTTGTTGGATCTTTGTGTTAATATCAATTATAATAAAAAGGGAGGATGAATGTTATTGCACATTTTTTCTAATGAGAAGTTGCTAGAACTATCTCTGTTTACATCCGCAGGATACTTAGGAACAAATTCCACATACAATTTCTGCTTTTCTAACCTTATTTATTGGGTTATACAAACACATGCTGGCAGATGAGCACTGCTGTCCTTTTCATTCCGATGATAAGTTTTTATTGTAAATGGCAAAACATGGCTAAGTAAACACACAGGAATGTGCTAGTATTTGTGTTTTGTTCTAATTTGGAAGGGCTGTTTATCTACTTTGTTATGCCAGTCACCAAAGGAATTGCTCTGAGATGTATCTCTTTCTAAGTTTTAGTCATTTGTGGGCTTAGCGGAAAAATAGGTACAATGTAAGAAAACAATGGTAGATATTAACAAATCATTAGTCTGAAATATACATGCCTGAGTGGAAGAACTTGATTGGTTTGCCAAGAGTCCTGATCTCATCCAAATTAATACCTGTGGAATGAATTGTAACATGGACTGTGAATCAGACTAGCTATCCACCATCAGTGCCCAACCTCACTAATGATCTTGTAGATAAACGAAAACTCACAAGTAATGTTCCAACATCTACAGTAGTTAAAAACCTTCTCAGAAGCGTGTAGAGATCCAACTTTGCAATAATAACCTTAGTTATTAATGACGTTGGTTAGGTTGGTGTGTGGATAGTATGTATTATATTGAATCTTGCAACTGGCATTTGCCTTAAAGAGCAGCTAAAGGACAATAATGGTGAAGATTGATAGTATTAAGGCATTGAATCTTTGGTAATGTAGCTCCACAAAGACAATGAAGATTATGTAATAAAAGGTGCAACTTTTGCTTCAGGTCTAATTACCAATAATTTATCAGCAAGTACAGTTCTCCTATTTTAAAGCACCTGAGCAAATTAGCCATTGTATATTGCCATATGGTGGAATGTAACACGTTTTTCCAAGGCTTCCCTTCATTTACTAGGTAACTAAGTTGCTTGGTCCCCAGTTTACCTAAGGACATCAAGTGTATGCTCAAATTGGTACATGCGTACCAGTAGGTCTGGGCTTGGTTCTAGACTTAGGTCTGGGTTGTCAAGTTCACAGAAGGCCAAACAGCTGTCCCCCCATAGGCCCAGTACATAGTATTTACAGATGCAGTCACTTTGGATTGTAAGTTTAATGCGTCGTGACTTAACTCATCTATCTCATTTATCTCACTTAGCACAGAATATTGTGTCACAGCATCCCATCCAATTAAAGAGTTCACCATTGAAAACAATAGTGCTTTAGTATGCTAATGAAAATGTTAAATGCATTAAATGAGTTAAGATAACTTTAGATAACACAGTACCTTCAATTAGCCCTGAGTCATGACGCATTTAACTTACAAATCCAAGTGACTCTATCTGTATCTATGGCATCTTATAATTACCCCTCTGGCACTTGTTTGGATCCATAGATCCAGTACAGGTCTGTGCAGTATTTAAGCATGAAGAGAGCATGAAAGTATTACGACCTCCACTGTAAATTAATTAAAAAGGCCTAAAACAATTGCACAAGCCTGTTCTAGGATGTTGATCTAGGATGGGTCCTTGTATAAATAGTCTTGGAAAAATTCTGGGAGGCAGATATAAATCTTCTCTCATCCTGCTGACTTCAGTTTGTTTTAGCAATACAGAATACATTTATCACCCTATTACGAGGCAGTGTGATTGCACACAGCCTTACCAGTCAGTTTCTACCATAAACTCAGTCAGGCCTCATTAAGTTTAATAGAGCTAGACTTTCTCAGGTACCAGTATGTAACACTGTGTAATAAAGAAAGCTTTCTGAGCTTGTGTCATCCTGACAGCATGATAATCATAATGAATACTGATATGGAGTGTTAAAGCAGAAACCGCAATGATGTTGGAAAAAATAGAGCAACTCATCAGACAATATTTATTTTGTGACAAAAAAAAATATTTGTTAAACAGGGTGTGTTTTAACTTCCATGTGAATGTGTTCCATTCATAAAGAGTGATGGCAGTGTTGATTGGCTCCATTTAACAGGGCAATATAGAAAAGCCATTGTTGCTTGTAAAATTAAGCGAAAAGATGCTGTTTATAAGGGTTGCACCATTTCGGGTTGAATGCTTGCACTTTTGCTGCAATTTGGGGTTAATTATCAAAGGTCTCATTTTTGAGCTTTTTCTAGACCTCGAATGAACTCACAACTCGAATGGTTTCTAATTTAAGAAAAAACTCCAAAAAATGTACAAAACTGTAAAAAAAATTTATATTGGTAGTGAAAAAACTTAGTATTCATGGCAGATTTGAATGTTTGGATTCACACATTTCTTTAAAACTTTGCTATATATTATGTGTAACGCTATCAATAATATATAGTAGAACATGGGTTACTAGCTCTGTTTTTCTGTTACATCCCAATTGCTTGACCATGAGACTAAATGCAAGTAGATAATCATATCCTATTCAAAATTAACCAGATGTATATTTTGCCATGGTTTTGCCTCTGTAAATTGTCAATTCCAATTAGTCTGTCCCTTATACAGTCCTATACCAATCACTTATTGCTTTAGGTTGTGTATGTGACTGACAGAGAGGCCTTGCACATGCCCCCCATAATGTTACATTAATGCTGCAATGCTTGACCCTTGTTTTTAACACAGTAAATATTGTATCTCAAAGTAAAATCCTTTCAGTACTTGAAGAAAAAGTTACTTTAATACATTTCCGTGATTTTACATTCTCTCGGGTTATACATAATTTTTGAGTTTTCAGGATAACCGATCTTTCTCTAATTTGGAACTTCATACCTTAAGTCTACTTGAAAATCATGTAAACATTAAACAAACCCAAAAGGCTGGTTTTGCTTCCAATAAGGACTAATTATATCTTCATTGGCATCAAGTCCAAGCTACTGTTTTATTATTACAGAGAAAAAGGAAATAATTTTTAAATATTTGTGGATAACGGGTTTCCAAATAATGGATATATATATATAGTGAAAAAATGCTCTCAGCCCTCACTGGGGCCTTTATCTTTATCCAAAACGTTGATTATGCAATAAAGGATTTTTTCACGTCCCAGTGTGCAACAGCATTTTTTAATGTTGTCTATTTAATAATCTGTTGGTACCAGGGCTTATTACTCCTATGTAGTGTGTGCATACACCTCTACAAAGTGTATATATATATATATATATATATATATATATATATATATATACACACACACACACACATCACACATCTTATTACAAATGAAATAATTCATTCATTGTTAGCTTCACTCTTTTCACTCGTATACATATAAAGTTTTCAGTCACTCATTATATCTTGACTTACATACTTGATGTTACATGTAAGCTATGAGGTGTTGCTTTACTACATTTACTCTGCTTTATTTAGCAGGATTGCAAACTGTACTGAAAATTAATGATAAACTTGAAATGTTTGGGGATAAGTGCATGTTTATTGTAAATGGAAAGATCAACACATTTCGTGTCGTGCTGGACACTCTCAAGATCTGGATAAAGTCCGACGGGACACAAAATGTGAAAATTTGGCTGTTTGTTTTTTTATCTCTTTATATGGTGCACAGAGAGACTCTCACTCCCTTGCCTTGGTTTGTACATTGAAAGTAAGTGTGCTGGAGTGGCGTCAACACTTTCCCAAAATCAGTACTGGTTATAAAAGGGGGAGGTAGAATCTTACAAGGCCAGTTCCTGTAATCCTGCCCAAATCTTGCTAGAAGTTTATTCGCAATAAACCTTTCTGAAACTTTGCAAGGTTTCAAAGAAAATCTAACTAGTATGCAAATTCAAACCTTTCATTGACTAAACCTTGCCCCACAGTTGTTGCAGAGACATGGAATGGCAAATATAGTAATCTTAACATCAATATGTAAACACTTCAATAATATAAGATTGCAAGTCACCTCTTAAAATTGTGAGGATTTTGTACATACCTCCACAATTTGAAACCATTGAATAATGTTGTTATTATTTCTACAGCTAATGTACTTTTTGATTGCTTCCTTTATTTAGTGGGGACACAATGAACCTAGAAAAGCTAAGCAAACCAGAACTACTGACCCTGCTCAGCATCTTGGAAGGGGAGCTGGAGGCAAGAGATCTTGTAATTGAGGCAATAAAGGTATGTAAAGGATTACCGTCAATATAGTGGTTACATAGAGGAAGTGGTCTCAAGAACCTAGACATAGCTTCTTAAAGGGGAAAAGAAATCCCTGTTAAAGGGATCATGTCATAGGGAAAAAAACATTTTTCAAAATGCATCAGTTAATAGTGCTGTTCCAGAAGAAT
Source organism: Xenopus borealis (assembly GCA_024363595.1). Taxonomy (NCBI): domain Eukaryota; kingdom Metazoa; phylum Chordata; class Amphibia; order Anura; family Pipidae; genus Xenopus; species Xenopus borealis. The sequence goes on along the minus strand of CM044433.1, from coordinate 70,500,280 downwards.
TCTGCATTGAAATCAATTTCTCAAAAGAGCAAACAGATTTTTTTATATTTCATTTTGAAATCTGACATGGGGCTAGACATATTGTCAATTTCCCAGCTGCCCTAAGTCATGTGACTTGTGCTCTGATAAACTTCAATCACTGATGTACTGCAAGTTGGAGTGATATCACCCCCTCCCTTTCCCCCACCCAGCAGCCTAACAAAAGAACAATGAGACAGTAACCAGATAACAGCTCCCTAACACAAGATAACAGCTGCCTGGTGGATCTAAGAACAGCACTCAATAGTAAAACCATGTACCACTGCGTACTTTTCAGCTACATTGAGAAGGAAAAACCACAGCTAGCCATTGGCTAATTTTCTCATTATTCCCAATTTCCTTTTCTAGCATTATCTTTCTAGACACAGTCTGTGTTGTTGCATTGCAGTGCCACATCCATTGTAATTAGTGTGTCTGATCTCACATGGAATTGCTAACTACCTTTATTAACTAATGATCCTGGCCACACATAGTTATATCATGCTTTGTGGCCTCCATATAAACTTTACATAAACAGTTAACACATATAAATGGAAACATATCATGTTATGGAGAAATATATATAAGTAGGTTTCTTTTTCATTTGTATGTTGCTTTTTGGAAGTTAGATACTTGTTCTGCTTAACTAACTCTGCAGCCACAAAACTATCCTAGTCATTTGACCAAACAAGATGGTGATATTGGGAGAAAGCCCAGTTTGACAATCCTGATACTCATTACTTAAATGCATATTCAATTAAAAAATATATTCTTAAATTACAAAACGAGAATGTAGTTTTCTGCAGGGGTGTAAACCTTGCCAGACAAACTGGCAATACGTATACAGTCATTTGTCAATTTATCATTCAGCAGCTGATTGATTGAAGTTACTGTGTAGCCATGGGGGCAGTCATTCAAGCTGGAAAAATAAGGATACATTACACTGCAGATAACAGATAAACTCTGTAGTATACAATGGGATTATTCCACCTTTACCTGTTATCTACTGTGTAGCCTGTACTTGAATGCAGGCCCGGATTTATGGAAATTATTTGAGCAAATAAAAGGGAGGGGATATGGCGACAAACAACAGTGGGCCTAGGGGAGCCATCAATGTAAATCCGGCACCCTGCTTGAATGGCTGCCCCCATGGCTACACAGCAGTATATTTATATAAACAATACTTTCTGAAGCAAATACACCAGTTTTACCAGTGGAGGACAACACTACATTATATTGTCTAATTAATTTAAAGAATGTTAATTTTGTGGTGTTACTGTTCCTTTAAGTAGAGATCTCTTTACCTCTTATATCACCTGTATCTTTGTATGTACTCTTTATTGATAATGCATATACACATCTATTGCACAGTGCTGTGCAATGTGTTCGTGTATTATAAATACAATATAAATGTGTTAAAAGTGAACAACCCCTTTAATAATGATTACAATTAAGTGAACTTTTAGTATAATGTAGAGAGTGATATTCTGAGACAATTTGTAATTGGTTTTCATTTTTTATTGATTGTAGTTTTATAGTTATTTAGCTTTTTATTCAGGAGCTCTCCAGTTTGCAGTGTCAGCAATTTGGTTTCTAGGGTACAAATTACCCTAGCAACCCTGCATTGATTTGAACAAGAGACTGGAATATGAATAGGAGATGGACTGAATAGAATGATAAGTAATAAAAAGTGGCAATAACAATACATTTGTAGCCTTAAAGAGCATTTGTTTTTAGATGGTGTCAGTGACCCCCATTTGAAAGCTGCAAAGAAACAGAAGAAAATTGCAAATCATTAAAAAACTATGAAAAATAAATAATGAAGACCAACTGAAAAGTTTCTTAGAATTGGCCCTTCTACAATATACTAAAAGTTAACTTGAAGGTGATTCAGCTTATGGTAGGATGGAGCACACAATCAGCAGGTTTCTACTGCAAAAACTTTTATTGTGTTACAACATGTTTCGGACCAGCATGGATCCTTTTTCAAGTGATCCATGCTGGTCCGAAACATGTTGTAACACAATAAAAGTTTTTGCAGTAGAAACCTGCTGATTGTGTGCTCCATCCTACCATAAGCTGAATTACATTTGATGGTCGACTGGTGTGGCCTACATGGATGGTGAGCATTTGGACACAGGAGGAAGCATTGAACTAAATATTTGAATTGACTTAACTTGAAGGTGAACCACCCCTTTAAGAATTATCAAGAGTATATGACTGTATAAGAAGGATTTATTAATTTTTTTTACAAATCAAACAAAGGGGTGGGGGAATCCTATTGTGGCATTTTGCCAGTCAGATGCATGCTAGATGACTGAAGAGAATCGATTTATAACTGTGAATGTGCATGAAACCTAAAGTCTTGTTGGTCATAGCTGGTTGGTTTTTAGGTTTGTTCCTGACATTACAGCATAGAAATTAAGTCATATGTACACGGAGGCATAGCTATATCTACTTTTGCATGTGACTTTATTCCTGCATTCCTAGACTGTGATACCTTTAAACCAATAAAAAATGCTGCACAGTTTAGCAGCCAGTGCAAACTATAGCTGCAAAGGCAGCTGACAGTAGGGGAGTACAGAACTGTCTGGGGTAGAGTTGCCACCTTTTCTTTAAAAAAATACTGGCCTTCCTATATATTTTGTTTTTTTTCCTATTAATAACATTGGGATCAGCTATCAAAAATACCGGTCAGGCCGGTAAAATACCGGCCAGGTGGCATCCCTAGTCTGGGGGCATGCAGGCAGCATTGAAATAATGCCTTAACCATAAAATGTACTGTATGTTTTTGCTTTTATTGCCATAAAAGCATATTATGTTCTTGCTTTGCTCCAATCCTAGTTTGTTTACGTGGGTGTGCTGATGGAAGCATGCCTTTAGCATTCCAGTTCACCAGAACTTTGTACTGTACACCTCACCCTTGTTTACTTCCAGTAGGCTACAATGACTGGGTGGAATGTGACATTCTTTTGCTCACTTTTATAATCACTGCTCTTCATCTGGAGAAAAGTGTAAATGTGTTACAACCTTGTGTAAGGGCTTTTACTCTGGGGAAATAAAACTTACGTGCATGAGGTGAGTTTTTACTGCATTGTAATGAGTAAAAATGTGCAAAGAAATTGAGCAGTATTCACAAGTTTTTATTTGTGTCCTTTCTTTTGCATATTATTTTTTTTTTCTTTTAAATAGCTTGTGCAATTTTCTAGATTTGACACTTGGTACAATTGCATTATAGCCACATTTACATACAGTATACATTTATGTATTATTAGTATATAAACAACATATCTACGCAGTTCTTTACAGAGATTATACATCATTTAAATCTATCTCTGCCCAGTGAAGCTCGCAATCTAAGATCCCTATAACATTCACACACACTTAGGGCCAATTAACCTGAAAACCAAAGTAATCACAGGAAACGCTGACATGAGGAGAATATACAACCATTTTCAGAAAGTGCCAAAGCTGAAATCGAACAGGAAATTATTGATGCACTGAATCCACTATTTTGGATTCGGCCGAACCCCTGAATCCATTGTGAAAAATTTGGCCAAATACCGAACCGAATCCGAACCCTAATTTGTATATGTAAATTAGTGAGAGGAAGGGTAGAAGCCAAAACATTTTTTTTACTTCCTTGTTTTGTGATGGAAAGTCTCATGAATTTAAGGATTCGATTCTGCCAGGCACAAGGATTCAGCCGAATCCTGCTGAAAATGGCCGAATCCTGGCCATATACCAAACCGAATCCTGGATTTGGTGCATCCCTACTGGGAATCCACCATATATTTTATATATACAAGTATAGGCTCTGTGTTCATGTAGCCTAATATAGCATTTATGTATTATTTCGATCTAGAGCACAAGCACAAGTTCTATGCAATCTAGCAACATCTGGAGAGCTGCTGATTGTGTGTGCAGTTTCTTTTATGCAGTTACTACTGTTTATTTGAACAGCTGCATCCACTCCATTTTAACCCCAGTGTTTTACTTTTGCAGTGAATTCTTCTGCATTTAATTTTTGGACTACAATGCTCAGTATTTCCTCAGAGTTGAGACATATCAGGAAGGTACTGCTGGAGCTGGAGTTCCAGTCATTTAATTAGATGGTATTCACATTGGTCAGCCTGGCAAGCAAAGTCAGCTTTAATGGCATAGGCAGCATCATCAGCACTTTCCTTGAGGAAATAAATATCAGCACAACTGACCCACAGAAGAGGGGATGTCACAAAGAGATTATCAATGATATGCACATGATCATAGAGAATATGATGCCTGGGTGGAGGATCCAATGATCCGAAGACATAATTAAGCATTCAGAAAAAAAAAACGTAATTTTTTTTTCCAGTGTGTTTATTACTTTAAGGATTTCTCATCCTAGTACTGGATACAGATGAGCTTCTTTGCCAAGATAAAACCTCAGAGCTGATTTATATGCCTTAATAAGGGCTCAGAGCAGTAAATATTTAAATCCATTTGTTAGAAACAGTTTGTTTTTGTCCTTTGCTGTGATCCCCCGAAGCAACCCATAAGTCACTATAAACTGAGTGCAGCTCCATAACTACTGTGTTATTTCTACAGGCTGCATAAGATTAATTAGGGCTTTCTAAATACTGCAGCCACCCCTATGATTAAGTGATAAAGATTGTTAAAAAGATATTAGTTTTTCCCCAGTAACTCATTATATACTTTTGGAACTTTCCAGTCACCTGCAGGTTTGGTTGTCTGACTTCTGATCAGAAGCTACATTTATGCATTATTACCTAAGGATGGTCACTTCTTTGAACTACTGGTATATTCTTTTTCCCTCCATCAAAGTGTTTAAACGGGTCAATAAAGACACTAAGCCCAAGTGGTAGGATACAGTGTTGTGAAATTATCAGCACCTTAGCTACCTTACAAATACTAAATAAGATGGTTTACAATGTTACATTGCAGAAATAAATCCATAGTGACACCAAATTTACACCGTTTCTTTTGCTTTATCTGAGCCCAAATAAAAGCTCTAACAAAGCTATTTATCTTTTTATTATGAATATTAATATTATGAATAATATATTATTAAGTAAGGATCCGAGTGACTCATTGTTACTTAGGCAAAGGAAGGTTTAATGATATGGGCAACCAGGCACTTTTTTTTATAACTGTCATTGGTTTGCCTATAGATAAAACCATTTGTCAGGCCAATGCTACAGGATTCCCTTAATGTTATCATAAATCTCTTTAACATTAAGTACTAACAGAAATTGTTATTCTCGAAAGGAGGCATTGCTCTCCGTGCCTTAGAATCACTCTGCAATGCAATGAATTAATGAGATGTACCCTGGGAATCTGGCAAGTCTTCAGCTTTCTGTTTTAAGTATACTGACACCTATTAGATATATGTATATACACACACACACAACAGTACCATTTATTATGGCAACTAGAGATGTTTTTCTACACGTAATCCCACGTAAATGGAGAGACTAAGAAGGAATGTTCTATGCGCTCATTTAGTTGGCCATCTACGGTATGTCCAATCTTTGGCCCTCTGGCTGTTCCAAACTAAAGTTCCCAGCATCCATAACAACCAAAGTCTATTCACAAACTGCTGGAAGGCTTCAGGTTGAATTCATTACACACGTGAGATTTTTTTGTGTGTTTTTGTTTTGTTGTAGATTTCATTATTATACTTTTGTATCTGTTATAATCCCAGAAAAGTAACTTTGGATAAATCACCTTCTTATTCCACTATAAATCTCAATGTAAAGCTTCCATAACCAGATTAGAAAGGTCTTAACAAAGACTGAACCAGCTACAGAATAGGAATTGCTTAGTGTGCTGGGCAGTGACTATGTCAGCATCTGGATCGGGTTCTGTTAAAAGTGACTGACTGCCAAGTAAAGCAACAAAAGCCAGTTCAGCAAAACTGAGAAACATTTGTCTTTAGTTTCTGTGCACTACATTGTCAGAAGGGTAAATCATAACCTAAGAACCACCAGCATTCTTCTTATTTTGTACACCTGGTTAGCAACACTGATATTTATGCACTGCACTGATAAGTGATCAAAAGGTTATTTTTTACCCTTACTAACTCCCCACTCACACCCTAGAATCAGGGAAGCTTGTTTAAAAGCCAATCTTTTTCTTACCAGCCTTTGGGCAGATTTACTAAATGGCAAAGTTTGCTTTTTTTTTTTGGAAAATTTGCTAAAGGACAGTTGGCATGGACGTCATCAGTTTACTAAAAGGGAAGCAAACAATTTGCTAGAGAAAAAGCTCAGTTCTGTTACACTATATGACCTGTATGTACCTGCCATGTTTCAACTGACATAAGAAAATGTATGTTAACAAGTTTTGCTGGGAAGAAAGTAACCCTAGAGAAAATTCGCTTAGAAACATTTACCCTGACGAAGTTTCATTGGCAAAAGTACACCAGCATTCGTTTGCTGAAATGAAACTTCACATTTTTGTAAATACGTGTATTCACTGCAAAATATTGTCTGAAGAAGTTGTACAAAGTATGACGAGTTTTCCTGAAGCAAAAATTTGCCCTTTAATAAATTTGCCCCTTTGTCTCTGATTAATAGATAAGGAGGATTCCATTATATTGGAAGGGGAGGATAACTGGGAAGAATAATTTGATTAACTAACTTTCCTTTTTGCCATAGCTTCGACTAAGGATATTTACCCCCATATGTAATAAAAGTCACTAAGTTTGCCCAGGAGCAGTAACCCATAGCAACCAGTAAGGTGTTTGCTTTTAAACAAGTGACCAGTAAATACTACTTGCTGGTGGTTATGGGTTTCTGCTCCTGGGAAAACTTTAGTGCCTTTTATTACATAACACCTTAAGGTGCAGATTTATCAAGGGTCAAAGATTTTACCACTATTTGATTTTTTCGAGAAATTGAACAAATAGAAATCGTCTGATTTCATGAACAATATGTACTAAATCATCCGATTTCTCTCCTATTTTATCGAGAAATCGAATCCCATAGGCAAGTATAGCAACTTGGTAGGTTTAATCTGGCGAACTAGGCAATCGAAAAATTTTTTTAAAGGGCAAGTACTTCAGCCATCAAATGGTTGAACGATTTTCTTATTGAATTGTTCGGTTAATTCAAATCATTCGATTGAATTTTGCAAATTCGATGGTCGAAGTAGACAAAAAAAAAAAATTCGAAAATTTTGAAAATTTGTAGTTTTTGCATTCAATAGAAATTTGAATCCTTCACTTGAATTTACTAAATCTGCCCCTAAGTGTTTTATCCAGTTCCAGCATTTTTCTATTAAAATACATTTATTTTGCAGTTGCATACCTCCCAATTGCTTTTAGTACATGCTTTATGTGTGAAAATTACTTAACTGTGAATTGAAGGTTTATGGCCAGGAAAATTAATTGTGGACAGATCATGGACTCTATGGTTAGAATGCCTAAATTGTTTTATACATAGGTGTACCTGTCACTGCTCTGTATACATCAGTCAGGGCAAGCAGACGGGCCAGCAGATAGTTTAACAACTATCCTTAGGGTATTTATAAGCTTACCTGATGGTTTCAGAAAATTTAAGTTTATATTATATGGAAAGCTTAGTTTCTGGCTGTTTACTACTTTTGATTTTCACTATTCTGGCGATAAAAGGGTAAGATTTTGGGACTTTGTGCTTTTGATTTTTCTGCACTGTAGTTAAACAAGTAAAGGTACTTTTTTTTTTTTTTTAAATCTCACCATCGGGACTTTGCAATCCTAATGAAATATGTCTTTAGCCTCACCACTGCAATACATTTTGTTTTCTAATAAGTATATTTCACACATCTCAAGACTATACAGACTTTGTCCCAAATTATATACATATAAAAATTATACTATGATACTTGCAGAAAAAAATGTATTAGAACCTAATAAATTACACTTTTTCTCTGCGTTATATACAATTTAAAAAAATTTCAGCAGTGTACTTGGCTAAATTTTAAACTAGGAGCAATTCTGGTACTAAATGTGTTTACATATAATTTGATGTTTTAAGAAATGTATGCATTATTCTTTAGTTTTTTTTATAGTAAACCTCAATCAAATGAAAAAATCTAAGATAAGGCACTTGGGGCTGTATGGGCCTCTTTGTATGTGAAATCCAGGCATGAACCAGTCCAGGCATGACGACAGCACTTTATTGCAATGGCAGACAAGGAGATTTGTTGACCCATGGGTAATCTGCACAATTTCCTGAATATTTTACCCCTAACTAACACTGGTTACGGTTAGGGATGCACCAAATCCACTATTTGGGATTTGGCTAAATCCTTTGTGAAAGATTCGTCCAAATACCAAACTGAATCTGAATCCTAATTTGCATATGCAAATTAGGAGTGCACAAGGGTAACAAGTGAACATTGTTTTCAATTCTTTGTTTTGTGATGAATATTTGTGATTTCCCTCCGTAGCCAGACACAAGAATTTGGCCGATTCCTGCGAAAAAGACCTAATCCTGAACCAAATCCTGCGAAAAAGACCCAATCCTGAACCGAATCAAGCATTTTTCTGTGATAACACTGCATGGAAATTACTGCTTGGAAATAGTTTTATATGCAGCTATCACCATTTTAGTTAAAATGTTTTCAGGACATTTGGTGCCCATGTTTAGGGCATATTCTTCACAAGTCAGCAAACCCCTTGTCTTGCTCTTAGCTGTGCCTCCAAAGAGTAGCTTGCCACCTTCTCTTCTTCCAGTTAACAACACATGCTCTGTGAACTGTAAATTACTTGAGATTAAGGGTCAACTCAATATATACTGAACAAATACAATATAAAATTCAAGCTACAAGGCAGATAAATAATGAATTAAAATGTACATTACATGACGGCATAGAAAACAGTGCATTATGCATAACAATTGATTAATAAGCAACCCTGTAGCTTTATCTTCTTTCACAGATGTAACCTCACTTCCTGCTAATGTTTTGATTATTTTTTTTACAAATCCTCAGTTGAGCTACTTAGCAGCAGTTCAGAGAACAATTAACTTGTTCTGAGCCACTGGGGCTCATTGATTAACACAAGGCAAATTTAGGCAGTAACCTATGACAACCAATCAAATGTTTGCTATCCTTGTTCTACCTGCAGCTGGCAGAAAAAAACTAATTACTGACTCATTGCTATGGGTAACTGCCCAGGTGCAAATTAGCTCAGTGTTCATAAATGAACCCCACTGACCTCCAATGAATAGTCTAACAAGATCAAAGATGATGATCTATGTGTCTGTCTATCTTTCATCTATCTGCTCACTTCAAGACATTACTGGTCCTACAACCTAAATGTTCTTTTTGCATTAATATTGCTAATTTCCAGCTTCTTAGTCTACTGACTCACTGAACTCTCCCATGCCCCCTTTTCCAGCCTCTCTTCCTGTTTACTATGTCTTGTATCATAATGGCCTCCCTTGTACGGGCTGAGATGACATTTACAGGCACAGAACGCCTTTCACACAGAGCTGGCTGCCAGCCCACAGCAAATACAGTAAAGGGAGACTCACTTTCTCACTGCTTTGCTGATGTAGTTGACTCTTTACCCTTTCACTTCCAGAGGAACTTGAAGCAATTCAACTCAGATCCAGGCAGTGCCATTTCCAAGGAATGTTTTTAGTTCCATACATTCTTATAAATAATATTGTCTTTTTACCAAATTGATTTTTATATATAGACTAGTTTAGCCATGCACAAATACCAACATCTGGCAAACATGTTGCATGTTCTGTTCAGCCTGCAACTCAGATTGGAAGGAAACCATGGTAGGTTGTATGTGCTGCATGGACTAGTTTCCTCCCCCCCATCTCACAGAGCAATCAAACCCCTCTCTCACCTTGTTCTATTGTGATGTGATGCATTCTGGGACTTGCAGTCCCTCTGCTTTCCAGAAAGTCTGTATTGATAATGACTCTATATTGTAAAATGTTCCATAAAAGTAGAACAGAAGTCACAGAATTAGTGGTTTTGGTCACACATACAGTCCAATAGTAAAACAGTGGTTGGTATAATAATGCACAAAATGTCAGTTATATGTTCTACTTCCTGCTGCCTCCTTGCCCAGGCTGTGCAGGGATACCAGCATCCCTCAGCATACTGCAGTGTAGTCTAGGAATCAATCAAAAGCTAGACTGACCTGATAGGGAAGTGAAACCTATCTTTGCTTGTGTGACTACTGGTCTGTGATTGGCAGTCCTCCTCCTTCTGTGCATCTGGCAGGCACCCACACCACAGAAAGGGGCCATAGCAGATCCATAGGGCGCCCCAATAAAAGGCCTTTTTTAAAGACAAAATTAATGTTTAGTCAGCACCATATGTTATGCTATTTGTCTCCTTTAATGGCTAACTTATTTTACTATATATGTTATCTGTTGGTTAAGTATTATTTCTGATGGTAAAGTTTCCTTTAAGGGACACTTGTTAGATTAGATAAAATAGAGAGAGACAATGGATTGGAAAAAGAAACTAGGAGCAGGAAGAATGGGTAAGAAAGGAAAAGGAGGAAAGGGAGACAGACCCAGGAAGAAGTGTCTTCTTAGCTGGTTAGACATTGGGTGGAGACTGTGATATAGAAAAGGCAGTGAGAGCGCTGGACCTATCTGTTATGTTTGTCGGCGAGTATGTAGCAATAAGATAGCTGTATTTGCAAAATGGATGCCAATGCCCCAATATCCACTTCAAATTCAAAATTTGGCATTTTTTTTAGTTCTGTAATAGTTTGTTAAAAACAAGACATTTTCCCATTAGATCCAAGAAGACTTAACAGATCCAGGTGTAAAAGAAAACTAAAGATACATCTGTAAATATCACTTTCACTGCAATTTTGTTACAGATAAAATTGCAGCCCCTTGTTTCTGGAGAAGTTCATAGCAATAGAAGGCTGATGTTTAGGGGCAGATTATGATCCTTAATCAGCCCCATTGTGGTAGCTACAGTATTAATATACATTTTGAATGTTTAAATACTGTAGGTAGCTTTATAAAGGAACACTGACACTGCAGATTTTAAAAGAAATATGGTTCTTCCTCGCTCTAATTTAATGTTTTAATATTAACAGCATGCCAGTTCTGTGCCCCTAACACTTTCTTGTGATTTGTAGGGTTAACAGAAAGACCTGATGGGCAGGGGATGGTTTACTTCTGTTCTTTAGGCTGTCAGTTCTTTGCCCTAGAGCTAAAATAACTCTGGCCTCGTTAGTAGCAATGGACTGGGGGGGGGTGAAATTATATGGTGCCAAAAACATATTTAAGCATATACTGGCACTTTTGGAAAATGCCAGTATCCTTGTAAAATATTGTTTTACTTATATTGGATATTATATTGATTGTGTTTAAATCTTGATAAATGATATTGTTCTTGAATTTGCAGTAAAATTGTTTCTCTGCTTCTCATCTATTCTTTTGAGCAGTTTCCTGTAATTCTCTGCAGTCATTACTTATAGTAACACAGCCAGTACTTCCTTCCCTGTTCTTGCTTGTGGAACAAAAGTATCTTTACAGTATTGTAAAGTTTAAATTAGACGATAAGATAACATTTGCCATAAGAAGTTTGGGAATGAACTCTATTTGTTTCTGTGATCAATATTCACATCCTTAAATCATAAAATGAAGCACTCTCTAATTATTTATGCTTCATGTTATTGTATTTTATACACACACACACACACTATGGTCAAAAGAATGAGGACATGCTTTCTAATTATTGGAATTGGTTTAAAGGGGATGTAAAGGCAAAAAAAAAGATTTTCCATTTTTACTTTCTTTAAAGGGGTTGTTCACCTTTGAGTTAACTTTTAGTATAATGTAGAGAGTGACAATCTGAGACAATTTGCAATTGGTTTTAATTTTTTATTATTTTTGGTTTTTGAGTTATTTAGCTTTTTATTCAGCAGCTCTCCGGTTTGCAGTGTCAGCAATTTGGTTTCTAGGGTACACATTACCGAAGCAACCCTGCATTGATTTGAATAAGAGACTGGAATATGAATAGGAGAGGGACTGAATAGAATAATAAGTAAGAAAAAGTGGCAATAACGATACATTTGTAGCCTTACAGAGCATTTGTTTTTAGATGGTGTCAGTGACCCCCATTTGAAAGCTGCAAAGAAACAGAAGAAAATTGCAAATCAGTAAAAAACTAGGAAAAATAAATAATGAAGACCAATTGAAAAGGTTCTTAGAATTGGCCCTTCTACAATACACTAAAAGTTAACTTGAAGGTGAACCACCCCTTTAATAAAAAAGAAATCTATCTCCAATATATTTAAATTAAAAAAAAGTCTACTGTTTTTATAATAAACCTGTCTGTATGCAGTGAAATTCCCCCTTTGTTTTACTTTCTCAAACAGATGCGTATAGGAAACCTCCCCACCTTACTTCCCAGAACTCGAGCAGATTTGTTTGTTTCCCTGAAAAGCAGCCGACGACTGTGTAGAGATTTGTATCCACAGACCCAGTGCTGTCTGTATATTCTGATTATTAATCAGTCTGGCTGTATCAGCTTCTATGACAGATATTATTTGACTTGTGCTGTTTTGATAATTTATGACGATCCCTAAGCTTAACTTCCCAGCTGAAGCCCAGACTACACTGAGCATGTGCATAGTCTTGGTATTGCAAATATGTTGATCAGAGTTATAAAAATGACAGTCCCCTGTGCCAACTTTGAAAGCATAAAACATTAATTTAATTAGGCTTCTGGTGCATTAAGTTCAAGTTTATATTTTGTACAAAAATACAGCATTTCTAACATTATTCTATTTTAGACTTTAGTTTCCCTTTAAGCCCCACTCACCGTGGAAGTGGTGACAATTTGCAGTTGGGTAATAAATGTTTCAGTAGGGTAATAGTTAAGTGCACAAATTACAGTTCATAAAAAAATCCATTTTAGAGAGGGACAACTTTCCTGTACAGAATCGTGACATTAGCCCAACTGAACATTTGTGGTTTGAATTGAAATCTTTTGTGAGGCAGGTGTGATCCCCATTGTCAGTATCCATCCTCTTTCATTAATGGAAGAATAGCCCACCAGCTATGTTCCAAGATCTATGGAAGCCTTTGCAGAAGAAAAGAGTGTAGGATCAAGTAGAGGGCCAGCTTTACATTAATACACTTGCTTTTGGAAGGATTATACAGGCATGTGACCAGATACTTTTGGGCATCTAGGGAAAATTCTCAAAATATACTAAAACATAGTTCACACGGACAAAGATATTTAAAATAACATTTTACAACTGAAGGTTAAATTAGTTTTAATTAAAAGTAATTAATGTCTATTTATTGCACATACCTGTATACTCCCATTACCTCTTTCACTATGGGAGACAAACACAATGTTTTGTTACATTAATTTTAGAGTGAGTAGCTACAATGGTATTCTGAATAATGAGCTATTTGTGCTGAGCTATGTACAATGGTATTCAGTATAATGAGCTATTACCAGGGCAAGTAAATATGTCCCATACTTAATTTGTAATGTATATGTATGTTTAATGTTTATTAAAGGTATTGTATCATATACAGTATTTTCTGGTCTTTATGATTGGGACTATACAGATTTAAATGCAAAAGAATTTCCTTACTTATTATTATTTTTTTTTTTTTTTAAACTTTGGATAAAATGGAATCTATGGGAGACAACCTTCCTGTAATTTGGAGTTTTCTGGATAACAAGTTTTCAGATATGCATCCCATACCTATATTTTACAATCTAATTTTATAAAATATATCATTAGGAACTTTTTTTGTATCAGTCATCATTAAAGTTGAGACCCCATTGGTTCCGTTTTCCAGTAACACAGGCCTCACCACATTATGCCTCACCACAGGCTTTCATTGCTTAAAGGGGTTGTTCACCTTCCAAACACTTTTTTTTAGTTCAGTTGTTTTCAGATTGTCCCCCAGAAATAGATTTTTTTCAATTACTTTCCGTTTTTTACTGTTTTTCCAAAATCTAAGTTTGAAGTTTAATGTCCTTGTCTCTGGTGTTTGAGGCTGGCAGCTCAGTCATCACTCTAAACTGTTACAATTTTGCAACATTTAGGAGCAGATTTACTAAGGGTCGAATTTGAGGGTTAAAAACCCTCAAATTCGATCATGGGAATAGATGGGAATAATGTGGGAAGTAAAATCCTTCGAGTTCGAATATCGAATTAGAAGGATTTTACCGCAATTCGATTGGTTTAACGATCGAATAGAAAAAATTTGATTGATAAAATCGTTCGAAACAATCGATTCAACCGATTTTAACCATTCGAAAATTAATGAAACCCAATTCGGTAGCTTTGATCTGGCGAACTAGGCAGTCGAATAAAAATTTAAAGGGTAAGTACTTTGACTGTCAAATAGTCGAATATTCAAATAGATTTTTATTCGAATCATTCGATTCGATCGAATTTTCATAATTCAAAAGACTTCAAAAACATTTGAAAAGTCAAATTTGAATCTTTTTGAAAATTCATTCGAACTTCGAATCATTCATGCGAATTTAGCAAATCTGCCCCTTAGTTGATACATTTCTCAGCAGAATCTCTGGACTATTAGCAACTATTGTATCTTTTATATTATATTATAATATTGTATTTTTATAAAACTGTTTTATTAGTTTTCAGTGTATAACATAAGTGTTATTACAGTAGTGGTATATCAGATATCTGTGCATAATACGTGTTGGAAAAATATCTTCATTGTACAAATGCTTACATTCATTTATGTGGTGTCATACACAGTTCAGTGTGTCTTTATGTAAGTCCAAATTACACGGTTCTGTAGAGGTACTATGATAATATCTTAAAATCAGGTAGAGTAAAGAAAGAGTAGAAAAGAGAAGAAGTTAGGGTGGGGAAGGAGAGAGAGGGGTAGACAGGTGTCCTTTCTTGTTGTTCATCTTCTTCTTGTAGCAGGTTGTTCTGTACCAGATTTAAATGTTTTGAGGAGGAGGCAAGACTCTTTTTGTTTTGTTTGTGAATTTTAAAGTGAGTTCTCCCCTGAGGGAGGATTCTGCCCACCATTTGGTATATCGGAAGGGGGCTAGTAGCTTGTGATATTTTTGTCTCTCAAGTGTGCCTAGATATTTGTTCCATATGTCAAAAAAACTGGAACCTTTGGATTCCTTGTTTTGTAGTGCTAGGACCCACTGAAGTTGCATTGTATATTGCAATTTACATTCCCATATTTGTGTTGTAGGGGGTTGTGTGTTAGTCCAAAATTCCAGGATAGTTTTGACTGTAGTCAATACCATTATATCAGCTAAGTTGATGTTACCTTTTATGGTGTTGTTAGTAGATGTGGGGTATAGTCCCAGTAAAATTTGGGGGGTTGTCCTTGTTCTATTGTATCAATTCTAACAGGTGCCTGTAATGAAATCCAGGGATTTTGGGTTCTCAGCAGTGACAAAGATAAGAAATGTATCCATTAAATGTTTCAATTTAGACCCCCCCCCCCCCGAGCTGCTTTAGAAGGTGAAAAATTACACTTTACACTTCAATATTTTGAAAAACGGTCACAAATAGAGAATAGAAAGCAGTTGGAAAAAATCATTATTTCTGGTTATCTATCTGAAACCAACTAGTTGTTTGAAGGTGAACAACCCCTTTAACGCACTGTACATTGATGGTGATCGATTCACTTAAATCCGTACTTTAGAGCTAATAATTTTAGTACCTGACCAGCTTCATCTGGCTTTCTGATCAGTACGCAGTCATGTTTTGCACATGATATAGAGTGGAGTGATATAAAATGCCTTACCCCATTTCCATTAAATAGTTTACAGATTCATTTCAGAACTTTATTACATTTGCTTTGGAAAATGTATTCATGTTATGATTCCTATCAAATTCATTGTTAAGTAAATAAGACTGTATTTTGGATCAGTCTAGGATTTGTATTATCTCCATCTGGAAATCATCTAGGGTCCCATGATCTCAGCAGACTTGCTAATTCCCATGATAAGAATGTTTATTGTAGCCATCTGCAATTTTTAAAGATTACACTCAGTCTTGCAGGTCATGAATATACTGTAAAGTTTGTGTTGTATTGGTTGGTAAAAACGTAATGTGCAGCTTAATCTCCCTGAACCACTTCCCCCTGCCTGCCAGCATCTTTAATGAATAATCGCCTGCGCCTATTCACACGCGGTGCTGCACTTTCCCGAAATCGCTCAAAATTGCCTAAGGAGCCAGTGCCACGTGTGAATAGGGTGAATAGGCACAAGCAATTATTCATTTAAGATGCTGGAAGGCAGGGGGAAGAGGTTCGGGGAGATTTGTCGCCCCAAAGAAGAGGCAATTAGTTGCCTGGCGACAAATCGCTTCAAATCTTCCCATCTGGCCTTACCCTAAGGGCCCTTACACACTGGCGTTTTGGACCTGCGCTCCCCTGCGTTGCGTTTGGCTGCGTTCAGCCGCAGGGGAGCGCAGGTATAGACGCACCTCATTCTTTTCAATGGGCCTGTACTCACGAGACGCGTGTAAGCGGCGAACGCAGGTTCAGACGCAACATGCTGCATTTTTCCTGCGTTTGGCGCCTACATGCGTTTGTGTGAGTACAGCCCCATTGAAAATAATTGAGTGCGTCTATACCTGCGCTCCCCTGCGGCTGAGCGCAGCCAAACGCAACGCAGGGGAGCGCAGGTAAAAACGCCCATGTGTAAGGGCCCTTAGGCTGTAAAAGGCCAACTTGGAGTCCAGTGACCTGTATAAAAGCACTTGTCTTGTGGCCACCTACCTTAATGGTCATGGACCTTTTGGATGACTTCTCACGTCCCTATATTTTACATTTCGTACACTATTCATGGCCACATCAGAGCACCACAAAATGATTACAATGTAAGTTGCATGATGATTCCTAATTAAAACTCTGTGGAAAAATTTTAGGACTACTATGGTAAAAAAAAATAAACATGATTACATGATCATCCAAAAGCAGTGAGGATTTGTTGGAACAGAAATCTGGGTGGAAGGTCCCCAGTAATATTTTGTGTTCCAGCATGCTGCAATAGCCTGGGACTTTTTTACCAATTGTTTTATATTTAGAATTTACAGTTCCTTCCTTGTTTTGGCAGCACAAAGGAAACTGCATAATATGACTAAATGAAGCCCTTGGGAGGCACATAAACTGGAATGTGAAAGGTGACTTATTCTACCATTTCTCACTCAGTTTTGGTCACAAGGCTATTCTGCAGTACAAATGACAACAGGATATAGCTAGTGTAAAGGAAGTAGCTTCTCTTATCTCAGGCAAAGTGCATCCTACAGATTCTTTTTTATTCCAGGTTTCTTCTACAGCCTACCAAAAAGAATATTCTCACATAAATCTATGTTTGCAACATTAAATACTCCTTTTTAATTATGTTTGAACATTTAACCAGAATCCGTGACTAAAGTGTAATTGCAATGCATTTAGCGTAGTGCTTATTAAAATTGATTAGCTGTGCTGTGTTTCTGAGGGTTATTAGCTAGACATATGGAAACATATACCAGCTGTTATCCATGATGCTGTTCATAAGGCTTCTGTTGTTATTTCCAGTTTATAAAAACCATACACTCCAATTAATGTAAACATTACATCATTCATAAATGTTGGATCATCCTGTAGACAGTTTTAAACTAGGCTGAATAAGTAGAGGTTAAACAGACTCAAAATGTATAGCACACTGCAGACATGTAAACAGCCACTACCCACTGTGTTATGTAAAACTTATAAAGCTTATATCGTGGTTTAAAGTCTTAAAAGTTGATATTAATGCTAGAAATGTGGGGAGGGAAACCATACCTGGTGATGATACCTAAACATGATATATGACAGGCACTTATAGGCCACCTATAGCACCAGCCATAGACTAATAACTTTAAAAAAAACTAATAAAAATAATAACAAGTATAATATAACAAAAAATGCATTATTCATATTGGAAAGACAAAAGTTGAGTCCTTCAGATTGTCTGTTATCCATTTTACTTCTCTTGTATTGTGACTGCATAATTTACTCCCCCTGCATGCTAGAGAACATTTTAAATTCCTAACACTGAGAAGAAATTTAAGTAACCATTAGAACATGCAACAAAATGTTTAGACATCCTTATTAATAGAGGTAATAAAACTTGGCACTAGAAGGCTACCTAAGGTCTTTGGTTTGCGGGCTAAAAACTTACAGCCTGTTGCCAAGAGGGTTTCCATCTCAGGATCAGTATGCAGAATCAGTATGCAATTCTTTTAGGGGCAGATTTACTATTGGTAGAATTTCAAATAGAAGAAAAATCGAAATTTGACCAATCAAATTTTTTTCTGGTGATTTTCGAATGAAAACTGACTGTTTTCAATCGAATATGTCAGTTTTCCGCTCGAATTCGAATTGTTCGATCGCATTGTTCAAATCGAACGAATTTAAAAAAAAAAATGTGATTTTCCAAAACCTATAAAAAAAAACCTCTGTTAGGACTATGGGAGATCCCCCATGGTCTAAAATGGCAATTCGGCAGGTTAAAGATGGTGAATGTTCGAATTTTTAGAGACAAAAATTTGAATTAATTATATCTTAGTTGGGATAACATATAAGGTACTGTATTATTATTACAGGGAAATTTTTTATTTGGATAAAATGGAGTCAATGGGAGACGACCTTACCCTAATTCGGAACTTTCTGGTTAACAGTTTTGCGGATTGCACATCCCATATATTTATGTATTGGTCTAAATAACCTGTGAACGTAATATGCAAAAATGGAAGAGACACCAGATTAAACACTTTTGTGAATATAAGAGACTGTTCATATAAATTCAAATAAAAGTTCTATCATCCTGCTCAAGCTTTATGCTTTATCAAGCAGGTTCTTGCAGTGACTAAAAATATTCTAGCACAGTGTACAGTGATTACTGGTGCCTTGCAGTGCTCTGGGGTGCTGGGGAATGTGGCAAGGAACATGTTACCTATATAAAATGAGTTTATATGTAACTATAACTGTGAGTAATAGTCATTAAAGTAAAGGTATAAAGGGCAATACCTAGCAGAACACTGGGGTCACAGCATTCATTCACAGTAGGTGTCACAGTAGGGTTTATTTTCTAACATTGGGCAGATATGTATCATTTCTGGGACCTAAAATAACCAATTATACCTGTAAAAGCCTAATCTAAGTGAATTGCTAATTAGTTAAAACATTACGGACTACTAGTTAACTGGCACTTAGCAGTTCACTGAGAATTAGCCAGGTGAATATCACTGAAACGTTACATTTTTGGTAATGTAAGCACTTGAAAGACATTTATGCAGTTTATTATGAAGGTGAACATCCCTTTTACATGAAATAACTTATTAATCGTGTACATTTATGGAATCTCTTATCTGAAAACCAAATATTTCGAAAATTATAAATTACAGGAAGTAGTTGGAGAAAATAAGCAAATAGTTAATATTTAAGACATAATTAATTTTTTTCTCTGTCATAATAACACAGTACCTTGTACTTAATGGGAGTTCATACATCTATATTAGCGCTGTACAACATATTAATAGGGATTTTGTTTTTACACCAAATCAATATATGAAATGTGTATGTATATCTCCACAAAAAAGTGACTAAATTCAGGTAAGAATTTAAAGCAATGTTAGTGAAAGCCTCAGCCGGTTGTTTTGTTTTTTTTAAAAGAATGAATAATATACAGGAAACAGAAACCTCCTGTACTAGACATTATGAGGCAGCACTTTTACAATACAGCTACGGCACACCCTTTGGCAATGTAGTGCCAAAGGTAGTTATACATGATTGCAATATTTTAGAAGGGTGTGTATCACATATAATAAATATTTTTAAGTTATTGTGCATAATATATGCAGTAAATGAGCATTCCCTTGATGTGTCTTTTTATTAGATTCAGGAAGTGTTAAGGGTCTTAATTTGTTTGTATTTAAGAATTTAATCAGCAGATTAATTTCTAAGATTAATTTTCACTTTCTTACCACATGTTAATGTGAGTTGTAACAAAAGTCCCATTGCACACATGATTTTTTATCACAAAGTTTCCTGGGGAGATCTATTGATATCCAAATCTCTCTCTGCATAAATGTTATGTGTGATATCTTGGTGGCCTGCGAAATAAGAAGAGAGCATTTCCAATAGTAACCCACCTGATGATGGCACTTGTCTTCCACACAGATTTGTATTCAGATCTGTATGGTATCTGTTACCTGGAAACCTGTCATCCAGAAAGCTTTTAACTACAGGCCAGTCACCCACTTCCCCATAACTTTCCCCCAAACTAATTGTAAACCCACCATCGTAAAAGCCTGTGAACCATCCTGTATTGTACCTGAGTGCTACCACATTTACATGCAGCTTTTTGTGGAGAGAAGGAAATTAATGGGGCATGACTTAAACTTAACATGGCATTGCCAGAAACATGTATCCGGGAGGTTCTTTCTCCACAATTCTTTATTTGTAACTGATATGTTTTAATTAGCTTTAAGACATGATTGTCCACATTATGAAATGCTGAAATCTAAGTTTCAAAGCATTCATTTGTACTAGTTCCATACCAGTACATACATTATGCATATTTTTTATATCTGGTTAAAATGTGTGCTGTATGTACAAAGTAAATTTAAAAAAAGGAGCCATTAAGACCAAATGTTACTATGGCATGAAACAAAATGATGTGTCGTTGGATGCTCTATAAACAGAGGCCAAAGTTCAATAAAGTGGTTGTTCACCTTTAATTTAACTTTTAGTAGTATGGCCAGTTGTTTTAGTAAATGGCCAATGCATAGAAACTTTTGAATTGGTCTATTTGTCATAGCCATGAGTTATTTTCCACCCTTTCCAACTTTCAAATGGGGGTCACTGACCCAGCAGTCAAAAACCTATTTTTTGTGAGGCTTTTTCTTTGGGTTTTATTGTTATTTTGCCTTTTGTTCTATTTCTATTCAAGCCTATTTGTCTTCCATTGTCTAATTCACATAAAGGGGACATACTGCATATATTTTCATAATGCATCAACCCATGTAAAAGAATTTAAAGTAGAAGAAATTGTTTTTATTTTAATACCTTTGGTATTAGGTTGAAAACTGTGCTCAGCCCACCCCCTTTGCAAGCTTCCTATCCAGGAGTTTCCAGTATCAGGCTCTGGAGCCACCAGCACCTTCTAGCTAAGTTACAGAGCTCAGCAGCCACTGAGGGAGAAGTGGACATGTTTGTGATGTACAAAATAGGGGGTATGTGGAAGCACTCTAAAGGCAAAGTTATAGTGTATTTAAGTATAATGGAAGTGCTAGTTTTAATGCACATTCCCTGTGCCCCTGTCTCCAAAGTTTGCAAAACAGGGGTTTTTAGTTACAAAGTTATGATCATAAAGTTGAAAAGCCGCCATACCACGTCACAGGGAATGTGCATTAAAACTAGCACTTCCATTATACTTAAATACACTATAACTTTGCCTTTAGAGTGCTTCCACATACCCCCTATTTTGTACATTTTACTTTAGCTAGAAGCTAACTGCTGTATAAATAAAACTCAATCTGCCTCTAAAAGGATTTTATTCTTTTCTGGGTCAAAGTGTATCAGTAGTTAGTGTAAATATCATAGTAACTTTCTAAACAGCAACATATTTTGGGTTTTATGGTAAAATTATAGATAGCATGGAAAGACCATATTATTATATATGTAAACAAAGGTTTAATTTCTGGTGTCAGTATCTCTTTAAGGTTTCCGATTTGATTTAGCTCAGCATTTAGAATGCAGCCGGAGTATGAATCTTCCAAGTGCTGGAATTTGGCTGAAGCCTGAAAAGTATCCTGCATTCTGTGCATTCCTATCATTTGTTTTTTTTCCAAGATGCACCAAACTGTTTCATAAGCTTTTAGTATTGCTGTTTTCGGTTGTCGTCTTTTGTTCCCTGCTGCACAACAACAACGCTAGTGCTTTATGAATACCTATCTTGCTTAATCTAATAGATGGTAAATGATAACTGAATGTGTTTATTATTAGGTTTCTTTTTTTTTGCTGGGCCTTTTGCAGCAGCACCTTATTGAGCAAGCACATTGTTCCTTTTGTGTGTAAAGATAATTCTTATTTTTTAAAAGCCATTATTTGCTGAAACAATATTTCTTTTGTAGCAATGACAACAACCAATGGAAATGTATCATTTCTGTGTTTCTTTGTGCGGTTTACAGAACTATGGGGAACTGTTTTTAGAAAGCTGTAAAACAAGCTCACCAAGTCTTTTAAAACTGGTACTTTTGCTTATTTCTTAGGAGATTATACCTCCCCATCTCTTTTAAAAATTCCCACCGCTATATGTGTGTTTCAGGTTACAGCATAAGTATATGGGTTGTGTATTACCCTGCAGACATTAGGCATTACATGCTTGAGAGCATTCCATTTCATAGCTGGTGTTGCTGATATACTGTGATAGAGTGCACTTCCTGTTGTCCTTCACTAAACACAGCTAAGATTCTGCTTCAGTAATTCATTGTTCGCTACTAAAGCTTTGTCTGAAATTCCTATAAAGTGTAATCCACAGTCTATAACAATAAGATATTATTTTCGGACATCATTTTTGCATTTATTTGCATCTTTTATGTTTCCCAGCACAACAGTGTTGTCTATTTATAACCACTACCAATACTAAGGGCTGTGTGTCACAGGCAAGGCAGGTAGCGATGTTTATAAGGGCACACGGCCAGATTCGGGGAGATTTAGTTGCCTGGTGACTGGCGACAGTCTACCCGAACTGCCTTACGCCTGCTAAAATGAAAAATTACCTGCGGCAGTTCCGTTGCACTGGCGTTTTTTCATTATAACAGGGGGAAGAAGAGGCGATTCGTTGACAGGCGACAAAATCTCCCCCAATCTTACCCTAAAGGCCCCTATAATTACTTTTAAATGGAAATCTGCCACTTCAAAGAAGATGGTTATATTCTTTGTGTAACCATTTAATATGTTATGAAATGGCCAATTCTAAGATAATTTGGTCTATTATTTATCTTTTACAGTTTTTTAATTATTTGCCTTTTTCTTCTGACTCCTTTGAGCTTTTAAGTGGGGGTCAGTGATCTCATCTAAAAACCAATGCTCTGTAAAGCTAACCATTTATTGTTTTTGCTACTTATTATTATGCTTCTGCTCATGCCCTCTCCTATTCACATTCCAGTTTCTTATTTCAATCAGTGCATGGTTGCTAGGATAATTTGGACCCTAACAACCAGATTGCTGAAATTGCAAACTGGAGAGATGCTGAATGAAAAGCTAAATAACTCAAAAACCACAAATAATAAAAAAAATGTAAACCAACTGCAGATGGTCTCAGAATATCACTCTACATCATACTAAAATGTTACTCAAAGGTGAACAACCCCTTTAACTGAGTTACAAGTTGTAAACTGTAATCTATTATACTTAATTTTAAGTTTTCCCTCATTTTACAGTGGTAGTTCCACCATTATATAATATGTATATAAATTAGGGATGCATCAAATCCACTATTTGGCATTTGTCCGAATTCCTGAGTCCTTTGTCAAAGTTTCAGCCAAATCCCGAAAGGAAGGGAAAAGGTGGAAGAAGAATGTTTTACCTCCTTATTTTGGAATGAAAAGAGATTTCCCTTCTCTCACCTAACTTACAAATTATTGCAAATTAGTATTCAGATTTGGTTCGGCCACACTCAAGGATTCGGCCGTATCCTGTAGAAAAAGGCTGAATCCTGGATTCTGTGCATCCCTAATATAAATATATATGTTAATTTTATATAAATATAAATAACATTGGCAAAATGTTTTGGCAGGGAAGGGGTTTTTTTTTTTTTTTGTAGTCAGAAGTTCTTAGCAGATTGTATGAGACATTTTCTACGAGTAACCATCTGCCTTCTATAATATTACACTTCAGAACAGTTGACATGTCACTAATTATTCCATCTAGTATGATTTAGCTACAGATGCCACTTTTCATTGGCATAAAGATGTGACGGAACATCCTATATATGTATAGAGCATTCACAGGAATGAGTTGCCCATGCTAGAGGAGATTAATCGCAGACTAATCTCCTCATGTGTCATAGCCCTAAGGGTTCAAATTTGCTTTGGTATTCAATCAAATCTTTTCTGATGGGTTCAGTGCATTCCTAACGTCCAGGCAAGTAGTGGCAGCTTCCATCCAAATAAATATTGTTTCAACTGCTGAAAATGAATAACCTCTGTTTATCTGATTATATAAAGGAGAATACAACAAATGAAACAGCTTGACTAAGGATATTATTTGTTTATTTTTTTTCCCAGGCAAAACATAAAGATCGATTTATTGCAGAACGATATGGGAAGTATAATATCAGTGATCCTTTGCTCGCGCTGCAGCGGGATTATGAGACACTTAAGGAGGAAAATCATGGGCAAGTCTGTTCCAATCCACTCTACATCTTGAAAGAAGTGATGAAGCAATGTAAAACCATGCAAGAGCGAATGCTGGCTCAATTGGCCGCTGCAGAAAGCAGGCACAGAAAGGTGAGTCTATCAGTGTGCTTTGTGTCTTATTTTCTTGCAGTCCATGGTCGTGTGAGCTCATCATGTCTAAAATGACTTGAAACCAAGAACACAAGGAATGAGTGATAAGCATTGCCATGTTTTAACATTTTTTAATCATAATGTTATAATACACAAGAGCCATGAATATCCTGTAAATTCTTATAAACGGTGCTTAGGGATGACACTGGTGATAATTAAAGCTTAGTGATGTCATGTCTGTCACGACTAACTGACAGACATGATTATAATAATATGTATTATAATAAATAACGTATCCTCTATTGCAAAATATGAGAATATTAGAAGTCTTCACGGAGTTCCATGACCTGGATAAGGCTTTTGGCTTTGTACTTTTATATGTCATGGAACTCCTCAGTATTTTACAATAGGGGTGGCTTTATTCACTATATAATAAAATGATAAGCCGCTATGTAAACCTTGTATAATGGTCATAACTATATACAGTACCTGTCCATATTTAGCGAAGAGTAGCACCTCTGTTCCAGGTTGCATTGTCATGGGGAATTTGTCATTGGGTCTACAAATCAGTGCATTGGTCCTACAAGTTTGATACTGGTTATCTAAAGGAAATGATCCTTGGGACTCCCAAAGTGGTACCATCATCTGTTGTGTATTTTTCTGTTAATATATATATAGAAGCTCATATTTGGCATGATTGCCAAATGGAGGGTATTTTAGCCATTTTTGGCCAAGCCGCAACAATTTGGACTGCATTTACAGACTGATGTAGCCTCAACCAAAAGAACAGCTTTCCACACAGCAATTTTAGTTGTTTTTATGAAGTGTCCCTGACTGTGAGATTCCTTCTACCTTGAATAAACTCACAACTCAAATGCTTGCTTATTTATGAAAAAAAACTTGATTGAATGTAATATGGTGGAAAAAACACCAATCATGACAGCAAAAAACATCTTTAGTGAAAGTGACCTCTGCCATTGACTTCTACATGACCTTGGCAGGTTTTAGCTGGAGTATTTTTTTTAATCCTGAAAATTTTGAGTTTTTAGTGAAATACTGTACTCTCAGAAGACTAGAATTTTCAGGAAAAACACAACTTCACCTTTAATAAATAATCCTCCTAATGTCAACCCACAAAGATAAATGTGGAAATTCCCAACCTTTTTTAAAAGTGTATGGGTTTTTTCGTAATTTTTTCCAGTATGTGCTGCATAGTAATTATTACTTAACAGCTACGGTTGCAGAACTATCCTGGAAGGATTGTATTACTGTTGCATACACTTTGTTGCCCTGATTTTTTCTAGACAATTAAGTGTATTCTTTCATCTCCCTCCAGTGGTATTTAGTTGTATTGCATGCAATAGTACAAATGGAGCAGACAAATGCCCATTATCAGCAGACTGCATAATGTTCAAAGATGCATGCAATTGTCATATAAATGAAATGCAGAGGACACAATTTGTTTTTCTGAATGATCATGCAGTGTTGCTTGCATTACAATAAGAGATGTGAATAAAAAGTAAATTCATATGGCCTTGTAAATAGGAAATACCTTTATTAAACTATAAGTTGCAACCTGTGTGCAACTGAGAGAAAATTGACAATCAGTAATGCATTTTGCACAGAAATTGCTTGTGGAATTGTGGAGCATGAGAAAAAACAGCAATGCATGTTGGGAAAAGAAAAGTACAGGCTGAAAAACTCATATGTTTGTGTAGCTTCATTAGCATATTTACACTCAACAGTGCATTTTTTAAAATGCAACTTAAAAACTCCACGTATGACCTTGCACTTAAACTTGAGCGTTAATAGAGCTGTTTATTTAGCTGATGGTGTCTTAAGCTGATCTGGTCATAAAATGTTGGCTGCCTGGATCAATGCATGTGGCATACAGTATGTACAGATTCTAGGGACTTGAAGCCGAGCAGGCAGCCCCTATATACTATGCTGTAGGTTCCAAGCTGCAACCAGTATACCTTTTTTATTGTGTGCAAATATCTGCAGGACTTCTGCATATGGTGCTTTGCAGATCTACTACCCATCACTTGCTAAAAGGGGCATCTTGAAGTTGCTTACCTCTGATTTCTATAGAAGCTGCCTGAATTAAAATTTACATCTCTAACAACAGGGGATTTATATTTTAAATTTCTGGGTTTTGTTGCATTCTGTGATGATCTCCTCATTTAGCCTAGCCTGGCTATGCCAATGACATGCTGTAAGACTTAAGTGAAAAGACTCCTTTTAACTTTATTCCATATGGGTTTTTAAAAGGAGATTGAAACCCCATAACTAGGATGGAATAATGTAAATCACATGTATCTCGGGTTCTACTGTCTTTATGTGCATGATAAGTACAATTATTTGTAAACCATATTACATGAATTAATAGATATTAGTGGTATGTCATTTTAAAGGAATTCTTTTTTTTTGATGGAACTTGGCCAACTTTTGTTTTCTGTTTGTATTTAGTGTGAGCTGAACCTGATATACTATGCAATTACAATATCTATGCAAGTAGCTCCTGTCATGTTTTTACCTGTATAACTGCATATTGGCTGTGTGTGTATCAGATGGCATTTAAACACTTCCGTCTTATTCACTG
Source organism: Xenopus borealis (assembly GCA_024363595.1). Classification (NCBI taxonomy): domain Eukaryota; kingdom Metazoa; phylum Chordata; class Amphibia; order Anura; family Pipidae; genus Xenopus; species Xenopus borealis. The sequence goes on along the minus strand of CM044433.1, from coordinate 70,473,170 downwards.
TGTCTATTGTATATGTAGGTAATATTGGACTTAGAAGAAGAGAGGAGGAGGCATGCTCAGGATGCAGCTGATGGGGATGATGTGACATATATGTTAGAGAAAGAGAGAGAGAGGCTGGCACAGCAGGTAACACAGAATTCACTGCTTAGTAAACTTAACAATATAACAAACCCTTTCATGGCATGTCATTTAATTGTCTTCTTTAGAGGGTGGGTAGGCTTTGGGAATATTTGAACAAATAGTAGTCCAGCATTTTCTTTCAGTATAGTTAACATTATTATTATTATTAGAATGATGATGATGCCATTAAAGGGATTTCCTTTTAATAGTACCTGTCTAAAACAATTTGCTTCTTCTAACGTAGTATACAGTTCTACTATAACTTTGTTTTATATACAGTTTTTTATACACATAGTCACATAGCAGTCACTTATCTCATATTGGACAAATGGTGGGAAGTGCAAAACAGCACAGAGAAAGTACTTTGGAAATGTTGGTTATCAGCGATATTTATTTTATGTCATAGGGTATCTATGACAACGTCATGTTTCAATTTTCCCAGTATAGGTGTAGTGTAAGTTTCCAAAACATTTTAGTTACTCAAAGAACATAAAAAGTTAGGGCAGGCTAAAGTGATGGATTCTATAAATGAAAGTCCATGAACTCAGCTTTCCACTTTTTTTTTCTATAATCTCTAGAAAGGTCAACATGTGCATGAAAAATGTTGTGATAAAGTTTTTTGTAATTGTAAATGGTTGTTCTTACTAAGTTTTTAATTGATTGATTGCTGCTGTACGTATATGCTGGTGCACAAAAACATTTCTAGGTTAATCTTATGTGACCTTATTTGTTTTTTTTTAATATTATATTCTTACATATATATTTTTATCTCTATATTTAGCTGGAATTTGAGAAGTCTCAAGTAAAAAAATTAGAAAAAGAGCAGAAAAGGCTTTCTAGTCAGCTGGAAGAGGAGAAAGCCCGTCACAAGCAACTGTCATCTGTGCTTATGAAAGAGTGTACTAAAGCCAACAATAGGGCAGTGGAGGAAGGACAGAGAGTGGAAGATGTTAACCTAAAGCTTGAAAAGGTTAGAAACAAAGTGAGCCAGCTAGAAGAAGAGTTGTCTCTTGAAAAGAAACGAGGCTTGCAGATGGAAGCACAGGTGGAAAAGCAACTTTCAGAATTTGATATCGAGAGAGAGCAACTGAAAGCCAAGTTAAATAGGGAAGAAAATCGCACGAAAACTTTAAAAGAAGAACTGGAGTCCTTAAAAAAGTCCTTGAAAGAGCTGAACACCACCAACCAAATTCTAGTGCTTTCATCCAAGGAAACAAGTGAACTGGTGTCTGTTGGTGTATCAACAGAGAGAGCTGGTGTAGTATCTGTGTCATGCCAGACCGAACCGTTCCAAAATGAAAAATCTCACACGGATGTTTCTGCAAAATCCAATGTCAACTTTTCAGCTCCATCTAAGATTCCTCAGCCATATTCCAAAATAAATGGACACTGTAATACATCAACACAGAACAATGAGCCCGTTTTAAAATTAAACGTTGGAGACAACCAGAAAGAAAAGTGCAATGCATCAGACAGTCTGTCTGACAATGGGAACTCCCCAGTGAGAGTAGAGTCTCCTCTGCATATGACAGGACACCTTTCTTCAAGTGGCACTTCTTCCTCACCCATCAGTACAGCAGCTTCCTCCTTAACTTCTTCTCCATGCTCCTCTCCAGTGCTTTCACGCCGTCTAATTGGAGCAACAGCCAACAGTCCTGGTTATCAATCTTCCTACCAAGTTGGTATAAACCAGCGCTTCCATGCTGCCCGCCACAAGTTCCAGTCTCAGGCAGAGCAAGATCAATTTGTTACTGGTTTACAGAGCCCCCCTTCCAGGGACTTGTCCCCAACCTTAGCAGATAATTCAGCAGCCAAGCAGCTTGCACGTAATACTGTGACTCAGGTGTTATCCCGCTTCACCAGCCAACAGACCTCCAGCAAACCTGTACCTCCCAACAGCTCACCTTTTGGCACAGATTATAGAACTCTTGCTAATGCTGCCTCTAACCAGAAGAGTGATGGGAGCCATTCCCCAAACCCTTTGAAAGTTTCTAGCCCTCTCAGTCCTGTATCACCTGGAATCAAATCACCAACCATATCTCGGGTTGAACGAGGAAACCCTCCACCAATTCCTCCAAAGAAACCAGGGTTAGCTCAGTCTCCAGCCTCTCCCATACCACCATCCAAAGCACACAACCAATCATCTGCTTTGGCGTCCTCAGTGGACATTGCAAATACCTACTGCTCCGATAACGGAGTCATCACGAATGGAAAAGAAATTGAAATCATGCTTCCATCTGGTAGCTAGTTTCACCCCAGTCTTGTAAGGACATTGTTCCATGACTTAATAACACTGTCAGACTATTGTGTCTGAATGTGCTATACAATTAAGATGATCAAAAGTATGTTATTTATTTTAATAGTCAAAAACATTTTCCATATACCCAATTTCATATTCCTTCCTCTATGGAAGTATTATTTTTAATTAGAATACAGTTTCCTGGAACTTTCTGATAACATAGAGCATAAAATGCAGTCTTAGTAGCCAATAGATAAGCAAAAGACTCTTTTAAATTCATGCATCTTGAGTGGACAAGAGTTTTTTAAACATTGGGTTGCTGATAATTAATAGAACCAAATAATGTATGGCAATTATAAAGTTATCTCTACCAGCATATTTTAATCATGATTACCATTACAGGAAAAAAAACATTGGCTTGGGAATCTATACCAGCTTGCCAGTAAATGAGTGTTTTAGCCTGTTTTTAGATATATACTGAATATATATAGATATAGAGTGTGTGTGTATGTATCCCTGTGGGCAGCACTCCGCTTGTAAAATTTGCCTCAGGTTCACAGTAAACAGTATAAATATTTCAAATAAAGACCAGCTACCCCAAGATATCTTGTGAAAATCTTGAAAGTGTATTGGACATTACATGAACAGCCCAGTTCATGTGTCCAATACTCTTTCAAGCTTTTCACAAGATAGTGTAGCTCGGTGTTGCTGGTCTTTCTTTGAAAAACAAAAAATATATATATATGTAGAGAGAGAGAGAGATTTTGTATTTCATGTATTTTTACCTTTAATTAATTAACTTCCCATTCAATTAATCCTGCCAGTGTTTTAACACTTTATGCACAGGGACTAGTGCAGCAGTAATGATGTATAAGCTCTCCAGTGGTCATGGTTGCTTGGGGCTAACCATACTGCTGTAGTTGTCAAATAAAGAACCAGTTTGCCAAATGTTTTTTTCTGTGCATTTTAGGCTTTAACTGTCTAATAGATGAACAGGTTTAGGTAGGGCTGATGGTTTCTAACAATATGTACTAGTTGTGAACAAAAATAGACTAATCTGCCTGAATGTTAAGTAGCGTGCTTAAAATTATTGGGAAGTGGTTTTCTTGTTGTTTTAACATTATTGCCATTTTCAGTTCAAAACTTTTTAGTGCTTCCTTTCCTGGTAAGTGAAGGAATATTGTCAGTGACCACTAGGTGCTGCTGTTGACTTATCAGATCTAGATTTCTGAACCACGAGAAGGTTTAAATGCAAATGACACAAAGCACAGAGGACACAAAGCACAGATGTTTGCAGATTATAATGAATTTCAATGTTATTGGTGGCGTCAAAATTAATTGTATTAAAAAGACATGCTGCAATATTAGTAAAGGAATCCAGAAGCAAAAATGGCAGTGTCAAAACACTAATAATTTTCTTAATACCCGCAATCCTGGCACTTTGTTCCTATAACGTACAGGGTAACACTGTATGTGGTAAAGCATATTAAAGCTTGAAATGAAATAAGCGCACTAATGCACTGAGTTACAAAATTAATAATGCTTACAGAGTTTTTTTAAAAACTATATTTACTTAGTTGTATGTTTGTGCTGTCTGTTCTACTATTGAGCAGGTCAACATTGCCTGTAATGATCTTAAGAAATTTACTAATTTGTTCTCTTTAATTTTACACTTACAGGCATGGTTTGCAGAGTATAAAAAATCAGTATACCATAGCTAAAAATATATTCAGGAAGAATCATCGACCCACAAGGTTGGACTGACTCACCACCCTCAGTTAGTATGCAAAAGTATACCATGTAAATGGGAAGTAATATAGCAAGAGCAGAGATATCAGTTACTTGCCATAGACCTAATACTAAGTCCATATTAGGCTCAATGTTCTTGGTGCAAAGTGAAATATGCTAACATTTGAGCCCTGCCAATTAGCTGCCGCATCATTATTTACATCACAATTTGCTAGCCACCCTTATTTTAGATATATTTGGAGATGCCAGCAATTTTGTCATATCTGCAAGTACAGGCACAGCAGATACACATAAGATTGTATTGTAGGTAAACACCTGATATAGCATTATCAACTCTGATTTCAAAATCCTCTGCCATTATTACAAAATGTATAACATATAGGCACTGCCATTTAGCTTGACCTGTGCAGTAATTATGCTTGTGTTATTCTTCCCACAAAGTGCCTTTAAATGTATTAACAATCATATTGACTGTATAGCCAGTTGGATATCTACAGCCTGGAATGTATGATAAGTATTATTTGGCAAGGCTCAGCATTTGAACAGTAGCAGTATTTATTAAAGCAGATGTGTGTGATGTGGGATTGGTTGTTTCACCAATTTTCATCTTAAATTCCTAAAGCTGGCCTTAGACGCAAAGAACCGATCGTTCGAATCCTCGAACAATCGGACTTCCGAAACTCCTGACCAGCCACTAACCTTTCAGATCAAATAAAGAAGTAAAAGCACAGATCAGCCGATGTTCTGCCCCTAACAGGGATCGTATGAAAGTTGTGCCCGACGAAACCTAGTGACCCTAGCCTCCCACTGAAAATCATAAGATCGGCAATACATGCAGAGATATTATCAGCAGCCGACAGAAATTTTCTAACCTGTCCGATCGACCAAACGACCAATATCCGCCGGACAAAAAAAAGTCTGAACTCTTCACACGCGGTGCGAAAATTGTAGAAATCCTCAATTCGTACAATTGGATCATTGCGTCTATGGCCAGTTTAAGATGATTCTTAAGACTTCATCCAATTTTAATCTGCTTATTTACGTCGATGAAAGATTGCGCCTCCAATTTTATGAAGTGTACTGCATTCATTTACATAATAGAGATCTGTTTCAATTTTGAGGGTGAACAATTGCATGCAGCAGCAATTATATATATATATATATATATATATATTAAAATATAATACCCGTGTTACACCGCTATCTGGATACAGTTTTCAGGATGGCTTTTCAGATGGATCAGTAGGTGGTGTGGATGTGCCCTTAGTATTACCGCAAGCTTCTTCCAGTGAAAATACATTGTAATTTCAGTAACTGGCAAAAACATTACTGATCCCTACTGGGTCACTGAGAGAGAAAATAGAGAAATAGAACTGTGCATTCCATTTTATTAATTCAGGCTGGTGTCCATAGTTTAAACTCTTTACTTTTTTTATGAAATGGGAAATGAATGCAGCTTTGATTATGAAGAGTATAAAATTGTGTGTGTGTGACCACTATTATCTCTTTGGTTTTTGTACAGGATTAATGAATTATAAATTAATAAAAATAGACCTGCACTGGTAATACACTCTGTAAATGTCTCCTGAAAATGTTTTTTTATTTATTGCTACAGGCCCTAGATGAAATACCTAAAGTACAAGTGCAGTATAGCGTTGATTACTATTGGTTGAATTTCAAATAGAAAAAAATTCAAAATTCGACAATCACATTTTTTGGGGGGTCATTTAGATCAAAAACGACCCGTTTTCAATCGAATTAAAATTTGAATGATCACATCAAATGATTTTTTTTTTAAATTTACAGGAAAGCTTCCAGGAGGTCACCCATAGGCTACAATGGTAATTTGGCAACTTTAAGGTGGCGAATAGTCGAATCAAATTTTTTTGTGCCAGTACTTCAAAATTTGAATTTTCAAAATTTTATTTTTCAATTTGAATCAAATTTTGGACTATTGTATAATTAAAGTAACCCAAACTTACTTAGAAATTCGAATTTTAAAAATTAGAATTTTATTCGAAAATTCACTTCGACCCTTAGTAAATGTGCCCCTTATTTTCTGTATGAGACAGTTATTTCATGAGACAGTTTACAACTGGCCCATTGGATTCTGTTGAGATCTTCTCCTAGTGCCATACAAACGTATAAACACACCACACACTGGGTGTGTTCTGGCCAGCTACTGGAAAAATATCTTCAGGTTGCTCTTTCACTCTCCCAGCCTGCGACCTCACACAGCCAGCTTTATGCTTCCATCCCTAAATTTATAGACTTGCATCAGCCCTGGCTCTTTTGTGATGGTGGGGGCAGGCATGGGTGTATAAATCATGGGGATGGAAAGAGCTGGGTTCAGGTTAAAGGAATTGTTCAGTATAAAAGTAAAAACTGGGTAAACAGATAGGCTGTGCAAAATAAAACATGTTTTCAATATAGTTAGTTAGGCAAAAATGTAATGTATAAAGGCTGGAGTGACTGTAAGTCTAACCTAGCTTTTCAGCTCTCTTTTGTTTACACTGACTGGTTACCCTGGTTACCAGGCAGTAACCAATCAATGACTTGAGGGAGGGCCACATGGGTCATAACTGTTGCTTTTGAATCTGAGCTGAATGCTGAGGATCAATGGCAAACTCACTGAACATTTATGTCCCATGTGGCCCCCCCTCAAGTCGCTGACTTACTCAGATTTAGAGAGCTGAAAAGCAGGATGTTGTGTTGTATTCTGTTATATGAGACATCCACTCACTCCAGCTTTTATATATTACATTTTTGGCTAACTAACTATATTAGAAACATTTTTTATTTTGCACAGCCTATCTATTTACCCAGTTTTTATTTTTACCCTGAACTGTTCCTTTAAGAGGGCGCAGGCTTGGATCAGTTGCCGATTGAGCGAAACTCCTCAGCCTGCGTTATGTACACAGAAGTAAGATCAGATCTACTTTCTTCTGCTCCTTCATGTAGCTACATTGATAGGCACGGGGTTGGTCCGTGTGGAACTACACTATGTGAATTTTGAGGTGAAAATGCAAACTTTCCTGTTGTAGGACCAAAATCAGCTCAGTGTATCTCCACACAGGCCAACACTGTGCCTGTCAGTGGAACTACACAAAGGTGTGGATGACAGTAAATCCACTTTCATCTGCCTGCATACAAAAAGCAGGAGAAGGAAAACGGATGCTCTGCTCCATGTGCCCCTGCCATAATAGCTAAAATAACATAAGCATTGTTTTTACAAAAAAAATAGTGGAACTTAACAAGAATAGTTGGAACTTTTTTTTTTTTTTATTCTAAGCTGTAGAGCTTCAAGAAAGATTACTTAAGTTAAAAATCCAGAACTTCAAAAACCACATTTATCGACTTAAACTGAAACATGTATTATATTTCCACTGTCTACATAGGTATGGGACCAGTTATCCAGAATGCTTGGGACCTGGGGTTTTCCGGATAATGGATCTTTCCATAATTTGGATCTTCATACCTTAAGTCTATTAGAAAATCATTTAAACCCAGTAGAGAGTTCTGCTTCCAGTAAGAATGAATTCTATCTTAGTTGGGATCAAGTACAAGAGACTGTTTTATTATTACAGAGAAAAAGGAAATCATTATTAAAAATTGCTTTATGTGATTATAATGTAGTCTATGGTAGATGGCCTTTCTGTAATTCAGAGCTTTCTGGAGAATGGGGTTCCGGATAACGGATCCCATACCTGTACTAATAATTCCAAAGTAAATTTCCCCCAAGAGAAACACTCATGAGGTGAAAGTGAAGCTTCCTCTTCAAGAACATTTTAACATTTTTCATCTACACCATACATTTTTTGCATGCAACATGCAAATCATACAGAGAGTTGTGATCCTCCAGTGGTGGCTGATGTTCCCAAACTCATGTAGGGAATGATACTGTAATTAAGTATGGTTGGTACTATGACTTTGTAGCTTGAGTGAGATAGGGTTCCTTCTTGTTGTCAGCAAGCTGCACTACTAGGGATTAAGAATGCTAACTATACTTCTAAATGAGACGTTGCTTTTATATTCAATTTACCCTGGACTACTGACAGCCTCCCTCAGAGATAGCTGCATGCCAAACAACCAAAACACTGCTCATAGTACAATGTGAGTTTGCTTGATGTGTTCCTTTACTTACTTACTGCACATGGTAGAAAAGAGATCATAAAAAAAGTTTACTTCAATTATACAAACAAAAATATTATATTTTAATACATTTGTGTATTTCTTGTTTTCATCGGCAGCCATCCTGTCTTCTTAAAAAATATCAGTCTGGGCATGAGTAAAGTCCATGGATACAGTCCATCTTAAACTATATAGTATGTCTCATAGCTTCTTTGTTGATGCTTCAATTTTAATTATTTTTGGGCAGTTACTTGATCCTCTGTATTTAAAAAGCTTACCTGTACATTGATGTACTGATTTGGGAATTCCAAGTAAATAGAATAAAACATGTTTCTTTTAGATTCTCTGGGTGACCAAGTTGTTAAGTTAAGATTATGTCACACAGGAAGATTAGTAGCTAGAACTAACATCACTGTTAACATCACTGCGTGGCTTCAACCAATACAATGGTCCCATTGATTTTGGAAGCTTTATCACCAATCACACCATCTTCAATGACTAGTATGTCTTCAAATTTGGTAGCACAATGGAAATCTATTCCTAGCATAATCTTATGGCAGGTCTCTGTACATTCTATCAAATAAACCCAGTGACTGACGTTACAGTGACCTTTTTTTTTATCACTAACAATTTTTATTTGTTTTCAACAATACAATCATTCAATTGGTGTATAATGGTTTAAATATTTGCCGTTATACCAAAATAATATACACACACAATAAAACAAACAAATGTAACCTGTATTATATCTGTATATCTGTCAGGGTAGTTACAATTGATACCATACATATAAACTGTATGTAAACTAAATATTGACCTTAGACATCCAAAGTTTGTGAGCTTCCAAAGCAGTTTTTTTCCCTCCTAAACTCCTCGGTACTGCTTTTTCTTATTCTAAATTATTGGTCATCTCTTTGTACTTGGGTGATACTAGGGACACCTTGTTTTTTCCAATTTCTAGCAATCGGAAGCCTACAAGCATTTAGGGGCACATTAACTAAGGGTCAAAGTGGATTTTTAAAATTCGAAGTAATTTTGGGCTACTATGACTATCGAATAGCCCTAAATTAGATTGAATTAAGTACTGTCTCTTTAAAAAACTTTGAATTTGACTATTCACCTTAAAGCTGCCAAATTGCCACTGTAGCCTATGGAGGACCTCCTGGAAGCTTTACTGGAAAAATCAAAAACATTTTTTGTTCAAATAGTTTGATTCAAACAGTGCGATCTTTCAATTAGAATTCACTCGAAAAAGGCCGTTTTCGAACGAAAAAATTTTTCTATACGAAATTCGACTAATAGTAAATCTGTCCCTTAGTTTTTGGAAAGTCACAAATGCTAAATTTTTGTTTGGAAGTTTTCCATAAAGATTCTGCAGCATAGCTTCCAGAGACTGTGGGATATTTTCTCACATATCTGCCAAATACAGTTACCTTTAATTTAAGTACATGACAAGGCTGTCCTTTATAAATATCTCTCTTCTCTGATATCTTTTATTTAGTAAATGATAAAATATCCCTTAGATAGTCCACCACTTTTACAATACCTACATTTTCAGTAAGTCCTGACACGTACAACTTTCCATGACGTTCTTAAAATTTCTATGGTTCATAAATGTTAATGTGCAACAGTTTTTGGTGCGCAGCCAGAAAAATCATACATTGATCTTTAAAAAAATTCTCCATATGCTTCTGTAGTTATTCAAGTTATATGATAGCTTGGAATCAAAAGTCCCTTTTTATTTAGTACAATCCTCAAATGTACACATATTTTAGAGTTAAGCAATGTAGCTGAAGCTGACAACAGTGGGGGGTCATTTATCAACAGTAGTCAAATTTATCCATGGCTGTAACCCACCGCAAATTGTTGCATTCATTGTTCTACTTGCAGCTGGCTTTAAAAAGCTAATGCAGAGCTACGACATAAGTTGGCATTGTAGAAATAAATGTTAATAATAATAATAATCACTGATTGGTTGCTATGGCTAACTGTCCAATATGCTATGGCTAACTGTCCAATATCAAATTCGAAGGACTTTATCGCTATTCGATTGGTCGAACGATCAAATAGGAAATATTCGATCAAACGATTTTAACCATTCAATCACATTTTTTTATTCGATCAAAAATAATGAAACCCAATTCGGTAGGTTAAATAAAAATTTAAAGAGGAAGTTATTCAACTGTCGAATATTCAAATAGATGTTTACTGGAATGATTCAATTCAATCGAATTTTCAAAATTCAATGGTTGAAGTGGTCTTCAAAAACATTCGAAAATTTAATCTTTTTGAAAATTCGATTTAAAATCTGCCCCCATATGTTAGTCTATTAAAAAAAATAAACAGTAACTAAATATAGTAGAATTATATTCAGTTATGCAGCTTTGTGACGATTAAGCACATGGAACAGTTGTATCACTGCCGATAAGAAGAAAATCTTTTTTTTTTTTTAATGTCATATTTGTTTAAATTCACTCTGTGGGAAATAGCCTTCTTGTAATTCAGCATTTTCTGGATAAGAGATCCCATATAAATGCAGCAGTACTCTGCTTTCCCATAAAATAAGTTTAATGTATATGTTTCAGTACGCCACCTCATGCCATGATTTCTCATATGGGTTTTCATTATCAACTGCAAACATATTATAACCACATTAATGGTGCAACATGTTTGTTCTGAATTCCACTTTTTACTGTATATTTTAAGATTGTCTGAAGACCTCTTCCATTCTTTTGTCACTTGCTCTGAGCCAAGTAGCAGCAGCAGCTGGAGATCTGTGAGTTCTCTAGCCTAGAACAATAATACATTTCCCCCTTTCACACATTATTAATGCAGCAATAAATGTCACATGGTGTGCTCAACATTTTGTGAAAAATACAGACTGTATAACTTGTAATGCTGGGGCCACACAATGCACTTATCCTTACCCATAACTGTAATCGCTAATATTTGTGTGTGTGTGTATCTGCTACACCTGGAATTTCGAAAGAACCTCACTCCACCAGTGGGAATCTAAACACAACCATAAAACTGACCCACTGCACCCCCTAGATCTCTAGGTTTTTTTTAGAGCAATGTTTATTTAACAATCGAACCCTGATATTGATATACTACAAATCCCTTTATGCCTAAACCTTGTTAATATGTACAAGTATTCTGGGATTTGAAGTCCACAACCACCAAGTATTTAAAGGATACATTCATTATAAATTTGCAATAGATTTAAAATTGAATTCATTTATTTTTTCACACACTGCTATTCAATAATTTACCAAAACAACTATATGGTAAATGTTTGTAAACCATAGTCTTGTAGGACAGTCACTCTAATGCTTAGAGGTTATCTAGAAAGCCTGCCATATTAAGCCTCGACTGTTTGAAAGGATAGGAATTGTCACTTAATTACCAGGAAAAGGTAATTATGCATAATAATTAGCAATATAATTTGGGGTGATTTATTTTTTTTCTCCAAGAATATATTACTCTGTAGAATGTTATACTTGTTTCTTGGCAAAAGTGAATAATGTTTATCTTGATTACAGTATCCCTTTCTGTTTTAATATTATGTAGTTATTAATGAGTTATTAATTTTTTTTGTCTCATGCTTTATATGATATTTATTTGTGTGGAAATTCAGTTACTGCATCCATCAATATAGAAATGAAATTGCATAATGAATGAAGGTGCAGAAATGCAACCTCTCCTGTAGATTTTTGTACACAATGATAATGTGCTGCCTTAAAAATTGTCCCCTATAGATAAAGAAAACAATCCATCTTCAAATGTTTTTCTTCATTACTTGTAACTGCTCGGCTGTGTCAAAAGACTCGCTAGGCACCCACATTTACCAACCACTCCTGTCAAGATTAAAATTTAAAGTGGCCATCTAAAGGCCTTAACATTATTTGATAGGCATTGACTATCCAGGAAGATTGTGCTATTATAGTAAACATAGAATTTGTCAAACTGCCTGAATGAATAGGTATAGACACCCTGGTTTGTACTATTGGATACAAACATTGCTTCATTGACCAATATGTGATATTGCAGATAAAATACATGCAGTTTAATATGGTGAATCAGAAAGTGTTTTGTGCTAACGACACTAAGCACTCCAAAGATATTCTAGTTCTGTTTAGTTGTATTTTGCTTCAGTAACACAGAATGATTATTAATATGACATACATTATAAGTGCAGAACATCTTGTATTACTGGGGAGCTTCATTAATTTAGTGCTAAGTGATATACTAAAAACAGAGCTGCTTTTTATGGCATCACCATGACATATTCTATTTACAAACCAAATTGTTGTATATAAATCAGTTTGTATATATGTGTATATCTATATATGAATATAGGACTTTTATGTATATTTCATAGGAAATAATGTCATACTGAATAAAAAGCTTGTTTTTTAGGAATGGTTTCAATGAGAGATGCCTTTGTATTTTGCTTTTTGGATTTTTATCTCCTTTTGGTAGAAAGCCTCTTAGAGCCTTTGTCAGATCTCAGAGTCTTTTTGATTTTGTGCTACTAATCTTGTCATCTGATTCTGAGTGTGTGCATCTCCAGCACTATAATGTGTTTCACAGTCGACAAAAACTTAACTGGTGCTACTGATTATTAAAAAAAAAAAAACAGTTGGGAACTCATGTGAACTTGTAGGGTATAATGTACAATTTTACATACCTGGTACCTCCATCAAATTGATCATCTACACAACCATAATAGGGGTACACACCATTAGTTAAGTGCTGGCACAGTTTTGCCAAAGTAAACTTACTACACTTCAATACTAGGCATTCAAGGCTGGTGGCTGATGTTGGCTAACTTTTAGCTGAGAACCATTGTTTTACATTTCATTCAAGTTTAAAAAAAATATTATTTTAAAGCAAGCTGCCAAGAAACTAGTGTGCTTATTGACATATTAAACATTTCTGCCATGACATGGGATAGTCTGTCTCAGAATTCAGTTTAAATTACAGTTATTTTTGATTTGACCATTTTTATTCTGCAAAAGATGCCAACACAGGAATGCAAAAAGTTCTTGGGGTGCCAAATATGGGCTGTGGTTGGCTATTTCTAGCCCCTATGTGAACTAGCAGCCTATAAGAAGGCTTTGTTTGGTAATACACCTGGTTTTATGTAACTAAAGCTTGTCTTCATGCCAGGAATTCAAAACTAAGCACCTGTTTTCAGGCCACTGGGAACAACATCCCATGGGTTAGTGAGCATCATGTTGCTCACGAGCCACCGGTTGGGGATCACTGCCATAGATAATCTTCTGTAGGAAGGCTATATTAAAAGTATTTAGCAATCACATCAGGATGAGAAAACTCAGGAGTACTAAATACAATTTTGTCCATTTGAAATATCGAGGGTAAAAAATTTCACAAAACCCAAATTACATTTTTTTTCATGGAAGAAAAGTTTTACGCAAGCAATGATCAAATTGTTCCGTTTGTTTTCAACAAGGTTGAAAAATTTTGAATGTTTTAAGAACCTGGAAAAAAATTAATTATAGCTGTAAATAAGTTGTTTGAGACCACTTCCACTGACTTCTATAGAAACTCAGCAACTTTAACTTGCCAAGTTTTTTCACCCAAATGTTTTTTTTTTTTTTTTGCATAATGAAAGAAAATATAGTAATAAACAGCTTTTCAATATACATTCATTTAGCAATTTGCCTACTATTCCCTGCACTGTTTGTTCTGACTACTCAAATTCAACTTTCCTCCAGCCAAGTTCCAAAATGCCATGCATGTTCTATAATAAAAAAAAAAACAGAGAAGTAGGAGAATATTGGACGCATCTGAGGCAAGAATCTTGGATGGACATGAGCTGATTTCTTTGGTCTCGTAAGCAATTAATATAATACAAAATACAGATACAAGTACTGCTTACAATAGAAATTACATTCATTAAACATTCAAAATCTGCTTATGATTAACATATACATTCATTATGCAAAAGAAAGTATACCATAGTACTTGAATCTACTACTAGCCTTGAATCTACAACCACATTTGTAAAATCCTTCTCAAGTGTCTGAGACCTCTCCGCTGCAGGGTGCCGCCATTTGTAATTTTATATACCTTTGGTTCATTAAGTGAAATTTAGGAACAAATTAATCATATAGATTGTTAATTGATTTGGATGTGCAGTAGCTCTGCATTATAATGAAATACAGGGTCATATGTTAAGGGTTCTGTAACAGAAACATGTAGATTTATGCAAGAGTAATTCTTAGTAACCAACTACTGTAAATATTTCTGTATTAACAATTACCCTAGATTGCAATATTGATGGTGGATCGTGAATGAAGTTAAAGCATCTGCTAATATGAATGTTGGAATTGGCTGTATTGTGGTGGATTTGTCACTTTGTAATAAGTGCCTTTTGTAATGGCCAAGATGTAAATATAACACTATTAGAGAAATGCAATATGTCCTACAATATCCAATAAAGATTCTTATCCATCTCTTCTGTGTTTTATGTTTTATTACGATGCAGAATACAGAAAATATATACTGTGATTCCCCCTTTTGTAAACTATAACACCCATACAGAGCTCATGGAATTCTGAGGTGCCTTCTAGAAAACTCCTATTTTAAAACACTTAAATGGTGCTTAGTGATCAGTTATAATCAGTGCTTAGTAATGTAATTTCTGTCTCATGACTCACTGAATCTTGTGTATCATAATAAATAATGGACCCCTGTTGTCAAATATAAGGATTTTAGTCACCTTGGTAACCCTTATGCCTAGGACCTTAGCACTCAACACTTTGTAAAGGATCAAAAAATCCAAAGCGTGTTGAGGAGCACAGCCACCATCTGCCTTACTTGACACCTTCCTCCCCATCCCATGAATATAACACTGCTAAATGCTGGCAGCATTGTATCCAAAGGACAAATTAAAGGTCTCTGTGCTCTGAAACAGAAAGCACATGCAACAATTCAATTAGGCAGATTGTACCATTTTTTTGCACATTGCCTTCTCATTTATAAATGACCCCTTAGATCGATGAAATAACATGCAATGACCAAACTCAATCTTTTTTGTGTATTTGAGTATTGCACCCAGATGTATAAGATAGTTATTGTGGTCTGATAAAATATATATATAACATGTGGATTTGAATGTAGTTCTATGTCATAGAAAATGGGAAACTAATATATGTCAGATGTAATGGAAATAGGCTAATTTGTAAAATCCTGTGGGGCTCATTTATCAACACTTGGCAATTTTGTACTAGGGCAGAAACCAATGTGTTTTTTCAGCCAATTGCAGGTAGAACAATTAAGGCAAATATTTGATTTGTTACCCTGGGTTACTGCTTGCTTGCAGGGGCCAAACCATCATTCATGAAAAATCTCTACATGCCACATATTTAGGTAAACCCATATACATCCAAAATGCCAAATCCAAACAAGAACCACACAGGTTTTCCCCCAAATGCAGCACAGATTGACTAAAGTAAATGTTAAAATTAATCCTTAAAAAATACTCAGAGGAACTGATTATATCTATGCTCATCTGTATTCACAAAGTTTGACATGTAGTTCTATTGTAGGTGGTTAATAGTAATTTTTTCATTTGTTCATACAATAAAACATCCATAATGCAGACTATTTAGCATTGCACTTGTTAAGGTTAGGAGAAAACATGAAAATAAATGGTAACAATAAACATGGATAACAGTAAAGCAGGCAATAGGGAACTTCCCAATTTTTCTCCTGCATTAATTGTTAAGGAGAGTTGCCAGAATCTTGTGGGTTCCTGGTTTGAATCCAAGCTGAGCGCAACACATACCATTTATTTTTATCAGGATTTGATCTGGATGGGTGGTATCCTGACATCTGGAGGTGTTGGGAGTTATTGAGTGCTGACTGGGAGTCATTTGTGTACCAGCCCTTTGCGGATTCTGCTAATTAGGAGAGGGTGATGGGTTAGGACAGTGATCCCCAACCAGTAGCTTGTGAGCAACATGTTGCTCTCCAACCCCTTGGATGTTGCTCCCAGTGGCCTCAAATCAGAGCTTATTTTTCAATTCCTGGCTTGAAAGTAAGTTTTGTTTGTATAAAAACCAGTTGTACTGACAAATAGAGCCTCAGTGCAGGTTGATAATCCACATAGGGGCTACCAAATGGCCAATCACAGCCATTATTTGGTACCCCAAGAACATTTTTCATGCTAGTGTTGCTCCCCAACTCCTTTTACTTCTAAATGTTGCTCACGGGTTTAAAAGGTTGGGGATCCCTGGGTTAGGAGCTGGGGTTCTGTGGGGCTGAGTATGAACATGTATCACTGTGCTGGCATAAGTCTACCCTGCAGCTGCTGTATCACACTCCCTTTTTAGTACCTGGCTTAGCAGGCCTACTCTAGGCTCTACCCTTTGAATCCTTTTGATCTGGGGGAAGCTGTTCATCGTTGCGATTCTGCAGCCAGTTGTCTCTATTCTACACCATTTGGATAGTAATGGATTAATGGGAGTATTGAACGGTTATTTTTGCTTTTTTAATTTACTGGATTATCACCACTGGAGGGCAATATTTCCAAAGTAAAGTCACAAACTGACTGAATTCTTATTTTCAAGTAGTCTGCCCTGGAATTTGGCATAGCACAAACTTGCTAAACACTGCATCCAAAAAGAAATACACTGTAAATAGGACAAACTGTATTTTAATGTATCAGTTTCCCTTGATGCTTGATAAAGGGGACCACCCCCAAAGTTTGCATGCTGCAAAATTAAATAAATTAGCAAGGCTAACCGTTCCTGCTATATTTTTTTGTAGAGACACACTATATACATAAAAATAAGTTTCCACTTCAAAGTGAAATTAAATAAACCAATACACAAGGTACTCCTTGTTTAATGAGTTATACAGAATTATATAGGCAAATTATTGGCATAGTAATCTATTAATCTTTGATTCAAGAGTGTCAGGGCTTTCATTATTAGAATTAAAAAGCATGTCTGCTTTTTATCTTTGCTTTATGCTGGAGTGCCCATAAAAAGGGACATTTTATTTAGAATGCCTGGGATCTGGTGTTTTCTAGATCTTTCTGTAATTTAAATCACCATAATTTAAGTATATTAAAAAATAATTTAAATATTAAACCCACTAGCATTTTTGCCACTAGTAAGGATTAAGTAAATTTTGGTTATGATCAAATGCAAGGTACTGTTTTATTACTACAGAGTAAAATTAAATAATTAAAAAAATATATAATTATTTGATTGTAATTGAGTCTATGGGATATTGCCTTCCCACAATTCTCTGAATAATGGGTTTCTGTCACGGTCGGCACCCAACACCAGAACAGATGCCAAGCACCCTGGTCTCAGCTCGACTTCACCAAAATTGTGACCGCCTTTGGCTTCGGGAGGAGCCCTCAGCTACTCAGATGCCACCTGAACTTAACGAGAGCTGCAAGGCGATAAGTTCTGGATAGACAGAGGGGCACGACTTTTAGCAAGTATCTTAAAGGCCGAGGGTCACGGTACAGAAGCTTTAGACAGAATCGTGGTCAGGACTGGCCGAGTCGAGGCAGGTCGGAGAATAAACGTTGTCGGGCAGGCAAGGGTCAAACCAGGAAGTCAAACAGGAGGGTTTGGCAGAATCTGCATCAGTAATCAGGCATGGGTCAATCAGGAAGTCAATCAGGAGGGTGGGCAGAATCAGCGTCTGTAATCAGGCAAGTGTCAGGATACAGATATCAGGATTGTCAAAAGCCAGGCACGTTCAAACACAGAAGATCAGGACAACTAGAAGCTTAATAGCGCACAAGGCACCAGGAATAAACCTATCACGGGCAATATGAAAAGTAAAAGTGTCTTTTTAAATACTTAAAATTTGGCGCCATTGTGCACTGATGTCACAACGGCTCTCGTAGTGGCAAGGCGGGCGTCTCCGCCGCACAACTAGACCACCAGGGAGAGATTCTCTTACATTTTCCAGATAATGTATCCTATACTTGTACAAGATATTCATTTTTGGGTCGCTACATGTCAGATAGTTTTGTAACCCTATGCATATTGAAATAGCAAGCTGTTTAAAAGACAGCTGGCATTTATAGTTACTTTTACATGCCAAAAACTTTGGTAATCCCATGGGTAGAACCTTCATATAAAACAACAAGATCAATAAAGTATGCAAAAATTCAGGCAAGTTAAATAGAGACTAAAAAGGGCATTGCGGCAAACTAGAAAATTAGGTTCAGTGTTGAGAAGTGCAAGGATTTGGGAACTTTTGTGTATAATCCTCTGTGTATCTCTAGGCAGTAGTATTAGGGCATTAACTCAGGTGATGACATTTTAAATGTTGAATGTAGAAAGTAGAGTCCGGCACTCGCAGATTTACTGCAATTCAATTTATTAGCATGACATGTTTCGGGCTGGAGCCCTATGAAAGGGCTCCAGCTCCAGCCCGAAGCATGTCGTGCTAATAAATGGAATTGCAGTAAATCTGCGAGTGCCGGACTCTACTTTCTACATTTGATATACAAGCCTTACTTTGGACTAAGGCAGAATCCTAAGGCACGTCAAAAGGCATATTTGGAACCAGGACACTTCACATCTTAATTGTAACTCTGTATAGTTCCCTGATAAGGCCCCTCCTTGAGCATACAGTGCAGTTTTGGGCTACAGTCCGTAAAAAGATTATTAATGAATTGGAAAGAGTGCAGAGACGTGCAACTAAACAGGTAAAAGGCATGGACGAATTAAACTATGAGGAAAATATGGTTGGGGTTGTTTTCTTCAAGAAAAAAGGTGCTTGCGAGTGGATATACTGTAAGGATAAGCACATTTTTTGCCATTTTTCACTGCTGAAATGATGCCCATTGACTTGAATGGCGTTGCTCGTCAAAAAAAATTGTTGTGCATCAAAAAATAAAATTGTTGTGCATCAAAAAAAAAAATGCCCATAGACATCTAATGCCCATCCCTATATATAATTACTCTTTACAAATGCATAAGAGGACATTATAGACGGCTAGCGGTGGGGGGGGGGTGTCTTTTCTCCCATACAAAAAAGTTCAATGAATTAGAAAATTAGTTTCTTTTTGGGTCTCCAGGAGTTACATACACTAATATGGGGTTTGTGTTTAGTGAGAATAGATGTGAACATTACTGGTTCCCTACATGCTGCATACTGTAGTAGTGTAAATCTTTGCATATTGTGCATTAACTGACAATATGCATGAGTATGCAAAGTAGATTTTTGAGTAGATTTCCAGATAGTTTGTAAAACCACTAAATTTAGCAAAAATATGCCCTATGTTACTTCAGAGTAGAAAGACATATCAACCTGTTTTGAACTCAGAATGGGTACTTTCTGTTTTTCTGGAACATAACATTTAGGAAGTATGTCTTGGCCTTCAGCCTCATGTTTTTATAGGGTCTTGGAACTCCTCTGTGTCTTATAATATTTTACAATAGTGGGTACTTTATTCACACTATATATATATATATATATATATATATATATATATATATAGTTATATCAGTTAATAGGAACAAGTTTATAAACTTGTTGCATGGCAGTTTAATGGCACAGGTTGTTGAGGAGCCAACCAGAAAAATGCTATTCTGGATCTAGTGATCTAGATCATTGAACCCCTGGGTAACAGTGACCATAATGTTATATCATTTAGGGGCAGATTTATCAAGGGTCAAATTTCGAAAGATTTTTCACTGAATTGGCATTCGTGCGATCGAAGTACAATCGATCCAAAGGATTTTAGCGTACGCTCAAGGATTGTTCTTCAATAAAATAAAACTTAGAAAAATGGTCTAGAAGGTCCCCATAGGCTAACACATAGCACTTCAACAGCTTCTATTTGGCGAAGTAAAAAAAAAAAGTATTTTTAAAGAGACAGTACTTTGAATTTCGAAGTATTTTACTATTCGACCATTCAAATCGAATGGTCAAAGTAGCCTATTCGATGGTCGAAGTTTTTTGCATTTGAATATTCACTTTGACCCTTAGTAAATCTGCCCCTTAATGTCTGGTGCAAAAGCATTGACGTTATGTTTTCAGCTTAAACACAGAACAGAAATTGACATTTAAAGTAATATTAAATCATTAATGTTCTTACTTTATTCCCTTAAGGAGTAAATGTAGAACAATGTGTAAGAATCACTGTATGTGGCTTAATATAGAAGAAAATAAGTTAATCGGAAAGAAGAGAAAGGCATTTAAAAACTGTGGGGACAGAAGCTGCATTTAATGAATATAAACACTATAATAAATGACAAATGTGCTAAATCAGTTCTTTTCTTTGGTGTATACAATAGTGGAGTCTGAGTTCCCAGGCTCAATTCATAGCTGTACTGATGGCTCAGCTCAATCTAGTCAGTGGCAGATATAATTCATAATATCCTATATAATAAAGTTCAAGTGTCTCTGCGTCCAGTCCCTGTGTCTGTGGAATTGTGCTACTGCGCATGTGCCCCACGGATAGCCAGCGCGAACCGTCTAACGCTAGCGCAAATTCGCCAACACCGACTCTACCGAATTTACGCTAGCGAAGTAGATAGAATACAATAGATAGGAGGTTAAAAAAAAATTGAAAATTTTTCTAAGTCCCAAAAAACGCTGTAAACTTGGCTGTAGCAAGCAATGCCAATCAGCAGAATAAAGGGCAAATAAGATCTTGAGCTGTATGAAAAGGGGCATACATTCACGGGAGGAGGGGGTCATTCTTCCACTTTATAGGGCACCAGTAAGCCCCCATCTAGAATATACTGTACAGTTTTGGTCTCCAGTGTTCAAACAAGACATTAACTGAATTACAGAGGTCCAGAGATGGGCTTCTTATATGATAACAGGTATGGAAAATCTGAGCTATGAGGAAAAGACTGACCGGCCAAATCGGGGATGTTCACGCTGGAGACTAGATGCTTAAGGGGTGATATAATTATGTATAAATATATAAGGGGATCATATAATAATCTCTCTAATGCTTTATTTACCAGTAGGTCTTTCCAGCTGACACCCATCCGATTAGAAGAAAAGAGGTTCCACCTAAATATTCAAAAGGGTTTTTTTTAACAGTGAGAGCTGTGAAGATGTGGAATTCCATCCCTGGATCAGTTGTACAGGCTGATAGATTAAATAGCTTTAAAAAGGGGTTTGGTAGCTTTTTAGCAAGTGAGGGAATACAGGATTATGGAAGATAGCTCATAGCACAAGTTTATCCAGGGACTAGTCCGATTTTGGAGTCAGGAAGGATTTTTTTCCACCTCTGAGGTAAATTGGAGAGGCTTTAGATGGGGGTTTTCCCTTTATCCGGATCAGCTAGCAGTTAGGCAGGTTAAAAATTTTTTAAAAGGTTCAACTTGATTGACATGTGCCTTTTTTCCAACTAACTTACTATGTTAAAAAAAAATTCACAATGCTTAGGACCTGGTGTTTTCTGTAATTTGGATCTCCATGCATTAAGTCACTTAAACATTATTTAAACAGAATAATATTATTTTTCTTCCAGTAAGGATTAATGATTAATTATATCTAATTTGGGATGAAGTAGAGGGTACTGCTTTATTATTATAGAGAAAAATGAAGTCTTATTTAATCTGAATTATTTGATTAAAAGGTCTATAGGAGACATAATTCAGAGCTTTCTGGATAAAGGGCTTATAGATGGCATAACAGATGGCATGCCTTTATATTAGCTACTTACACACTATTTACATGAGTTCTTTATATAAATTAAAACCAGAGAAAATAAATTAACTTTTAATGTATGCTATTATTTGGTTCTGTTTCTTTGACACTCTTATTTC
Organism: Xenopus borealis; assembly: GCA_024363595.1. Classification (NCBI taxonomy): domain Eukaryota; kingdom Metazoa; phylum Chordata; class Amphibia; order Anura; family Pipidae; genus Xenopus; species Xenopus borealis. The sequence goes on along the minus strand of CM044433.1, from coordinate 70,451,135 downwards.
CTTCTATACCTATAAACCTGTTTGGACACTGACAACACCTTTATCACTTGTTATCTTATAATGGAGGAAGTAATGCTTGAAACCCAATATCATATTAATGAATATTACAGTTCTCATTGGGTTGCAGTGTTGAAATGTTTTGTTGAATGTTTTTCAAAATGTTGGCCAACACTTTTTCAACCACATACAGTAGCTCAGAATATATTTGTTCCTTACAAACCACCCAAATGCATTTTCTAAACTCACTGAAGCTTTACACTAATCTAGATCAATGTGCTTATTAGTAGAAATGGTAAGCAGCATAACACAAATGTGCAGTGCAGACTTTACCAATAATAAGAACAGCAGGATTTCCTTACTTCAGTGGAGCCTCTGTGGGAGCTGTCATTTCAATAGTTATTTTACCATTATTATATGAAAAATGCATATTAGGGGAAGAATTGTAAACTATGTTGAGTTGTGGCATCCATTTTTCATTTATGTTCTTTTTTTAAAGATGGTGTATTTCCCCCAAGTTTCTAATAGATTATTGAACTACATCTGATAAAACTTGACCTGCAACTCAGAACAAGTGGTTTTCATTCTTTAAAGGAAACTATACCCCTGAACATTGCTATATATCATATAAAACCACCCATATGTAAAACACTGCTTCATCTAAATAAACTATTTTTATAAAAATATACTTCTCTTGTAGTATTTGCTATTGGATTATCCTAAAAAATAGAAAGTTCCAAATTTAAAGGGGTGGGTCACCTTTCAGTTAACTTTTAGTATGTTATAGAATGGTTAATCCTAAGCAACTTTTTAATTGGTCATATAATTTTATAGTTTTTTAATTATTTGCCTTCATCCTCTGACTCTAACTTTAAAAAGAGGGGGTCACTGACCCATCTAAAAAAAAAGTCAGGTAAAGCTATTCATTTAGGGGCAAATTTACTTTTATTCCCCAAAATTAGCTCAATCAAATACGAAATTCGATAGGCATTCGACCATCTAATGCTTATCGAATTGTTTTAGGCTATCATTTTGCTCGATATTCGATCTCTCGGTGAATTCGGACGATCGGATACTGGTCGTTCGATTTCACGAAAAAAAACGTAAAATTTCATTCGAGCACCTGAAAAGTTCGTACGATTCGAAAGATTGAACGCTTCGATCGTACGAGTAGTATTCTAGCAGGACTTCCCATAGGCTTCTATTGCAATTCGGTAGGTTCAATCTGGCGAAGTAGGCAGTTGATTAACTTTAAAATTTTGATTCCTTCGAACATCGAATGATCGAATTATCAAATATCCGATCATTCGATCTATTAGATCATTTGGTATTCGATGATCGAAGAGGCTAAATTTGAATATCCGATTTCACAAAAAATCCGTATGATTGTTATTCGATCGAATTCAATCGAACATCGATCATTTCACGTGAATTTCTCTTATTCACATCCCAGCCTCTTTCTCTTATCAACTCAATGCATGGTTGCTTGGGCAATTTAGACCTCAACAACCAGATTGCTGAAAGTGTAATCTGGAGAGCTGCTGAATAAAATTCTAAATAACTCCAAAATCACAAATAATGAAAAATGAAAACCAATTGTAAATTATCTCAGAATATCACTCTCTACATCATACTAAAAGTTAACTTAAAGGTTAACAAGCTGAGAGCGTTGCGTTATCTTCTGTTGGGTGATCTCTGAGGGAGCACACAGACCATAACAATATTGGCTCATGGTAAAAGATGTAAAGGGCCAATATCTCTAATTAAATATGACAATATGGTAAGTTTATTTAATAGATAACTTGCTATGATAAAAATATTCATTCTGAAGGTATAGTTTTCCTTTAGGTTTTCTGTCTAAATCGGAATGGAATGTTGGGATACAGCTTTCTGAGTTCAGGCCTAGAAATTAATATCCACCTTCTGAATAGCTAATAAATGGTCTATTTGCATATCACATACAAATACACCTACTTGCATACAAAATAATACCAGATACTGTTTAGGTGTACAGTTTTATGTTCAGGATCTGGTAGCCTCATAAATGCCATAGTGCTGTATCACAGTTAAAGGAATTGTTCAGTGTACAAATAAATACTGGGTAAACAGGCTGTTAGCATATCTCCCAACAATATGCAAAAAAAAGAGGGACAAAAAAGTTGCCGTTCTTAGCGCAGCAATTTTTTACCACACCCATTTTGTAACCACACCCCCTAATTACCATTACAAAATCTGGTAGGTTATGAATGTTTGAACATATTTCTGTGTTTTTTTTTATTCAATTACAGTTTTGCTAATGAAGGGTAATTGCCCTTTAAGCTGCGAGTCTAACTTTCCCAAGGGACCTGTTATCTTATATTGTTACAATTACTTATTTGCAAATATAGAAATTGTTACAAAAGTATCTTATTTTCTGCTGTGGCTGTTGTGGGCTCTCTGCCAAAAGCGAATTAAGTTAGAACTGTTTTCTGGCTGTTCAGTGCAGAGAAAAATGGGACTTTCCAGTACAAATGAGGCACTGTGGGTTGAACTGTCAAAAGAGGGACTTTCCCTTTAAAATTGGTACATAACAGCCAGAACACTACATTCTGCTTTTTTATATTAGAAATATTGTTTTTATTTTGCACAGCCTATTTACTCAGTTTTTATTTTTACACTAAACAATTCATTTAAAGGATAACCAAACCCCCTAATTTGTATCCCCCTTCCCCCTACCTTAAATAGGCCCCCTCCCTCCTCCCTCCAGCCTACCTGGTGCCCTGGGCAAATGCCCCTAACTTTCTACTTACCGCTTTGTGGTGTTTATACAAATGGCCTGCAGGTGGCACTGTGCATACATAGGACTTTCTGTACAACTTGAAAGTGAAAGTAAGACTTATTGCTGTTATGTAATGGCTGCATGAACCTGCTAATAAAGCACTGCTATACTCTCATCATCCTCGGCTACCAAACACAACACCCTTCTTGCAGGTCCGGTCCAGTGGAGTTCACAGAAGCCACCTTGTCTCCTTCCTGTGACTTGCGTTTTAGGTGCATGTGTAGTTGAAGTAATCTTTCTGAGTGCATCTACTGCATGCGCAGAAATTCGCGTAATTTTTTGGGAATTCTTGTGACTTTCAACACATGCAAAGTAGATCCGCACCAGAAGATTACTCCAACTACACATGTGCAAAAACCGGGTCACTACAGGAAGAAGACCAAAGGAGACAAGATGGCTGCTGTGAACTCTGCTGGACAGGACCTGCAAGGAGGGGTAAGTAGAAAGTTAGGGGCATTTGCCCAGGTTACCAGGTAGGCCAGGGGGAAGGAGGAAGGGGGCCTTTTTAGGGGTTTGGTTTTCCTTTAACTGTGATACAGCCCTATGGCGATAAATGTACGAGGCTGCCCTTTCAGTGAAGTATCATACATTTCTTCTACCAGTATTAGCTTCAAAACTAGTATCTGGTGAAATAACTACCTATGGCTCATTGCCCAGAGTTCACACGGATGTCTTTCTTAAAGGTGTGGTTAACTTTTAGTATGTTATAGAATGGCCAGTTCTAAGTAACTGGTCAAATGGTCTTCACTATTTATTTTGTAAAGTTTTTTAATTATTTGCCCTCTTCTTCTGATTCTTTCCAGCTTTAAAATGGGGTCACTGAACCCATATAATAAACAAATGTTCTGTAAGGCGACAAATGTATTGCTATTGCTCATCTTTCTATTCAGTGCCTCTACTATTCATATGCCAGCTCTTATTCAAATCAGTGCATGGCTGCTAGGGTAATTTGGACCCCATAAATCAGATCGCTGAAACTGCAAACTGAAAAGCTGCTGAATAAACAGCTAAAGATTTAAAAAATGAAAACCAACTGCAAATTGTCTCTGAATATCGCTCTGTATGTCACACTAAAAGTTAATTTAAAGGAGAACAACCCCTTTAAGTACATAGAAAGATATAGGAAGAAAAACAATATACTTTAACTAGGAATGCATCTTTAAAACATTTTATTGTACTGATAACATACAGTGGTGTGAAAAACTATTTGCCCCCTTCCTGATTTCTTATTCTTTTGCATGTTTGTCACACAAAATGTTTCTGATCATCAAACACATTTAACTATTAGTCAAAGATAACACAAGTAAACACAAGTAAACACAAAATGCAGTTTTTAAATGAGGGGGTTTTTTTTTAGGGAGAAAAAAAATCCAAACCTGTGTGAAAAAGTAATTGCCCCCTGAACCTAATAACTTGTTGGGCCACCCTTAGCAGCAATAACTGCGTTTGCGATAACTTGCAACGAGTCTTTTACAGCGCTCTGGAGGAATTTTGGCCCACTCATCTTTGCAGAATTGTTGTAATTCAGCTTTATTTGAGGGTTTTCTAGCATGAACCACCTTTTTAAGGTCATGCCACAACATCTCATGTCAGGACTTTGACTAGGCCACCCCAAAGTCTTCATTTTGTTTTTCTTCAGCCATTCAGAGGTGGATTTGCTGGTGTGTTTTGGGTCATTGTCCTGCTGCAGCACCCAAGATCGCTTCAGCTTGAGTTGACGAACAGATGGCCGGACATTCTCCTTCAGGATTTTTTGGTAGACAATAGAATTCATGGTTCCATCTATCACAGCAAGCCTTCCAGGTCCTGAAGCAGCAAAACAACCCCAGACCATCACACTACCACCACCATATTTTACTGTTGGTATGATGTTCTTTTTCTGAAATGCTGTGTTACTTTTACGCCAGATGTAACGGGACGCGCACCTTCCAAAAAGTTCAACTTTTGTCTCGTCGGTCCACAAGGTATTTTCCCAAAAGTCTTGGCAATCATTCAGATGTTTTTTTAGCAAAATTGAGACGAGCCTTAATGTTCTTTTTGCTTAAAAGTGGTTTGCGCCTTGGAAATCTGCCATGCAGGCCGTTTTTGCCCAGTCTCTTTCTTATGGTGGAGTCGTGAACACTGACCTTAATTGAGACAAGTGAGGCCTGCAGTTCTTTAGATGTTGTCCTGGGGTCTTTTGTGGCCTCTCGGATGAGTTGTCTCTGCGCTCTTGGGGTAATTTTGGTCGGCCGGCCACTCCTGGGAAGGTTCACCACTGTTCCATGTTTTTGCCATTTGTGGATAATGGCTCTCACTGTGGTTCGCTGGAGTCCCAAAGCTTTAGAAATGGCTTTATAACCTTTACCAGACTGATAGATCTCAATTACTTTTGTTCTTAGTTATTTTTAACAAGGGGGGCAATCACTTTTTCACACAGGCCCATGTAGATTTGGAGTTTTTTTTCTCCCTTAATAACGTAAACCTTCATTTAAAAACTGCATTTTGTGTTCAATTATGTTATCTTTGACTAATAGTTAACGGTTTTTGATGAGAAGAAACATTTAAGTGTGACAAACATGCAAAAGAATAAGAAATCAGGAAGGGGGCAAATAGTTTTTCACACCACTGTATATGCAGATATTACCAAGAGTTTAATAAAATCTGAAGAACCTCAAGGTCATTGAGTTACCCCAGAATAATTTAAGCTTGCCATTTGCAGCCAGATCTGCTCGTTTGGCAAATGAATCAAAGTGGATCTGCACCCGATTTGAGCTGGCTCCAATGATCGGATCTTGCAGTGAGGCTTATACATCCTCACCTAATTCAAACTGGCCTAATACATATCTGGCCAATTTTCAGGGAGGGTCCATACTTGGGAAGATAAGCAGCTTAAATATGCCCATGTGTTGCCAGCTGTATATAATAAGATACAGTGACTATTGTGCTATCAGTGTGGAGTAATCTGGTTGCCATTTAGACAAGCCTGGTTACTCTGGACTGTTTTTGACATCTTTTTTGGTGCCATTTCTTTGTATGATTCATGCATTGATTTCTTTGCAGGAGTGCCACTTAAGGTGCAGTGCTTACCTCTCACCTTTTGGCTAAAGGAACTCTGAATATTTAAAATTGCATTAGTCACTTAATCTAACTGGTAGGAACAGTATATGATGTTTTGTGCTCCTCTGCAAGATATTGTGAAAATGCAGGTTTGAAAACATAAAATTTTCACATTCAAAAAGTTGCTTAAAATGCCATTGTGCTGGCGTCGTACAGTCAGCTTCCGTAATGTGCTAGGAAGGGGAATACAGCTGTTTTAAAGAACTTTTCCACTCTATGATACTGATACTAGAATGATTTTAGGTGTGAATATGTTGCAAAGATGTTGCAGATGCTTATGTGGGACCACACATAAATGATCATAAAACTTACCCTGGAACAAAGGGATGAGAAGTCCTTTGAACTAGACACTGTAATGCATGTTCCTGGAGCGTGTACACTTTAGCACAGGTGGACTCCAGATGCAAATATCAATGTACGGCTTCATGCAGTGCACCTTTCCTCTTCACTAATAGCATTCAGTTGTTGATAAATATGTATGGATCAAATTATTTGCCGTTCATAGTACACACAACTACTTATTCTATAACTACTCATTGGAATAAATGCATTAAAATAATACCTAGACCAATAAATTTGACCATCCAGCATGTAATAAAATGATCAATTTCAATGGTTTTAGAAACCACTTATCACATTTCTCTTGTCCCTAAGGCATGCCATCATCACAGGCAGCAAATTCATCAATGCCATGGACCATCCGCCATCTCCCCATTAAGGTCTACATGTAAACCATCATCCTTAGCTTGTTTAGTCTGAGGCTTAAGAGTTGCTTAAAGGGAAGTAATGATTTCTTTATGAAGGTAACATTTCTTGTCATGGGGAGCTTATATGTGTCATTTCCCAGTGGGAGATGAGTTAATGATTGAGTGTTACATAGCTATAGATACAGATAAGTGTGAATAACCTCACAGGTACAAGATGGTTGATCAGTGAAAGAAAGATAAGAAAAAAATTACTTCTTGGATATACTTAACATTCTTCAATGGTTATTATGATTAAAGTCTTTTCCTGAGGGTTTGCAATACTCTATATGTAATTCCCTAGCAACAAACATAACAACAAAAAACAGTAAACATTCTTGCAGACAAGTTTTATAAGAGAATGTGAATATGTAAAATCATTTTCAGGACATGTTGTCTGAAGTAGATATTAACTTAGAGGCCCGTTTATAAACATTCTCATTTGAGTGGTTTTAGAGGTTTCTGAAACCACAATTAAACAAATTATCTCTAAAATCACCAATGGCATGTCATTTATATAAAAGTACAAATTTATATAAAAAGTACAAATAAACAACTCTGCACAATGGGCTAAAAAAAGTATGAAAATAAAAAAAAAAAATTTTTATTTGACAATTACTAAAAAGAAAAATATGAAAACCTCTAGAAGTCTCAATGGCTAAAAAAAGTCCAATAGGATCAGTGCAACACCCATTGGCTTCTATCGGATATAGACTGTTGTACTTTCTGAGTTTGTACAAGTTTGTACTGTTAGAGCTTTTCATTGTTTTTAGACTTTCTAAATCTTGATTTTTTAGAATTCTAGAGAATTAAAAATAAAAGCAAAACTAATTTTTAGAGAAAAAAAATTTGATTTGTGAAAAAAATAGAAATTCAAATGTTAGTAAATATGCTCCTTACACTTAGACCTGACCTATAGTTCATTATTGTTAAAAATATTACTGGAGGCTTCTAACATACAAAGAATCAATTACAAATGTTAGGAAAGGGTACAAGGTGAAAAACAGGAGCATCCTTCCCTACTGCCGATTACATGGAGATTAATGGAAGCGGTCCTAGGCAAAATGGCGATTTAAGTTTTTCAAACTGTTTTTCAAGTTGCTAGAGTTATTGAAAATGGTGAGTACTAACTCACCGCTAAATTCAATACTAGGTATTGTGGATCTAATTTCCCTATATAGCCAGTGAGAAACATATTTTGCTCCCTGCTATTCCATACAAAGTAAAATATTGCTATGCCTTCCCACCAGCACGGAAAGAAATAATAATGAATGCCATACCATAACTTGATGGGAAGACTAAGGGAGGGGACATCTGGTCTCCTTGACTAGAAGTAGAGATGTTGCCTTATTTAACATTTTCTCTCATTTAAGTACAGGTATGGGATCCATTATCTGGAAACCCATTATCCAGAAAGCTCCGAATTATGGGAAGGCTGACTCCCTTACTTTTTCTCTGTAATAATAAAGCAGGACCTTGGACATGATCCAGACTATATCATTAGTCCTTATTGGAGACAAAACAATCCTTCTGAATCTTTCTGTGAATATGATTTTTAGTAGACTTAGGATATGAATATCTAAATTACAGAAAGATCCACTATCCAGAAAACCCCAGGTCCTGAGCATTCTAGATAACAGATCCTATAACCCTATGATTATTCTATGCCTTTGCACATAGAAAATGTCATAAAATGCTTATATGTGTATATATATATATATATATATATATATATATATATATATCCACAAAAAAGGTCCGCATTCTCAGGTCTTGAATAAAAATGTTTTATTAACTTCTCTTCTCTTTGAGAAATGCCTCAGAGAGGCCAAAGCGTTAGTCCTTTAGTTAATAAAACATTTATATTTTTATTTAGAGACTGCTGACCTTGTTTGTGGATAGATATTCAAAAATTTTGCACACTGCACCCAGGCATTTTATTAACCTTGTGATGAGAGTGCCGACTCCTCCACGGTCTACTATATATATATATATACATATATATATATATATTTCCATATGGAGATGTCAGGGCAATATCAAGTTTCATCAGGTTATGAAAATCAAAAACGGACACTGTTCTTAAATAAATGAATTCATGCAAAAAAAAGTTTTCCCACAAAGCCCCCAGTGAATACCCAAGACTGATGATTGTTTGAAAAGAGTGGCGATGACATGTTACATTTAATGTCTTCCGTTCACAGTAAACACTTCTGGCTTGTGAAATATGTAAACCCAGAGTGTTGTTGTGAAAAGTCTTCATGCAGTGGGCTTAACATGAGCAAACAAACCTCTATCCCTTGTCTCTTTTTTCCCAATGCAGCTCTTCTTATGTCAAGACTGATAACCCTTGCAAGGGAATAGCACAGAGGCAGAGAAACTGATGGCAGACAAAGACCATTTGGTTGACACATTGGTTTATACACGTACTGGATATAGACACTCATTCTGTGTTTAGCTCTGTGAAACCATCATCACAATCTCAATTCTATTCTATTTAAAGTCAAATCGTTTTTGTTTGTTTTTGTCTTGTTTATAATAATTTTATAGGGTAGTGTTATCATCCTGTTCACTGACAGAACTGAATTCAGCAATCCAGGAGACAGAATAAAAGAAAAGATAGATTTGTTGGATTTCCCACCATATTCACAAACCTCTTTCTCCACTATCTCTCTCTTTTATATACAGCTTTTAGATATTTTTTAAGATATTTGTAACATTTGTTTTGTGAATTTTTCTGTATCTCTTCCTAAGCCTGTCAGTCTGTAAAAAGGTGACTCTTCACAGATCTATCTCCTAAAATTTCAGTTTATCCTCTAAGTTGATTATTTCAGAACTGCTTGAGTTATACTTATTAGGTGTTCTCACTAAGTAAACGGTAAAAAAACTAAAACATCCTGTTTTAGTGCCAGGGTGCATTTACACTTTACCATTTATTACCATTTATTTCTACGTATAATGTTAATTCTAAACGAATTAAAAACATTATCTATAGATATTGGGCGATTTTACAAAAGGATGCAGAGTTTGGCAAGTTTTTTACAGACATACCATTGTGCTCATGTAAGAGATCTCGTAACCTAGGGGATGTTTTGACAAAAGCGGATTTGCTGCAACCCAAGACAAGACAACCAACATTTTTCGGTAATCCAAGAGTAGGGACATTCCCTTGTTTGTCTTGTGGGTGTTGCAATAGCATCATTAAAGGTGAAAGTGTAACTCATCCCTCGAAACGTTATGCAATTAAATTATATCATTTTGCCACTTGTACTACTACTACAGGTGTAGTCTACATGTTAAAATGTCCAGGTGGCAAAGCATATGTAGAAAAAAAACAAACGTGAGATCAGAACTAGAATTGGGTAACATAAAAGAACATTCACTAATTGTGATCTTGAGAAAGATAAGTATGTTACCCCAGTCAGCAGAAACTTTCGCACGCAGGGACATAATAGTAAGCAACTGAGGTGGTTGGTTCTGTAAGTAGTAAATGTACCCCCAAGAGGTGGGAACTACAATTGCATACTATTACAGAAAGAAACCATGTGGATTGATAGATTGAATACCATGACCCCAATGGGATTAAAGGAAGATGTGAACTATTTCTGTTATTTTTGACTATTGGGTTGATCCTTTCTTTATGTAATTGAATCAAGAGTGACATATATATTTTTAGATTTTAGTTAATTAAGGTACAGTATGTTTATTTCACAGTCACAAAGAAAAACACTGAAGGCACGGACATTATTATGGACATTTTACAACTAAGTAACAGAGGGACACTTATAATCACAGCTTGTCACTATACAGGTATTGTAACTACGACAGTATAACTTAAAGTTGTTGTACAAAGTATTGTGAAAAGTTGTTATACAATGTATCACTGAGTGAAGAGCAGTATGTAAATGTACATCATGACGTCACTTAATTGGAGTGGGAGGAGTTTCCCATCTCTGTATCCTTATATACACCTGTGGTTTGAATTACACGTTTGAGAGCACTTGATAAAGGAGGTTGTACCTCTGAAACGTTGTGTGGAGGTCCACATAAATTATTTAAGTTATTAGCACAATTGCTGAAGTGTGTGCCATCTGATTCTCTAAAATTACAGATAACAGAACCTTGCAGCAGGTTTCCGTAAAGAGCACCACCACACTGTAGCCATGGTCTGTTGGGCTATTGGATTATACATTGCATTTACACTTTCACCAACTGTGGCTCATAATAGCACATCCAGAACGGCAACACTACACCACCAACTTTAGCGATTATCAAGCCCAGGGGCAGAGTAAGACAGAGATGTGATGTCAGGGGAAGAAGCAGTTCACTTCCTTATCTTCTGAGCAGGTATAAACATGTGGATAGTGTTGGATTATTGGCAAGCAATATCTCTGGGAAAAGGGGGTCACTTCATGCTCTAAGTTTGCATAAAATCCATAGCGCCTGCAAAAAATAATAGTACTAGTCCTGCACTCTTAGCACAAAGCCGCTTGCAGTTTCACTCAGCTAACATAACAGTTGGGGGTTAGTGGCAATATCACTGTATCTGGGCAAATATATAGAATTAGCCATAATATTATATCATAAGGGGCCTGCTATTGCATATTCCCTTTGTGAGCCGGGGAGAGAGGTAGGTTTATTATACTTAAACTGATCGCTTAACTCCCCAGCACAAGGTAGCCTTTATTTTTCAAATAGAGTAGTTTTGATTGTCTGGGCACAAAGCAGTTGGAGCATGGGTCACAACAGCATGGAAGGACTGCTGGAGTGCAGGCTCCACATTGTGGAAGGGCTGCTGGAGCACAGGATCCAGAGCAAAGAAGGGCTGCCAGAGAGCAGAGGTTCCACAGTATGGAAGGACTGCCGGATTGCGGGGCTCCACAGCATGGGAGGACTGTTGGAGCGCAAAGCTCCACAGCGGGAAGGGCTGTCAGTGCCCAGGTCTCCAAAGCATGTTGGGCTGTGTTGGAGAACACTGTAATGTTTTAGTGGCTTTGGCTTTTCATACTTTTCCAGATCTCTAGCAGTGAGCGGTGTAGTCCAGCATGACAGGCAACCTACTAGTAAGTTTGTATAGCTTTAACTTGCCCAAGCAAAATACATCCAGAGGAGGGTTGCTGGCTTTGCAGGCAGTTGCACACAGTCATTAATTATTTGAAAGTATCTATTTATGTTTTGTACATATAGAATATTCAAAATATGTATATAATAAGGCTATTAACCAATTTTATTCCATCCTGTGGTACAGTTTGTTTGATACATCAACATTGTTTGTATGTTTTATGACTATTTGTGTTTTAAATTACTTTTACATGTTATTATCTATTAAGAGATTAATTTTAAGGTTTGGTTTGGGGTGAGCCCAAATGAAGGTTTTCAGTTGGGATCGTTGTGGCAGTAGTACTGCACAGGTAAGTTTAGAAGAGGGAGAAAGTGGGGTTCAAGGGGATAGCTCAAGGCAAAAGGCCAAATTGAGGAGGCGAAGGGCTCCGAATGACCAGCAGCCAAATTATACTGGCCTAGGTCAGAGATGGGCAGAATCACATGTAGCTGTGTTTAGGTGAGAAGGAATGAGTTAAAGCAGGAGATAGTCAGGCCCAGGGGCAGAGTAAGAGAGGGATGTGTTCTTAGGGGAAGAAGCAGTTCACTTCTTTATCTTCTGAGCAGGTAGAAACATCCTATCCACCCTCCCTCTTTTGCCATTTTTTTGAAATGTCAGGAGTTTTCTACTTGTTCATGTGAAATGCTTGATCCAGGGAATGTCTCTGATCAACCATTGGGGTCAGGAAGGAATTTTTTCCCTCTTGACGCATAATTGGCACTGGCTTCAGGCTGGGTTTTTGCCTTCCTCTGGATCAAAACAGGGCACATATGATATTATATTTTAAGTTTTATTTGTCACAGCAGTGGTAGGACTTTGCTCAGGTAAGTTTAGAAGAGGGAGAAAGGAGGTTCTCTCCTATGACTACACGGTGGAATGATTGATACAGATGGTACTACTGCCTGTGCTAGGGGGCAGCATGCTTGTATTTCCTATCATTAAGACCCTACAGATGCAGGTCCTGCAGCAGGGCTACTAAACTTCTCTCATGTTGGTGGCACAGTAGCGATCTCTTGTTAAATTCTGGGTTTGGAATATTGCCTTGTGTTAAGCTAGCAAGTTCCTATGTATTTGTGAATAAATGCCGTGGCCATTTTACACCCATCTTTGTCTCCTGGATTCATTAAGGTATGTAATAATGTATTTCAATGGGATAGCTCAAGGTGAAGGGTCAAATTGATGAATCCCCTTGTCATGTATTTACACCAGTTTTAATGCCACTTACAGCTATCTCTGCTGCTATCTCCCCACCCCCCAACAACTTGGTAATGTATCTTTCACCTTAAAATTGCATGGCTCTGACCATGTACTGTAGATGTTTGTACCCTTCTGTTCTCTGTGACCCACACAGCAAATAATAATGGTCATTAAAAGGCAGCATTGACTGTGGCAGTTGTGAATTGCTTCTCTGTAACTCCCTGCATTCCTGTCAACAGATATTGGATGTTGGCAAGAGATGTAGATACATAACAGGCAAAGTTCAAAAAGCAAACATGACTGATTTATGCCATCTGCAGTATAACCTGTAGGGCAGCTTGATGTAACCTTGATGCCACAAGTAAAATATTGAGTTTTAGGTTGATTGCCAAACCACCTCATTTTACTATTTTGTCCCATTTGAATATATATATCCTCTGCTATTTCATTCTAAAGATGAGTTGAAGGTTAATTACAGTGTGCCATGTGCTTCCAATAATACTTATGAGAGATTAACTTTAGATGCTTGCCAAATTCTAAAAGTTCCCTTGATGCAGAGAATGGTAAAATAATCACACCGTAAAATATTGTAGATACAGAACCGTCTCCGCTAGATATGTCAGAGCAGAAATTTTCCACATTAAAATGCTGTATATCAGCTTTGCTCCTTATATCACAAGTCAGAAGGATATCTGAATCTCCCATGAGAAAGTTACAAAATTGACATCTCGGCGCTTAAAAGCCATAATAATACTGATAATGATGTTTAATGTATTACATTGCCGGCTTGCTGCTTCCAGGCTTTATAGACGTATGCCCCACCCACCCATTGGTGGGTAAGGTCAGTGTTGGTCTATAAATAGTGATGGGTGAATCTCCCCAGTTTCGCTTCACCAAAAAAAATCTCGAATTTTGCGAATTGGCGAAAAATTTGCGAAACAAGACGCAAAATGCTTTTGACGCACGCCGCGTCAACTTCGTCGCGTCGTGTTTGTCGCGCGTCACGTAGTTTTCATCGCGTCGCGTTTTTCGCCGGATTTTCACCAGGCGAAATTTAGCTGGCGTTTTGCGAATTTATTCGCCAGCTGCGAATCGCGGGAATTCGCCCCTGGCGAATGAATTCGCCCATCACTATCTATAAATAGAAGGAGAAGGCTGTACAGGTAGTTTGGGTCCATTTTTGTCTGGTCGGGTGAGCCTACTCTAGACCCTCCAAAGTTTTTAGGTTGGTATATTTGCCTTACCTTAGGCTTTTTCTGGACTAAGAGGCTTGTTTACTAACACTGGAGATAAATATCACCAGTGATGTTGTCAGATCTTTGTTTTTGCTCTAACTTGTAGATGACTGTTCAAATCTAATTGCTGTTTAGTTGCTATGGGAAGCATCACCAGTGATATTTATCTCCAATATTAGTAATTACACCACTAAGACTAAAATCAGGATTGATCATTGTGAGCATGATGTCATTTCATTTCCATGGATTCTCCAAATTATTCTTCTTCAGGGGTCTGCTTAAATAGAAACCAACCCTCAGAGGCAATATGTATTGAACTTTGTTTTAACTTCAAAATCTTACATTTGAATAATTTTATTTGTACATTTACACCAGTTTCATGTCAGCGTTTTTTTTCCACAGAAGAATATTTGTGGGTCTTGTCAGTTAAACTCTGTGCATAGTTTAGAAGTGGTCTCTGGTCTATCTACACTTCAGGTTTTATTTTACAGGATGAATTGACTGGTACATCATGTTACAAAAATCAATTATATCAACGCATACGGAGAGCTTTACTCCATTTAAAAAATGTTGGTGGGTGTTGTTTAAAATGTTGTTTTTCTTCTTTATTTTGGTAGTTTTAAATACATATCCACAAAAGTTTCTGTAAACTGTTTTTCTTTCACCAGCTGGTGCAAGTGTAAATGAAAAGTGGTGGTTAAAAGGGAACTGCACAAAAACATAACATAAGCTTTTTGAAAAGTAAACATAATTTCAAGCAACTTTGCAGTATACATCAATTAAAAAATATGCAGACTTTTCATGATTTTTAATGGTTTAGAACAGTTCCCTAAGCCTAGCCAACTGCTGATCTGTCTGACTACTTTGCTGAGCTGACTGACTACTCTTACGTTGTATTAGCAGCCATCTGTCCTCAGCTTTCAGACTCCAAACCCCACAATCCCTGTACACAGTGATTTGAATAAGGAGAAGAACATCACAATGCTGTGGAGAAGCTGTTACAATTTTTAACATCAGTGTTTAGTTCCTCCTCCCCTGCCAGGATTTCAAATCATGCAGAAAGAGAAGAACTGTTAAAAAGCTGGATTTCAGCCTAGAAAATTGCATTTATTCATAATTTTTGAAGAAACAGGTAACTGTGATGGGCATATTAGGGGTTTCTGTGCTATGTGGGCCTCTTTATCAAATTTTGTTTTGGAAGCCAGAGTTCCACTTAAAGCTGGTATTTTGGCAGATTTGTATTAGTGAAAAAATTTCACAGCAAAGACTCCAATGTATTTTGCACAAAAAAATCAATACTGCAATCAGGTGGCATATTGCAATAAAAAATGTGTTGCCCTAGGCCCAATCATACTGTATGTGGCCTTCCCACAGTCTGGACTTGAGCATAATAGTTTAAAACTTCTAACTTATATAGGAACTAGAAGTAGGGATGTTTGTATGCTTTAGGTGTCAGTACCTGATATGAATTTAAAGGAACAGTTCAGGGTAAAAATAAAAACTGGATAAATAGATAGGCTATGCAAAATAAAAAATGTTTCTAATATAGTTAGTTAACCAAAAATGTAACGTATAAAGGCTGGAGTGACTGGATGTCTAATATAACAGAATACTTGAAGGGGGGCCACCTGGGACATAACTGTTCAGTGAGTTTGCCATTGATCCTCAGCATTCAGCTCATATTCAAAAGCAACAGTTATGACCAATGTGGCCCTCCCTCAAGTCACTGATTGGTTACTGCCTGGTAACAAGGGTAACCTGTCAGTGTAAACAAAAGAGAGCTGAAAAGCAAGAAGTAGTGTTCTGTTCTGTTATGTTAGACTTACAGTCACTCCAGCCTTTATACATTACATTTTTGGCTAAATAACTATATTGAAAATATTTTTTATTTTGCACAGCCTATCTATTTACCCAGTTTTTACTTTTATACTGGACAATTCCTTTAAGATTTTATGACCCCTAGTTTTGTATGACACTATGGGGCAAATTTTTTAAAATTCGGAATTGCATTTATTCTATATTTTGGGAAAATCGTGGCAAAAAAGGTGATTACAAATTTGTAACAATGACTAGAACAATGAGATTTAATTTCAGTCGAGTTTTCTTCTGTGACAATGCAATTGTGTTTTTCTGATTTAAGTTTTCCTGTAAATATGTTACCAATCTAAGGAAATAAATTAGGTTTGCAAAAAGTTTAGCTGCAATTTTCTTCCGCAACAGATTAGTTACCCTGCATCTGATTTAGCTAGGAACTTGGACACATAAAGCAATTGAAAACGCAAGTAATCAGTTTGCAAGTAACAATGTACATCCTAGTGTAGTTTTTCACTTCTACTTTTTTCTCTGTTGCCTTTGAGCACAATAGATTGAACAATTGGACCCTTATAACATGTTTTAACCTTGCTATCCTCCCAGTGTACAAAGTCCCAATGAAAGAGTTAATTCACTAGCAGTATATGATACTCCTCTTACAAACTCTTGTGAAATATGGCTACCTGCTAGTAAAGGGTGGCTTAGAGACTCTCACATAACACAAAGTCTACTGACCTGGTGTGTACTTGGCTTACTGTGTAGTCAGCAGCTGTTTTGAATTTATAAACCGTGGTAGGTAAGGCCCTTGTGAGTGCACCCAATCAATCATTTGTGTTTAGTGAAAAGAAATCAGAAGGGTAAAAGCATGGATAATAAGCAGGTCCCTTCTACGTGAAAAATATCTCAGCTTTGATTAACGTCCACCATTCTAATGAAATCTATTTTTTGCCAAGTTTCTCAATCCCTCAGCTCTGTATGGAAGCAATGTTATGTCATACTGTGGTGCATATGTTATGTGTTATGTGTTAGAGTACTGTTTATTATTACCAGCCACAAATGCTTTTCTGGGTCTCTCGAACTACAACCTCTCCCATCCACAACCAGCTAGATAAAAAGGATGCAATCTGTGGATTAACAGGTGCTTACTTCTGGTTTAGAGGTTGTAACAGATGAGCACAAGAGAAAAGTAAAGGGTCTAGTAGTTTCAATGTTATTGTCCAAAAAGAACAAGCAATCTTTAAAGGACTAAACGGTTAATAAATGTGCCTCTATCAAGTCGATGTACTGTTTTACTATTACAGAAAATGAAATTATGTTAGCAAATTCTAATTAGTTGCTTAAAGTGGGCTCTATGGAAGCAGTAGAGATTTAGAAAACAAACATGACAGAATTGCCATTTCAGGATAGCACTACAATTGAAGGTTTTATGGTATTAAAGTAAAATAAGCCATAATAAGGTGCTAATATATGAATAATGTATTTGTTGTTATCCAGTGTTAATGATTGGGGAATACCAGATTATTCAATGTTATTGATTCTTTTTTATGATTTATTTACTTGCTTAATTTATATATGCCTGGTATATTCATCTTTACCTGTCAGCTCATTCACAATGTTCTGTTTTAAGATAGATCAGGACAAAAAGTGTGTGAATAACATTTGTTGGGAAAATTCCAATGGCTCTTACATTAAACAGTGGTCTTTATCTTGGCCAGTGGTTCAAATCAATTCCAGATCTTTCCAGACATAGTCATTAGCATCCTATTTAGTTGATGCTCTGTTGGATTGCTAATTGATAGTCTCAGTCTTACAGGGCTGAGTGTAGCCTGTTCCAAAGCCTCTGGAACAAGAGCCAAACTAGATGAAGAATACATCTCTATGCAGTTCCACTAATATGTACTCTGCTATTCAAACAACCACAAAGTAAAAATGCAATCAATTATATAGACTTCCACCATCAGTTATAATGACCTCAAGCACAGTTCAGAAGGAATAAATGTTTTACTTGTTAATTTTCTCCTTTTAGAACAAATATCTAAGTATACAACTCTATAGGCCGACATCTGCTTCCTACTTAATAATCTCTGAATTCCCTGAGAAATGCCTCTCCCTCAAATGCTCTCCATCCCTCTGCCCTTTATTAGATTCCAACATTTAAAAGACATTTATATTGAAAAATGAGTTGCTCCTTGAAGTAAGGGGAAGGATTAATCATTAATAGTTTTGAAGTATAACCTCAAGAACCTAATGCTGCATACACAAAATGTAAATGTAGAATCTCTCAGTACAGGAGGCACTGAATATTGAATCGGGATTATCATTAAAATAAAAATGGGGAAATGTAATAAAAGTCGGTGACCTTTCCGCATTTCCTCAAAGGTGTTTTATTATACCTGTAGTTCTGGAAAACACTGATTTTTTTTTTTATATGTACATTTGTTCTTTGATAGAGACTGTCTATACATCCTTACTACCAAAACACTCAGGGTCATATGATGTGTCTCAAAGCAGGTGTTATTGCCTCTTATCTGAAAGGCTAGGTTATATAACTATATTTTCTTAAATTGCTGTAAAGTAAGAAGTGCTGGGGGTCCCCTAACACCCACAGATTTTTGAGCTCTATCTAGATGTGTTATGTGCCTATAGGCCAGCGACTTAATCCATTAGAGTGGACTATAGTACTCCCCCATAGTCAGGCATGCAGAGTTGGAACCAGGTGCATGCAGACCAACCAAATTTGACTCTGGCGTGCCCGAGTTTGATGTTTGACACACACAAATGTGATGCTGGTGCGCCTGAATTTGACTGCACATTAGACACCCCCTCAGTCCTTGGAAAAAATTCTGGCTTTACACCGGTCCCTGGGGCAAAAAATGTTGGGGACCTCTGTTCTAAATTATCCTCTTTTATTTTTATATTTGAATGTGGCAGAAAATAACACTGTATAATAACTAGTGTAGTGCAAAAAAAACTAATGTTTTTAAACTAACCTGAGCAAAGTGTAATTGAAGAAAAATCAGCATCACAACATAATGCTGATAATATAGCATTTTGGCAGAATTATAGTGTAACACTAACTTATTTAACTCATTGGTTACTGCCTGGTAACCAATCAGTGGAAACCAATAGAGCAGAAAAGCAAGAAGTAGTGTCCAGGCTATTATGTTAGATTTCCATTCACTCCAGGCTTTATAGATTAATTTTTGGCTAACTAACTATATTGAAAACATTTTTTTTATTTTGCACAGCCTATCTATTTACCCTCTATTTTTATTTGTATACCGAACAACTCACACACTATTTCAGAGAAAAATCTCATTAGTTGAGGTATTTTAAGAAAGACCACTCTGGGAAAAATATGTCAACTTATAAGGATTTTTGTTCCTGAAACCCTTCAAGTGTTCCCCCACATGTATGGTGATATTTGCATGTATCAGTACACAGCTCTGCAGCCTGCTAATAAGGACCCCTAAGGGTTCAAGTACATCTACAAGTGCAGTTGCAGTCCCTGCGATTTCCCCAGGCAGTTACACATACAGTAACACAACTTTCATTAAAGGAACTTGCATCAAAATGTACTCCTTGCACCTCTGTATAGTTGCACTCAGCAGGTCTTCGTGTCTTACATCCAAATTTAGCACTGCTATACCTAGTAACACAGGGGAACTCTGTAGTTCCCACCACCTCTTGACCAAGCAGTAGTCCCATGATTCCATCAGTGTCCTCTATCAAATGCCCCAGTTCAGTAGCACGCCGAACAATGGAAATAATGCCATCAAGCACCTGGAAAGATTATCATCATCAAGAGCATTACCCCTTTTGTACCTGAAATTAAGCTGGAATTCTAGGGGGAAATACTACATTGTTGGGAAAAAAACATGACAGAAAGTGCACTGTTCTCAGTCTTTTGCTCAAGGCCATGCTCCCAATATCATTATCCTATGCACATGGCCACGCTGGAAGCTTATTGATTAATAAAATATAGCAAGAAACTAAATATATATTTATATATATCATTATATGTAAATAAATATACAAGCAAGAGAAAGATATGTAACAAGATTATCATTATACTTTGCCCACTTCTTTTCAAAATATACTGGAAACAGTTTTCTCTGCTTTACAAAGTAATCCAAAACATTAATAGTGCTTATGCTCTCTGATCAGCTCTGCTGCACTAGCTGAGTTGGTTTTTCCAATTATTTGATTGTCGCTTCAGGAAATTAATTATTTGGAGAACTGAAATCTGTAGTGCCTACTGGGTTAATAAGTAAGGTTTGTTTGACATAACATCTTTGGATATTTTTGGCTTTCAAGGTTTCTCCCCTTAAAAATGCACAAAAATATTTTTCATTTTATCAGTTAGTCTAAATAGATAAATTTGCATGTGCCCCTGAAAAATTCCCCATATCCATGGGGGTCAAAATAGTTTATTAATAAAAACTGAAAGTTGCAGTGCCCTGTTTCTATGTTTCTATGTTTTGAGTTTTGATTTATTATCTTTATTCAAAGATAGAAAGTTATTGAGAGATACAGTATTCAATTCAAGTCTATAAATAACATTACAAGTTTATTGCAAAGAAAACTCATTTTCCCTGTTATTCTAATTTTTGCTTGGTTACCCTTTAAGCAAGGTAAGTTATAGCTCCAGTAATCTTTAATTCTAATTTTGCTCAATGTGCCAACCAAAACACTAACCTTTCTCAGTATGTGTGAGTTGTGGGAATTTCGGCTCAGCACGCAAACACTGTTTCCAGATTGGTATCTGCAGAAAAGATTATTGGAAAAAACTCAGCTTATTCAACTCATATAGATATGATGTCTCAAGAGGCTGCAAAGAAAAATTTCTATAGCTTTTCTATGCATTACATAATATTTGTGAATCAGGTGCACTGCTCAAAGTTGATCATATGGTGAAAGTGTCATGCAGACAGGTTTTGTTGTCTGATGAATGTGCACTACATATTCTCTTGGATATTTTACAGAGCAGTTATTTTCAAGAAAAAATTGAAACCTCATTTATTATTATTATTAATAATAATAATAATAAATATCTAGTGCTCAGATTTTAAACAATGTTAAGAAGTTGAATGAAAAAGTACAGATATCTTGGCATGACAACAACTAGGAGCAGTAGTTTACCACCTCCATAGTTTATTACCAGCAATTCAATTGAATCTGTTAACTCCGCTACATAGGATATAGGAGGAATGTAAGTAAAAGTCTCAAGCTTTATTAAAAATGGTGTGAATGTTTAGCACTGCTCCCAATGCTGGCGAATTTTACATTGCACTTTATCAATAACCAAAGGTTTGGCGTTAACACCTGCTCTGAAGGATGGTTAAATATTTTTTTGCAGAAAAAGTTTTGAGATTTCTCACATTTTAATACATATGATGCAAATGTTCACAAAAACCATGTCACACAAAGGACACAAACATGGTCACTAACATTTGCAGGCATCTTTGCACAGGTTTTTTGCACTAGCGAAACATATTACATTGCCACATTATTGTGGGGGACCCTTTAGTAAGCTGTTTAGGGGTTGTTTAAAATGTATTATTTGTATGATGTAGATAGCAGAATTATGCGATATGCAACTGGTCTTAATTCTTTCTGTTATTTAATAGTAATAATTAATACATGCAATTGCTAAAACAACACACTACAATATATCTCTTAGTTCCTCTCTGAGTTGTGTGGTGTAAAAAGGAACAGAATTATTTGCCACACATCAGCAGGCACCACCATGTAAAAAACGGAGTAATTATTTTACATGCTTTTTCTTTGAGCAACTTCCACATGAACTTGCATACAAAGGTCTGAAGCAGTGGAAAATCTGGTGTTCACATGGTGTCAAATTTTAAAACACCTTGATAACTTTGCCATTTATTTTACACAGCTTTGTAGACCGTTTTTTTCTGTTAATTTCGTTTTACACAGCATAATAAATAGGCCCCTAACCTGCAAAAAGCTATGTTTCTTGTCATTCGCCCCAGGTTATCTTTATCCTAGGATACTTCTCCAATCTCAAGCCTGAAACTTGGCAAACACAGGATATCCTCACATCATACGTAGCTAGATTATTTTTGCAATCATCTCATGCCAGACTCCTGGGCCTGAATTTCTTATAGACACTTCTTGAAATTAATGTACATTCCATAGTAAAAGATATCTTACACTTCTTTAGAACACTGTGGGGCATAAATCTAATGGATCAAACCCATGATCCTGTGCACAGAAGGTTACACAGGAGATTCCTAATAAATTATATACCATCTGATTAAATCTGCTACATAATTTTAGCAAATATTGTATATTGTATACTACAGTATGTTATTAAGTTAAATTTAATACCACAACCCAGTGCACATGCACAAGAGCACTAAGGGGTATTTGTAGAAAGCCGCACCCTGCTTAAATAAGGGGTCTGAGGGATGCAACTTGCTGGTGCTATATAAAAAACTGAGGATGATGATGCTGGCATACAGCCAGACCATCCTTCTAGCTCAGAGAAGCAGATATGAACAAGTAAAAATCAAATGCAATGCTTATGACCCATACTAGGCTCATACGGGTGGAATGTATGATAACTTCCCTATAGTTGCATGATACTGTCTTCATAGGATGAACTTAAAATACTGTGTAAAGTACTGATGTTATACCATTTAAGACAGGACCATTATCCAAGCACCCATTTTTTTAGAACTTGGCTGTTTGGATGAATTTTTCATCCTGTATTAAATTTAGCTGGAATAAGAAAAGGTCATTCCATATAACTTGTGTGTGAAAAATTGCAAAAAAGAAAAATACATATTCCATTCCAAACCTCACTCACTTGGGTCATTAACAACACATACCGACTATATTGTTTGCTTTTGGAATGCATATATTATCGCAAATACTTACTGTAAGCCAGGTTTTTTAACATTGTTTAGCCAGGCATGGAAAAACTTGTAACATCTCCTTGTTAACACTTGCTCTTTATGAGCTGTGAAAGTAAGTGTTCTGACTAGTTAGACAGAAGTCCTGTTGTTATTGTATCACTCTGCTTAAAATGAAAGTGATGTTCCATAAAGAAAAACAGTCCAGACAGCATAGCATCAAATGTCTTGGGCAACCCAGCTGACCTGTCAGCTAGTGGAACGCTAGTAATCTATGGGAAAAAGAGGGCAAGTGTTGTCACTGTTCAGACTCCAGGTGGCCTTGCTAAATGGAGGGGAGATCAGTGCATGACAAGTTTGGACTACAAGACAAGTTGATTAGCTGAGAGCTGAAAGCGTGCAGCTTCTTTGCTGATAGTGTTAGCTGACAGAGAGCTGTTTACATGAAGTCTCATGAGAGCCAAGAAAGGAAAAGACTTGATTAACCCCTCAACCATCAAGCAGTATAATGAGATAGCAACCTGCCTTGGCAATTTACAGGCACAAACAGTAAAAAATGTAGTTATTAACAAACTATTTCTACAGCTCCTCTGTACTTCCACAATTCATATATGGGATTTGTTATCCAGAAACCTGTTATCCATAGAATTAAAGGAAGGACATCTCCCATAAGCTTTGTTTTAATCAAATAGTATCAAAATATTATTTCCCTTTTCTCTGTAATGATGAAACAGTTTCTTGAACTTGATCCCAACTAAGATATAATTAATCCTTAAAGGGGAACTCCGGCTTCTAAACCAAAATTTGATAAAGAGACCCACATAACACAGAAAACCCCTAATATACCCATCACAAATCTATGCTGAAATCCAGCTGTTTAACAGTTCTCTTTCTGCATGATTTGAAATCCTGGCAGGGGAGGAGGGACTAAACACTGATGTTACAAATTGTAACAACATCTCCACAGTTTACAGGAACTACATACCCCACAATGCATTGCACTGTGATGTTTCATTCCTTATTGAATTCATGTGCGCAGGGAATTGTGGGGTTTGGAGGATGCAGGCCAAGGACAGATGGCTGCTGATACAAAGTAACAGTAGTCAGCCAGCTCAGCATAGAAGTCAAAAAGATCAGCAGGAGAACAGGGGGCTAGGCTTAGGGAACATTTTCAGACCATTAAAAATCATGAAAGTCTGCATATTTTTTAATTGATGTATATTGCAAAATTGCTTGAAATTATGTTTATTTTTCAAAAAGTTTAAAAAAATTTTTTTGGAGTTCTCCTTTAAGGTGGCCATACACAGAGATCCGCTTGTTTGGGGATTTCGCCAAACGATTGGATCTTTCCCCTATATGCCCACTTTCAATGTGGGATAGGATGATCTGATCGATCGGATCATACTGAAAGCAATACTGGCAGTCAGATCAAACAAACAGATGCGGCCCGCGATCCAATGAGATTTTTACCCCTGCCCGATCGACATCTGGCCGACTCTCGAACTTGGTGAGGGTCTTCGGATCAAATATTTAAAATTGCATGCACCACTTGGAAATAAAATAAATCTTTTCTTAAAAGGGAACCTTTTCTATTTCCATGACAGGGTGCTACATAAAGCTGTATGTATGTATGTATGTCTGTTTTCCCTATTGCCTTAGGCTCTGAGCCATCATTTTTCATTTATGGAACATTGTGGAAGAACCTGGTAGGCACTAGCCATTTTGAGCTCTGCTGACCCAGACCTTTTCCTTACCTGAAGCCTTGTGTGCTGTCCCCCGACCTCCTGCCCAAATGTGAGAAGAGGAAGGTATGCACTGGGTGCAGATGGAGGATGTAACTAAATGTGTGCCACCACCCTTAAGGGTGTGATCAGCATTGTTAACTGTAGCTCTAAACCTATAATAAATAATCTGAACACTAGTTTTTGATTAAACAAATGTGTCTAATTAGTTATTTGCACACTAAAGCCATGCAGTTAATTCTGAAGTGCTTATATCCCCCTTTAGTATTTTTTCTCTCAGTTCTACTTTTAGTTTAACAACTTACACCTTTTTTCTTCTAGTCTGCAAAAAACTTTTCTCCATCTCTCTGTACTCAGCATCTTGGCCATGGCCCAAGTACATGGTCTCAGCATTGGGACCCAGAAAAAATGTTTTATGTCAACATGTCTTCAAAACAATATAATATACAGCATAGATGAAAATAGAAAAATGATCTGGACTACAAAAAGACTATTTTAAACTTGTTGAGGATCACATTATATCAAATGCTTGACATTAACATTGTGATTAATACATGGGTTTCTCCAAACACTTTCTGTCTTCATCAGCACAGGACACAAGTCATTTAAAATAACATTGTATGTGAACTTGAATAATTTAAGTAAAATAGTGCATTATGGTCTTTGGGGAGATCATTTGCAGAATTAATAACCTAAGAATTCCAACTGTATAATTAGACATTTAATTATGTTCATGGTTAACCCTTTAAGTCCTCTGAGTTGAACTCATTTAATGAATGGGTTGAAAGGCCTAAATGCTAGCAGCTGTGAGCAAAACCAACCGCTACATTAACTTCTTTAATGTCCTTTAAAAACAAGGCAACAATTGCGGCCCCTGGAATGCTTTGATCTTATCTGAGTGGGAAATATTATGTTAATGGGTATACTGAGACATTGAAGAAACAATGAGCTTCTTTATGACAGTGTGATTGTCAATGAAAATGAGAAGCGCCTGGGATTTTTTTAGGATACGTGGATTGATTGAAATATTGTAATAATGATCATGGGAACATTTTATGACAGGGTGAAGGTAAGAATTATATTGTGTAGTTAAGGACTTCATGAGACTTTAAGACCTTCTTTGCAATATATATATATATATAGATATATATATATATATATATATATATATATATAGCAAAGAAGGAATCTTAAGGTGAAACTATAGGTTGTTTATTGGCTTGAGACTAACATTTTGCCAAAGGCTAGAGGATTAGCCTAAACATTAGTGCTTCATGGACTAATCTTCCCTTCTTCAGGCCGGTCATGGAAAAAATACAGCACACGCCATGCGGGAGGGGGTGGAGAGGGAACAAGGGGACTCCTCAATTGACCCTTTGCTTTCAGCCATCCCACTGAAGCCCATTTTTATATATCCTAATGAAAACATTAGTTAGACTGCCATAAGAGATTGCTACTATGCTCTGAAGTTCCTCAGTGAAGACTTGGGATCAGCACTTTGACATTATATCCACCACTCAGTATTAGGCTACCTCTACCAACAGAGAGGATGCCCCCAAACCTGCTACCAGCAGGAGCTGCATCTCCCACCATGAGAGAAGTTCAGCAGTCCTGCTGTTGGTCCTGAATCTGTAGTGTCTCAATGATAGGAAATCCAAATAGGCTGTCACCTAACACAAGCAATAGTAGTGTCTGTATCAATCAACCCATAGGACCAGAGCATGGGTCTCCATAGTCACAGGAGAGAACCTCCTTTCTCCCTCTTCTAAAATTTCCTGTGCAGCACTCTAGCAAGGTCCTACCACCACAACAAGCTGAACTGAAAACCTTCAGTTGGGATTGTCCTGACCATAAACTTATGACTATTAGTTGCTAGTTAATAAAACATGGAAAAGAATGAAAATCAACTATTCACAAAATATCCAAAACATTTCCTTTGTATCACACTCCATTGAGATAGCTTTAAATAATCTATGACCATGTGCAACTTTCATGTGGATGTATGCAATTGTTGGACAGATTACAACAAGGTGAATTTCCCTCTAGGTTGCCTGCCATATCAGTTCAAATAGTTCACTGCTAAACAACTGGATGAGCACAAAACCAAAATCACTTAAACATTCCATTTAGCAGGAGACTTGACCTAAAAAAATCATGGCTTTATTTTGCTACATATTACCATTTGTGGACTATTATGTTAATGTAGTAGGCAATTTGATTCCATCCTGGATACCAAACATACCCTTCTTTTAATAACAAAGGAGTGCAGGTCAGTCTGCCCATTTGCTCTGGGGGCCTTCAGCTGCCCCTGCCAACAAGGGGTAAGGTCAACCATCATTTACCATGTTTCTTCTGTAGCGGTCCTTCTGCTCTTTAAAGACACCCCTCCAACCTGGCTCAGAAGGTAAGGTCAACCGACCACTTATCATGCTGGACTCATAGCCACCCCCATAACCCGTAGACCCCTCATCCATGCTGTGGAGACTAGCTTTGACAGCCCTTCCTTGATGTGGAGACTCAAGCTCCGACAGCTTTTCCACACTCTCACAGCCCAAACACACTGTGGAGAACCATGGCCCAGCAACAAAAACATTCTGTGGAGACCTCCGCTCCAACAGCCCTTCCACGCTGTGGAGACCTGTGGTCCAACAACCCAAAGATGCTGTGGAGACCTGTGCTCCGACAGCCCTTACATGATGTGGAGACCCATGCTCTGACAGCCCATACATGCTGTGGAGACCTACACTCCGACAGCCTGTCCACCCTGTGGAGACCATCGCTCCACCAGCCCATCCACACTGTGAAGACCCTGTGCTCCGACAGCCCTTCCACACTGTGGAGACCTGTGCTCCAACTGCTTTTTGCACAGACAATCAAAACTAAGCTCTATGAAAATTAAGGCTAGCATTGTGCAGGGGAGTTAAGTAATCAGCTTAAATATAGTAAACCTATTGTACGTCTTCCCCCTGCTCACAAAGGGAAGCTGCAATGGCAGGCCCGTATGATATAATATTGGGAGCTGTTAATTCTATATAATTGCCAAGATACAGTGAAATAGCATCTAACCCCCATTTGTTATGCTAGCTGAGTGGCATGAAGCTGAACACGACTTTGTGCTAAGGGGCAGATTTATCAAGGGTCGAATTTCGAAGTAATGGGAGTTTTTTTTAAACTCCCTTTATTTCAAAATTCAAAATAAAAAAGACCAATCGAAATTTATCCAAAAAAATCTAAGTTTTTTTTTTTCCGGGTGAATAAGCCGTTTTCATTCTAATTCAAATCGTTCGAATCGAAGTAACTTTGTATGCAATCAAATTCGATTCAAAGTTTTTTTTTTTTTTAAATTACAAATTTTTGAAATCCACCAATTGACTCCAAATAGGTTCTAGAAAGTCACCCAAATGCTAAAACAGCAATTCAGCAGAAATTTCTATATAATACAGAGGGTACCTTTTTGGGCCCAGCCTGACTTCCATGCTGCCTGAGTGACTACAGTGTGATTGACTGCTGTAAAACAGCAAATAAACAGTAAGAGACTAACACCTCCCAGAGCTAGCAGTATAGTGCAGAGAGAATGTATTGCAGGTAAAAACCTTGTTTTTACAGTTACATAGAAGAAAGGGACTATTTTTTTGAGACTACAATACAAGTATTTTACAAAGAGAGGACTACAGTCTGATTTAATGGTTAATTTTACTCGAGATTTTGACTCATTATTTATCTTTTTGACTACATTATTTCTGGTTATGGGACAGAATATAAATAAATTGTGTCAACTAAAAATGAAAATAATAAGAACTTTACCATAATCCATTTGGAATTACATATCTCAATAATGAAGCATTTTAGTTTTTAATGTAAAAAAAAACTTGGAACTGTTGCAGTCTTTAATCAAGATCAGATTTTTCAGCTTCTTTTGTTCCCTTTAAATACCTATGACCATTTTGATTTATTTCCAATGTCTCCTGTTCTGTGAACACATTTCTGATGACAATTTGAGCTCTTGCAAGGTAAGACAAGGGCCAGAATGAAAAAGTAAAAGAAATGAGCAGTAGAATAGTTCTGCCAAAGAGGTCAAAATTACTCTTGTTCCTGCTACATGAGTGATTTAAAAGCAGAAATATATTAATTTTAGCCTAATGCACAGAGTTCCTCTTTTCTATCTTTTTGCAACCCTAGGAACATGTATATTTATATATTTTAAAAACCTTTCTTCCGAGCCTACAGAATAAACAGAAGTGAAATTTTTAGAAAGACACAGACAGGCTGTTTAGATACAGGTTGCCATCTAAGTCATACAAGGCAAATCCTCTCCAAACAGGATGCAAAATTAGTACTTACACCAACACAGGTAAAGTTTATTTGTTGTTAGAGGAGGCCCTAGAATATATTGTATTCGAGTGGGAATGGAATATATAAATAACATATTTCCATTTTATTTTGCAAGGAATCCTATTTTTCTCCAGGAGATAGTAATTGTTTTCATGGTCTTCTACTGCCAAAACGTTACTCCTACTAGCAGGCAATGCTTTGCATATTCTCTACTTCAGCTCTTCTGTAAGGTAATATTTTCAGTATAATACGTCAAAACAATTCAAAAGGTTTTTTTTTTTCTTCAAATCACTTAACAGAGCTGCTCCAGCAGACTTCTGCAACAAAATCCCTTTTTGCAAAAGAGCAAACTGATTTTTTTATATTTAATTTTGAAATCTGACATATTGTAATTTGTGCTCTGATAAACTCTTTTCTGCTGTACTGTAAATTTGAGTGATATCATCCCCCCCCCACCAACAGCCTAACAACAGAACAATGAGCATCTAAACCAGTGATCCCCAACCAGTAGCTCGTGAGCACCATTTTGCTCTCCAACCCCTTGGATGTTGCTCCCAGTGGCCTCAAAGCATGCGTTAATTTTTGAATTACTGGCTTAGAGGCAAGTTTTGGTTGCATAAAAAACAGACGCCCTGCCAAACATTCTCTCCTGTAGGCTGCCAGTCCATATAGGGGTTACCAAAAAGCCAATCAGAGCTCTTATTTGACATCCACATGGACTTTTTCATGCTTGTGTTGCTCTCCAACTCTTTTTTAAATTTAAATGTGGGACATGAGCAAAAAAGGTTGGGGACCCCTGATCTAAACTAACCTTCTTGGGTTTAGCCCAATGTAAAAATTCTTTGCCAGACAGATGTCTATGCTCTAATTTCCCCTAGGCTGGCAGAATAATGCAAATATGTTTACTTCCTATGTTTATGGATGTCTAGATATGCTAAAATGCTATTCATAATGTCCTTGCCTCCAATATTTCCTTATACCTGGTGCCAGTCCATTGCTTACCTTTATTAACCAAGATGATCCGCTAAGCAGAAGGCACATCTTGTATTACATCTATGAATAACTAAACCAAGTGCAGGTTATCTTATCACATATATTTTGCATAATTTCCCTGTTCTACTGCATACTAGGGTTTACAGATAATGAATTATCTTTGCTTTCAAATGTTATTCCTGCAATATCTGTTTATGGTAGCTACAATAGTAAAAGTGACCAGAGACTCGCACACTATCTCCCATAGACTTCATGTTATTCAAATAATGCATTTTCTTTTAAAAAGTATTCCTTTTGCTCTGTATTAATAAAATAGTACCATGTACTTGATCCAAACTAAGATATTATTAATCCTTATTAAGCCTATTGGGTTTATTAAAAGGAACAGTAACGTCAAAAAATGAAAGTGTTTTAAAGTAACAAAAATATAATGCAATGTTGCCCTGCACTGGTTAAACTGATGTGTTTGCTTCAGAAACACTACTATTGTTTATATAAATAAGCTGCTGTATAGCAATGGGGGCAGCCATCCAAAGGAGAAAAGGCTCAGCTCCACAGAACATAATGGTGTTATCTGTTATCCACTATTTAACCTGTGCCTAGAGTTGCCACCTTTTCTTAAAAAAAATACTGGCCTTCCTATATATTTCACTTTTTTTCCTATTAATAACATTGGGATCAACCATCAAAAATACCGGTCAGGCCAGTAAAAAAACGGCCAGTTTGAAACCCTACCTGTGCCATATAACCTTTTTTCAGTGTGCGCCATTGTTACACAGCATTTCTATGCTGGAATCTGTATTTTTGGGAGAAGGTAGGTCAGCAGCAGGAACAGTGGACAGGGATTGGGCCTGAGCCAGCAGTGTCCCCTAGAGCAGGGGCCCACTGGGTTTTTTCTGACCCTGCAAGTGCAGTTGCTTTCCTGCTATTTTCCCTGCAGTAGGTTGTGTGTTAAACCTTTATGGGTACTTGCATCAGAATGTGTTCTTTGCACAAGTTACGCTCTACATTGCTCAGTCCTTCCTGCTTCTCATTTTTATGCTGCACCTATTGATTGAGGGGATCCCAGAAGCTACTGCCACTTCCGCACCCTTTGTTAGTTGTCTGTTGTGTCTAAAGAATAAGGTGTACACATCACCCACACACACTGAGAATCAGAAATGGCACTAAATAGACTTGCACAATTGCTCCCGATTTGCAGTGAAATGCACAAAGTCATTAATTTTGACAAATCAGCATCAGTTGCATCAGTTGTAAGGCAATTGCGTCAGGCTCAGCATGACTGCAACAACACTGGAATATTGGTGGGAAACACTGTAGGGAAAACATGGAAATTGCCCTCTAAAGTGCACTTTGCTCACTGGGCTTGCAGATGTAAATAACCTATATTGGGGGTAATGTAATAAAAGGCACTAAGTTTGCCCTGGGGCAATAACCCATAACAACCAATCAGCAGGTAGCATTTACTGGTCACTTGTTTAAAAAGCAAGCATCTTATTGGTTGCTATGGGTTACTGTCCCTGGGCAAACTTAGTGCCTTTAATTACATATGGGGGATTGACTTTATCAATTAGGTTTGTAGTGCAATACAGATGTACATGTAGGGCTCTAGGTTTATAGATAGATAAACAGTTACTTGCAGTTGGTGCTAAAGTTATTAGATTGTTACTGAAATTCAGAGAAGACATACTAACTGCACCATAATTGTAATGTCTTCTGAGCAACACAACTGAAATCCTGAGTTGCTATAGAGCAGTGCTCCACAACCAGCCTCAAAGCAGGTGCTTATTTTTGAATCCCTAGGTTTAGAGGCTGGGGTTTGGTTGCATTTAACCCATGTTTACTGCCAAACAGAGCCTCCTGTAGGCTGCCACATAGGGGCTACCAAATCACAGCACTTATTTTGCACCACCCACAGGGTGAGTACCTTGCCTCAGGTGGCAGCTCCCCAGAAGTTACCAGGGGCGGCAGGCAAATAGCCGCTCCTTGAAACTGTAAGAGTTGAATTTCCAGTTATTAAACCAGAAATTTGGCTTTTCTAGCGCAGAGAGCGATATTTCGCATTCTGTGCTAGAAATGCGCCCCCCCCACTAGACCCCCGTCGGTGACCTTAAGGTAAGCACGACGGGCGGATGGGGGGCAGCATTGCAAACGCCGCCTCAGGAGGCGTCTATGCCCGAAGCGCACCTGACCACCCAGAAACATTTTTCATGCAGGTGTTGCTCTCCAACTCTTTTAACATCTGAATGTTTATCACAAGGGAAAAAGGTTGGGGACCCCTGCTATATATAGATAAGGATATTTGTTTAAAAAATAATCCCCATTGAAGAATGTGATCAAGGCTGTGAATCACTGTGTCCCTTCCCAGAATGAGAAGCAATGTAGGTCTCGCTAAAAAGATATTGCATAAAACAACTCATATGTAAAACCCTTCTTCATGTAAATAAACCATTTTTAAAATAATATACTTTTTTAGTAGCCCCCTGGCATTGTATGATTCAATAGGGCACACAAACATAACAAACAAACTATAAAGTATGGTCACACAAGCCAATTAAAAGACAGAGTTCTGTCTTTTGCTTCCACACTTGTTCCTATTACAGTTAGAGTTGAAATATTTCTGGTCAGGTGATCTCTGAGGCGACACACAGACCATCATGAAATGGTAGTTCAAGGCAAGAGATGTAAAAGGGCAATATTTACTTAAATATATATACCAAGTTGGTAAAATACTTTAATATACTTAATTTGATATAAACTTATCTGTTGCTCAAGTATTCATTTTCGGGGTATAGTTTTCCTTTAAGAATCCCTTCATGTGGAAGAAGTTATGAAACCTATTTCAGCAAGTGTTACTGCAGCAATGATGTGCAGGGCACAATTTCCAATAATATAGCTTGCTCTTCTTCAAAGCAGAGTATATGCCTACCTACAGACTGCAAAGGCTTTGTCACCTCAAGAGAACAACACGTGCCAAACTCATGCACTGCTAAGCCCAGAATCTAATCAAATTAAGATAAAGAAGACTGCTATTTGTTTCCCTTTAGTGTTATCAGGAAAGTACCTTCTAGTTGATTCTATAAGGCACATGAAAATACTGTTATGGTGTATTTAAAGTATTTTACAATGTCCAGACCCCTCTCTGCCTTTGATAAAATGTGTGTTTACTTCTATAAAATACCTAACTTCTCCCTCCTCCTTTCCAAAAAGAAGACTTATTTTTCTATTTTGCTTTTGGCAGACTTTCCTCAGGGTATCAGCTGAATGTCAGTTGCTAAAATATAATTGCCTGTTACTATTAATACATGTAAATATAAATATATATATATACAGCAGCACTTTAAAGAGATTATACATCGTTCACATCAGCTCTTGCCCTGATGGACCCTACAGTTTGGCTCCCTATGAAGCTTGCTAGGGTTAGTTTTTTTAGGGACCAATTAAGCTTCCTATATTTTTTTTGGAGTGTGGGATGAAACCCGAGTACCCAAAGGTAACCCACCCAAACACATGGAAAAACATAAAAACTCCTTTCAGATGGTTCTCTGGCTGAAAATTAACCTGTGACTCCAGTGCTGTACTGCACCACTATATTGCTCACTGGGATTATTAGCAAGTCTATGGAACTGCAAGAAAAAAATGTAACATATGGTATAAACTGCTGTGTAAATGTAAGATGACATAATGTGGGTGGTGTTGAAAAAATTGCCCATTAATTTAAATGAGCTTCATGAATTTTCACTATTTTGCCAATTTTTTGACAAAGCAAACGGGACAGATTAGCCCATCACTCAATGTGGGTAATGTTGGCACTAGTTCCAGCAGATTAATACCAAGTGTTGCAGGATATGAAGGCACATTTACTGTGTACTAGACCACAGCATTAGCACTGCTAGTAGTACAGACTGCCAATTACTAGACAATCACCACAAATACCACTGGGATGTTTATTGGAGTAGAAGGGAAACCATTCTGCCTTGCCTTCAACCTCATTGTCCCAAGACTGACTGATCCCTCTCTAAATCATTCCCACTGCATTTTACTGTGATTTGAAGTTTACAATTCATAAAATAATCCAAAATTACCCCCAAAAAGAGCCAAGACTCTGAATGCCTTATTGAATCTTTAAATCAAGCAACCAGATATCAAATGATTCAATGCCAGTAATTTGTAAACATCTGTTTGTTGTAATCATCAGATTTTGTTTGGTTTTCAAACATTTTTTGGCTCTGACATGAGGCACACGACAAGAGAAGAAAACATGTGGTCTCTGTCTGTGATTTACACACTACAAGCTAGGATTGCAGAAATTGTTTGTTGTCTAGGATTGCAGAAACATGTTGTTCCCAGGTTTTTGATTGGTGGCACAGGAGTCTGTAGAAAGCAATACATGTATATGTGAGCAAATAGGTCAGTCATGATGGTTTCCTGAGATAATTGCTCAAAATCTGCTTCAAGATCAGAATTTATTTTATTTATGCAGTATAACCAGAGAACAAAGAGAGCACTCATTTTATTAATGATGCGCACAAATTCAGAGCTGAAAAAATACAGAGAACTATGTTGATTGTTTCGTTATTTTCCTCTAAAACCACAGGCACTTTTGATCCAATGAAATGAAAAATGTAATTTGTGATGTAAATTCCTGAAAGTAGCATTGTTTGTTATTTATCACCCTGCAAATGTTAACTTTCTCATAGCACTTTGTTTAAGATCCATTTGCATTCCACTGAAAATAAGACAGATTTGACCTACAGTGATGCATAATTGGCACAACATAGTGTGTTGTGATTTATTTTAAACTTTAATGGACAACAGTGATACATATTGGGATGACTTCAATTTATGTAATTATATCTGTGGCCGCTGTGGGGTACCAAGATGCTACTGTGATAAACTTTGTCACCATATAGGGTTTCTGTGAATTTTGCTATGAATTTAAAGGGGTTGTTCACCTTTGAGTAAACATTTAGTATGCAGGGCCGCAACTAGGGGTAGGCACAAGAGACACCTGCCTAGGGTGCAACAATGTGGGGGCCTCCTCTGTCTCTCCCTCTTCTGTCCTTCTCCTCCTTTATCCACTGCCCCAAATTGCCCCTCCACTTGCCATTCGTTGCACCTATGTTTAGGTCCGTACTGGGATTCACAATGGGCCCTAGCTTTCCCAGTACACAGAGGCCCAAGCAGCCCCCCACCAGTCCAATAAATAGTGACTGTCTATGGCAACTTACAGCAGCCCCTCTGGCATTTGCCAGAACCCACAGATTGCAAGTCCAGCCTGCCTATGTTATGGTGCACACATGCACATACGCACACACGGGGGGGGGGGGGGTTAGCCTACTGGGTTGCCTAGGGCGCCCAGCAGCCATTCTATACAAATATAACTAAAATATAACTAAAGTGAGCCACACCTACTGTATAAAGGGAATGTAAACCCATATGTGGCCCTAGTGAAAATGGTAGTGCTCTTAGATTTTATTCTCTACTGGTAAAGGAAATGATGCATAAGTACTATAAAAGAACTGCAGAATATGTTGACATTATATAAATTAAAAACAACACTATATAAGCCAATTGGAAAATGGGCCTATTATGGTGAATTTTAGAGACAAATTCTTGTTACTGGGTCACTTCTAACCAATGAAGCAATGTGGGCAGGGCAATCCACATGCACAACCCTGCCATATAGCTGGGGAACTCTTCGCCTCCAAAGTGGCTGGGCAGTGTGTCGCCCCTAAAATTTTGCCACCCTAGGCCTGGGCCTTTGTGGCCTCGCCACAAATCCGGGACAGAATATGAAACTCGGTAAATGGATAGGATGTGCATTATAAAAAAAAAAAGTTTTTAATATAGTTAATTAGGCAAAAATGTAATGTACAAAGGCTGGAGTGCGTGGATGTGGAACAGAACAGAACACTACTTCCTGTCTTTATTTCTTGGTTTCCACTTGAATCTGAGCTGAATGCTGAGAATCAATTGCAAACTCACTGAACAGTTATGTCCCATGTGGCCCCCCTTATAGTCACTGACTAACTCATAGTTAGAGAGCTGAAAAACTATCTTACAAAGCATTTGTTAGCTTGCCGAACTTCACTGTTTAAAAAGAGTACTTGGTATAAAAACTAAAAAAATTTATTGCTGAAAAGCAGGAAGTAGTGTTCTGGATATTATGTTAGACACCCAGTCACTCCAGCCTTTATACATTACATTTTTGGAAACATTACATTACATATTTAGAAACATTGTTTATTTTGCACAGCCTATCTATTTACCCAGTTTTATTTTCACACTGAACTGTTCCTTTAATGTCTTATTCATAACTGCATAATACAATTTATTAGTATCTTTGCAAATATAACAGTTTAAAGCTGGCCATAGCTGCAAAGATCTACCTTCAACGATCCTACGTCCTTCTCTTCTCCCAACCTGCCATTAACCATTCAAATCAAATAAAGCAGTAAAAGAACAGATGAGACGATGTTCAGCCCCTATAGCAATCATAGGAAAGTTTCTGTTCGACAAAGCTGGTGACAGTCTCCCACTGAAAATCGTCCGATCAGTAGTGATGGGCCAATTTAGTCGCCAGGGGTGAATTTGTGGCGAATTCCCACGATTCGCCGTTGGCGAATAAATTCGCAAA
This sequence comes from Xenopus borealis, assembly GCA_024363595.1. Taxonomy (NCBI): domain Eukaryota; kingdom Metazoa; phylum Chordata; class Amphibia; order Anura; family Pipidae; genus Xenopus; species Xenopus borealis. Next base: position 70,414,542 of record CM044433.1, on the reverse strand, counting down.
ACGACACGACGCGTCGAAGTTGATGCGACGAGCGTCAAAAACGTGCCGCGACTTGTTTCGCTAATTTTTTCTGCTGGAAATTCGAAAATTTTTCGGCGAAACAGGGTAGATTCGCCCATCACTACCGATCAGCAAAACAAGCACAGATGTGATCGGCAGCCAACCAAAATCTTTTAACCTGTCCGATCGACTGAATGATCGATCGGCATCGCAAGATAAATGTTGAGACACTCTACACACGATCCAAAAATCGTATGCAATTGGGATCTGTGGGTCTATGGCCAGCTTTACTCGAACAGGAACTTAAAAACACCTGTAAATAAACTTCAGATAAATTATTTGAATATTAATATTGACAACAAGGTGGCCACTTGCCAGGCATAACAAACACAGCTTTCCAGTAGATTTCTGTGCATGTAACAAGTGTTCTATACTGTATCCTTTGCTGCAAAATGAAAAAATTATATTCACATGACAAAGCAAACAAGATCTTAAAAACGTCAACAATATTTAAACTGAAACTTTAGATAAAATTGCTCCAATCAGTTTTTAAAATGCAATGGCTTGATGGACAGAACATAACTAATGTCAGAAGTCAACAATCAGATAATATTATTTCCATGATAAACATAGAAAAAAAGATGTTGGATTCATTTTTCAGTGAGGTGTGCTGTGTTCTGCGTGTAAATATTATTACAGTTTTGCAAAATGTTAACATTACAAACTCTGGGCACCAAGAAACTGCTATTTTAATGGAACTGGCAGACAATATACATGTGACCATATAGATACTCTGTACCCCATTTACATGCAATGTTGTATCTCCATACTACCCTGGTCCTGGTACAAAATCACAACAAATCCTCCTAGACAAGCCTCTACCTAACTCCATTTTTATATAACTGATAGTGACAGCAGAAGAAAATTTTGTCTCTTCACTTAAAGGGGAACTCCTTCCAAACCAAAATTTGATAAAGAGGCCCACATAACACAAAAACCTCTAATATACCCATACCAATTACCAATATGAATGAATGCAATGTTCTATGCTGAAATTCTGATGGTTAACAGTTCTCTTTCTGCATTATTTAAAATCTTGCCAGGGGAGGAGGGACTAAAAAACTGATGTTACAAATTTATAACAACTTTGCCACAGTTTACAGACAGCATGCAGGAATTATTATTATTTATTATTAACATGTATTCCTCTAGTGCCAACATATTTCATAGTGCTGTAAAGTAAATGTGATTATACAACTAAATCACATGAATTACATACATAGAACAAATGGAGTTACATATATCACAATCAATGCTGGTACAAAAGGCGAGGAAGACCCTGTGCAGAAACAGCTTACAATCTAAAGTGAAGGGAATGATACACAAGGTGTGGGAGTGGGCAAGATAACAGTTAAAGGGGAAGGAAACCCCCCAGGCGCTAACTTAAACCCCCCACCCCCCAGTAGGCCCCCCTCCCCCTCGGCCTACCTCTCCCCCCCGGGCTATTGCCCCTAAGTCCATACTTACCCCTTCATGCAGGTCCCCTCCAGCGATGTTCACAGGGGCCATCTTCTCTTCTAACGGATTCTTCCTGGATCTGACGGCGATGGGCTGCGCATTCACTAAGGACGCCAGTTCACTGAGTTCGCCAATTGAACTTCATGAACTTTCGTTACATGCACAGTAGTACCAGCGTCCTACTGCACATGCGCCGCCGATGGAGCCAGATCCAGGAAGAAGAGAAGAAGGCCCCATGAAGAATCACATGAAGAAAAACTTAAGCTTTAGGGCAAATCCCTCATAAAAAAAACCTAGAGTGAAAATCATGCAGGATGTCAGTATCTTCAAATGGTTCAAGGAACATGTGCCACTGACTCGTACATGACCTTGACAGGTTTTCTATATTTTTAGATTTGCACTGTTTTAAAAAATTCAAGTTTTTTCTTACCTGAAAATGTGAGTTTTGACCAACAAACCGAACTCAAAATCTCGAATTGTCGTGGAAATCCCAATTTGAACCTTAATAAATCTGCATCTTAATGAAATACATTTCAAATCACAATACTATGGGGCAAATTTACTATTATTCCCCAAACAAAATTAGATTTTGCTCGATATTCGATTAGCATTCGATTTTCGGTAGTTCCAATCTGGTGAAGTAGGCAATCGAATAATTTAAAATTTTTAAATCCTTCGCTGATCGAATATTCGATCATTCAAATCTATTTGATCATTTGATCGTTCACTATTCGATGATCGAATAAGCCTAATTTGCATATTTGACCAATCGAATTAATCCTAGGATCGGAATTTGATCGAATTCGATCGAACTTCGATCTATTCATGTGAACTTAGTAAATCAGCCCCTATGAGTTAGTGCCAAGATGGTTTTAAACACAACTATACAAATGTAGCTGTCTTCTATAAACAAGGGAATGATGTAGAGATATGATACTTTTTGTTTACGTACATACTTAAGGGTGCCCTGCTTTCTCTTTTTATAAAGTTAATTATGAATTTTTCTTGTCAATATACTAGCAGTGAGCACCCACTAGTATGACCTTTGGCATTCTACTTCGTGTTACTATTCTCATATTCTATGAGGAGCTGCATAAAAAAATTAGGGTAGCAGTGAATGTGATCTACTAAAGGTAATGCCACACAGGGCTGAAACTATGCCTGCTGAAAAATGCAGGCCAAAGCAGGCCTAGAGTTAGTCCTTACCCTGGAATCAGCATTACCTTGCCTGCACCAGGATCCATTGCATCAGCCCAGGTGCAGGCAAACGCAGAGTATTTCAGCAGAGAAACTCTCATTTGCATTTTATAGCCAAAATAAACAGCGTGTACTTCTGCCCAGGCCAATGCAATGGATTTGGTCTCAGGCAAAGTAAGATGCTGACTCCAGTGTAGGAATTCTCGGCCCCTGCTGCAAGTGAGCTGTGAACTTTGGAAGGCAGGGTGGGCTGGAGCTCCAAAGCCTGCACATTGCTCCCTGTGCTCTGATTCACAAGTGTAAGTCCTGGTAAAGCACAACGGGGATTGAATGGGTGAAGTTTGAACCTCTCCTCCAGTTTATCCAATCACCATGTGGCTATACCAGAACTTAATCTTCACTGGCGAATCAGAGCACAGGAAACTGAAGATACAGACACCTGAGCTCCCTGGCTAAAGTAACTGCAGTGTTCTTTTTTTTTCTTATAACTTTTAGGGGCATGGCCACATATGTTTTTTTAAATAACTTGTAGGGGTCCTAGCCACAAACATTTTTTTTAAATAACTTGTAGGGGCCCTGGCCACTGATGCAGTTTATTTTTTTTAATTACTTGTAGGGTCCTGGCACCAATGTGATACGTGGTCACCAGTGTTTTTTTTTCCCATTAACTTGTAGGGGGCCCTGACCACTTATAGGGAGATAATTCATATTTTTACACTTGTGTCATATGTGGCCTTTGTACTGTTGGGTAAGGGAGGGGTGGCAAGTGGGCCCAGAAAATTTTGTTTTGTGGGGCCCCATGATTTCTGATGGCAGTCCTGGTGTGTGTATGGATGCTGGATTTCATTTGGAGGGGTTGAACTTGATGGACTTTGTCTTTTTTCAACCCGATGTAACTATGTATCATATCACATTTGTTTTTTTTTAAACAATCAGGGAATACAAATTGCCTACTCACAAACAGTTCAGCATCAAGAGAGAATCACAATATTGTGAATGGGTTGAGTGCAGAGGACTTCTTGTTATTGTCTATTAATTTTGTGTTTATAACCTCATTGCACCCCTGCTTAATGGTTTAAAAATTAGTGGTGAGCACACCTTTCCCTTATTTGCTTTAGTTTATACAAGAGCTGTGGCCAGCTCCATCTTGTAGTTCACTCCTTTACAGCTGTAGTCAGGTGATCCCACTGGTGGTTAATAAAAGGGCACCCAAGTTTGGGAGTTTTTACCCTGAAAGCAGCAATTAATTTGCAGGTAAAATTAGTCCCTTTATAAAATGTATAATGAAGCAATTGAATTCTTAATGAATTAGATTAAAGTTGAGTGTAGGACTAGCCATACCAGGTATGACTGACATAGTTGGCCAGTTTAAATATATTGCAAAATATGGACAACCAATCCCTGTTTTGTTTAAAGGGTAAGGGACAAGATGTCTCAATGTCTAAAATATATTGTTAATGGCTTGAGTGCAGAGGACCTCTTGTATTTGTTTATACTATATATATATATATATATATATATATATATATATATATATATATATATATATATATATATATATAGACAAATGCAAGAGGTCCTCTGCACTCAACCCATTATCAATATATTTAAGACATTGAGACATTCTGTGCATACAGCTACTAAAAAATGCCTTACCCTTTAAACAACAGGGATTGTTTGTCCATATATTGCAATATATTTAAGCTGGCCAACTACGTCAAAGTCATCCCATATCTGGCCAGTCCTACGCTCAATTTTCATCTGATTCATTAAGAATTCCACTACTTCATTAAACATTTTACAAAGAGACTAGGTTTTACCTGCTACTTACTTGCTGCTTTCAAAGTAAAACTCCCAATCATGGATGCCCTTTTATTAGACACCAGTGGGATCACCTGACTATAGCTGGGAAGGGTGGGGGCTACAACTTATATCAGTGTCATCTTGTAGTTATTTTTCTATCCTATGCACTTTAGTCTAGGGACAGTGAAAATAGAAAGGGGTGTAATTTGGACATTTCCGTAGCCCACACTGTGCCTGTATAAAAAGAAAACATCTTCAGATTGTAAAAGGGACGTCTGCCATTATCCTTTACATAACTTTGACAGGTTTTAGCTGGAGTATTTAGATTCAGATTTTTAGATTTTAGAAACTTTACCAGAAAGAATTGAGACTTTTTTAATAGACCCATTAAGGTTTCACAATTTATTTTAGAAGTAAGCAAGAGGGGCAAAAATGGCTTGTCTGTCCTGTAGCCTAAAGCACTGCAAAGTTAAGCCATGTAAACTTTTCATGTGAGAACAACAAAAGTTTTCAGTAAAAAAAGATTAACTTCCTATATTATTTATGCTCTCCAAGTACCCCCCAAAGGCAACAAAGATATGATGAATTATAAACATGATAAAACAAGTGTCATCTATTTATCATAGGGTGAGGAGAAGACATCCACCGCAGCAGTGCTAACACCACAATAAACCACAGGCAGAAAAGGATTTTCATAAGATCAAAGATAATATAAATGTACAAAGAAATTTTAACAAAACCATAAACCCCAAAGGAGCTATTCCAAATCTGCCAACATCAAAAGTAGGATAACATTAGCAATAAACAGCAACCATTAGATATGAACATACATCCATTTCATCATACTATTTTTATATGTGATTTTTCCTATATCTACAGAAACATTACCCGTAACATCCAAAGCACAAGTCCCTGTAACTGCATTAATCTGTGAATGAATGAGTTTAAAATATATTTCCATTCTCTGCTTCAGCAAATAATGAAATGCAACTGATAACAGAGTGGGCTCTTGCCAAAATTCCAGGCATGAGGCTTACAGATGTTGCTAGAAATCATAAGGAGGGGATGGGGGGAAAGGTTACCTTAAAATTTAATGCAGATGCCATAACAAAAAAGAAGGAAAAATACAAAATCATATTTCTAGCATTTTACCCAGATAGAGCCCACAAACCTCTACAGTATGGCAAACTATGGGTAGAAATGATGAACTGTTAAGATTAATCATGTAGCCACTGTTTTAAATGCATTATACAGAATTGATTAGGCATTTCATGTTGCATTTGCATTGCTTTAAATGTAAACTCTGCTCATTAAAGGGTGCAATCTTAGTCAAGTATATATAGGTCTATCTTTTAATACATTCTTATTAAAAACTTTCACATTGCAACCAAATGTGGGTTGTTTTAGCATTCTAATATGCAACATACTTTATATATGGCTTTTCCAAACAATATAAAATGCTATAATCCAGAAACCCTAGGTCCCAAACATTATTCTATCATACTTTTTCATGCTTCATTCAGCAAACTCTATCAAAGGTCGAGTTTTTTTATACCTCGAACAAACTTTAAAAAACTCAAATGAAATAACAACTCGAATGGTTTCTTATTTAAAAAAAAAACTTGAATGGAAAAAAACCTGATTCAGCAAGTTCGAGTTGTGAAACCCGAAAACCTTAATTGATCAAGTTTTCAGTGAAAAAAAACTCGATTCACTCAAATTCATCAGGTATTTGGGATAAATCCTCTAAAAACTTGAGCATCATGAAGGCTATTAACATATTAAAATGGTTCAATGGACCTCTGCCATTGACTCCTACAGGTTTTTTTTTTTTTTTTTTAAATAAACTCGAAACACTTTTTTTTACTCATAAATGTGAGTTTTATCCCAAAAAAATCACCTTGAAAACTCAAACCTGAATAAGTAACCCCCTATGTTTTTTTCCTGAATTATTTCTAGCATCCAGTATAACAGTGTTATGAGTTAAAGGTTATAACTGAGGTTCATATGCCATGCAGTGGAAAGTACTGCAGATACATACTCTGTGGTGTGCAGACCCTGTAAGTACCAAAAGGCCCTGAAGTGCATAGGGCTTTTTAGATCATTTTAATGTAGATTCGTGCAGTATATCTTACACATTGTTGTGTGGCCCTAAATTTATTTTACAGTGCTTCTTGTCACACCACTTATAGACTTAGTCAGCTTTGTCCTATAAACCTGAAATATAAACTTGAACTTTTATTATACCACTCACCTAATTGTGTTCTTTTATAACCCAACAGTGGAGATAATGTATGTATCCTATTCTATATCTTATTATATTACCTTATCTTCTATATCCTAAAGAAGAGACATGTTTATATGTATCTTTTCAATTCATTTCCTAGTCTAATCTGCTTTAACTCAGAAATGGAAATGCAACATAAATAAGACACACATTTGGAGCTGTATTTCACATCCCATTTAGAAATATTTATTCTAATTCCATGACTTTGCAATGCATTGTTCTATCTCACCTCTGTCTACCTCAGATGTGAGGTAATATTGGAAGTTAAACACTGAGGACAGAGTAGCCTAACATGTTAAATGCAGCACCAAATCCAATGAATTGTGTATCTGATGACACAGAAGACCTTATCTATTTGTGCAATAGGCACAAAAGACCTTATCTATTTGTGCAATAGGCACAAACTACGTAATTCCGGACCTTCTATCCATAGGCACTGTCTCTAAAGTTGTTTGTATATTTCCCTATATTTTGATCACTATCTAGGTGTTGGTGACACAAGCTGTAGATGCTTTCTTGGCAAACTTTCGTAAAGCAGCATTGCATCATGTATCATTGTATAATGGAAGTACATTGTAACGGAGACCCCAGACCAGTGAGCCAGGTCCCAGGACCATTTGTAGCATAGTAAGAAATAGGTAGCTGTATATATAACTTTTACAATTAATACCCTGATTAATTCACCATTGTGGTAAATTATTTAACTTAACTGTGATCTTTCTGTAAACTGAAATACCCTATGTCTGTACTTTATGGCTCAAAACCTATTTTGCAGAAATCATAATGTATTAAAAGGATATGCACAGATGTCCTGTTAGAGCAGGTATGAGATGCTATCTACAAAGTACACTCTAATACACAAATAAGCTTTGATGTCATTTTAAAATACTTCGTACACCATTGCTGCTGTAAATGTCAAGTAATGCATGAAGAAGCTGTTTAACATTACATCAACAAAAACAAAATATTTTGACTGCAGGCTTAGGGGTTGTGTTTATGCTGACGAAAAACATTCTCAGACTAATATCATATTTCTGCCTTTCATCATTCTCAAATATATATAAAAGGATATATCGTAAACATTCTTAAGAAATTAAATGGAATCTGTAAATAATCAATGTGTTAGCATCCAGTCATTTGATGACTAAGACTTTCACGCATTGCTTGAACTGCCTATTGCCTTCTTAACACACAAACTGCTGGTTGCAGCTTGCTCCATTTACATTTTAAAGTGTAATCATACTTACTTGTGAGCTTTCACGTAGCCCATACAGACAAAATATCTCTAATTTTATTAAGGCACAACATTGTGTCTATATACACACACAAGACTAGCAAGAACTGTCGAAATATAAACACTCAACAAATGTGGTAACACATCAATGATATTTTCCAGAAATGTTCCTTTTTATTAATCATGTCAAGGAAAGCATGGCTGTCCTCTGTTCATGCATAATGTACAAACATACCTCTCCTCCTATTCTGTTTCCCCTATCCATTTAAAAACAAGGTATTTACTGCCTAGTGATGTTATATTTTCATCCATATTTCAGCAACTCCAATGGCATCATACTTCTGTTCCAGAGCCATTAATATCAGCTCTCCTATTTTACCAGACAAGCTTCTTGGATTTGTAAACCTATAATTAACAGATTTACCTATTTATTACTTGTGGTCCTCCTTGCCCTATTTGATATGCCCATCCATCTCCCCACTCCTTTGTGTCCTTTATTATAGCCACAGCCTCATGTAAACTATGTTCAACAAAAAGTATCATTGCTCCAATCCCCCTGTGCCTACTTTAAAAATCTCCTCCAACCTCCTACCAATCTTCTCTCCATCCTGGCAAAGGGCCTGTTGCTGACAAATCAGCCCAGTTCTCCAAAAAAAAACCAAAGCCTATCTCCCAACAACAATCTAATATCATGAAGGATACTGTAAATATCTGGTCTTGCTCTATATTTCAGTCTCTCAATAATAAGATTTGTGGAAATGTCTGTAGTGGTCTGGGAAATGAGATTTACGGCACTTCAACTAATATAGCTATGGGCATATATGGTTTGTGCAGGGGTTGAACTTGATGGCCTTTGTCTTTTTTCAACCCGATTTAACTATGTAACTATGTAACTCGCAGACAAACCAGCAGACCAACACACTATTCAAAACCAAGAGCAGCACTTGTGCAGTCCTTCATACATTTTCAATTGAGCTGATACAGTATGTTTGAATTTAGTAGCAATTCCTAGAATTCTCTAGACTGAGGTACTAAACTGGCCCAGTTCTGGACGACATTCAATATTCCCATATCTATCACAGAAGTTCCAGTATCCATTTAAATTATGTTCCACCTGTAAGAAGCTAGGGAGAATTAATGTAAACCTGTTTCAATTATCCATGTGGACCTGTTGATTTAAAAGTTTCAAGAGATCCACCCTCAAAAACATTTAGCGTTGGGGCAGACGGGGAGATTTTGCGATGTGACAATCTCCCCGAACTTCCTGCTCCCTTCCCACCACCTGTTTGAATGAAAAAACGTCAGCGCCAGTGCACTCGCAGCATTACGATTTCCGGAATTGCTGGAGTTTTTTTAATTCAAACAGGTGGCGGGAATGAATTTTGAATTTATCTCAAAGAGAATGCTTAATACTTTAAATGCCACTGTTTTAAATAAACATTTGATTTTATGTAAAAAAAATTAGCATTAGTGCCAAATATGCTTACAGCTAAGCATTACCTTGGGGGTGAGTAGATCATGAAAGATCAAGATCCATCATGAAGGTGAGCAACAGGTGAAGGGGTGTGAGAGAATTCACGTGATGGCAATCACTGGGAAAAAAAGAGTTTCTCAAAAGAAAAAGGCCATGCTGTTTTACTCCATGACTAGGGGACTATGTGTTGGTTGAAGTAAACTATTCCTGTGCTGGACTTGTATTGCTGAAGTGAAGCTGTTTTGTTTTCTGTACCATTGCTTGCTGCTGGAAGCATGTTGGTACCAAAATAAATGGACTATTTTACTTTCACATTGCAGTGGTCTGCATATATGGTGCAATCCCCTCTGTGATCACCCTTAACATCACACTTTTTAATAACCCGTTAATTCAGAAAGCTCTGAATTACAAGAAGGTCATTTTAAGCAAGTTATTGTATTTAAAATTATTTCATTCCCCCCCCTAATAATAAAACAGCAAATTTTACTTGAAACGAACTAAGCTGTATGAATTCATATAAGCAGCGGCATTCTGATACTGATGCCTCCTCAGATGCAAATCCACTCTCTCACAATAGAAAAGCCAAATTTCCTGTTTAAAAACTGGAAATTCAGCTCTTTAAAGTACTAGGAGTGGCTTTTTGCTTTCCCTGATAACCTGCTCGGTGATGCCGCCTGAAACAAGCTTTTCAACTTGCCTCATTGGAGCAGCACCCCTGCATATTGGTGGTAAAACAATGTTATTAATGTTTAAATATTTTTTTAGGGATAAACCACTACCCTAATCATCTTATGTCATTTTAAAAATTAAATGGATATAACAAATTGGACATTGTAAAATATTGCACATAATCTGTGCAAGGTCTAATAGCAACTAACCAGATATTTGTCTTCAGTAACCAGTAAATGCTTGCTATTGATTGGTTGCTATGGGTTATTGGACCTTTCATATTTGCAACTTGTATTACATTACGAATAGTTGTTCATGTCTGCACATAAACCCATTCTCTTGAAATAATAGTAGTAAAACAATGTAGCATTAATACTAGAACTGATTATTTTGTGAATACTGGCACATACTATTACATAATCATTAGGGGCCATAAAATACTCTTGCAAATCTTTTTTGCAGATGTTGCATAAAATCCTATCTCATATTTTTCTTGTGGACTGTTTGCAAGCCTCATTAAAAGAGCAAATAAAGCAAGTATTATAGTCTAGGAAAGCTTTAATGAAACTCTTAAAACAGATTCCATATTACAATAAACTTATCCTACAGAATGCTCATATCCTAAATAAATAAATCTTAAGAGAGTCCAGAATTGAATTTGCTAAATATTTCAATATGCTGTAAAATATAGTATGATTAATATATCTCTTGTTCTCAGTAATAATAACAATAACGTTGAGATCTCTGAATTAGGGATGGCGCGAACTGTTCGCGCGCAAACTTGTTCACGTGAACATCCGCTGTTCGCGCTCGCAGAACATTCGCGAACGTCGCGCGACGTTCACCATTTTGGGTTCGCGCATAGTCGCCGCTTTTTTTTGCCCTCTCACCCCAGATCAGCAGATACATGGCAGCCAATCAGGAAGCTCTCCCTCCTGGACCACCCCCACACCCCCTGGACCACTCCCCTTCCATATATAAACTGAAGCCCTGCAGCATTTTTTCATTCTGTCTGTGTGTGCTGCTTAGAAGAGTTAGTGTAGGGAGAGAGCTGTTAGTGATTTCAGGGACAGTTGACAGTTTGCTGGCTAGTAATCTGCTTGATACTGCTCTGTATTGGAGGGACAGAAGTCTGCAGGGATTTGAGGGACATTTTAGGTTAGGTAGCTTTGCTGGCTAGTAATCTACTGTTCTTCAAACAACTGCCATACATTGACCTGTATTTTTTCTGTGCTTCAGTGGCTGCGACTATTTTCAGCATTTATATGGCATATTTTTTCTGTGTTTCAGTGGCTGCGACTATTTTCAGCATTTATATGGCATATTTTTTCTCTGCTTCAGTGGCTGCGACTATTTTCAGCATTTATATGGCATATTTTTTCTGTGCTTCAGTGGCTGCGACTATTGGATTTTTTAGATACATTTTTGCCCTTGATCCCCCTCTGGCATGCCACTGTCCAGGTCGTTGCACCCTTTAAACAACTTTAAAATCATTTTTCTGGCCAGAAATGTCTTTTTTAGCTTTTAAAGTTCGCCTTCCCATTGAAGTCTATGGGGTTCGCGACGTTCGCGAACCGTTCGCGCGTTTTGTCGCAAGTTCGCGAATATGTTCGCGAACATTTTTTCCGCGGTTCGCGCCATCCCTACTCTGAATTATGCTACTACAGCTGTAATTTTGTCTCTGTGTCGGCCTTATTAATATTTTAAACAACCCTTAATGATTTGCAAATGTACAGATACTAGAACATCTGGGTAATAGTAACCATGAAAAAATGCATTAAATAAAATTTCATGGGTAGTGATAGGCGAATTTAATCGGCAGGTGCAAATTCACAGCGAATTCCCGCGATTCGCCTCCGGCAAATAAATTCTTGAAACGCCAGCGGAAATTCGCTTGGTGAAAATTCGCTGCCGTAAAAAAAAAGGAGACGTGACTCGTTTCAAAAATTTTCAGCATTTTGAATAAATAAGCAATAAGTTGTGGGTTTATTCAAATTAGAGAAAAACTCTAAAATTGCAAGAATGCTAATTTTGATAAATAAGACCCTACATTATAAAGCACTGTTATAAAAAAAAAATTATTTCTCCTTTGATTTACTGAGAAATGTATATGACCTCTTGCTTTTCACCACTTTGATCATTCTAGTCCGACTATTGTACCTTTCATGGATGAGCTCAGCTGTTTAGCTGTGTGTGGTCTGCTCTGACTGTAATGTGTAGGCAAAAAGTGTTAGTCTTCTACTGCTAAGTGTGATTACTCTAGGCTGCCTAATTCATAACTTCAGATAAACTAAGTTATATCTCATCCTCTGTTGTTTTTAATTATTTCCAAATGGGAACAGCATAGTGTAATCTTTGAATTCCACTGGATAAAAGAACAGTACTAAGTACAATATTAAGTTAGTAGAATAATTGAATGTAGGCTGATTTCTTCTGAGTTATAAGAGAGTAGCTACCTCGGAACTCCTCTGAACGGGAGCAGGAAAGAGACTGAGAAACTATACATGCTTACAAAACAATAATATTTTTAAAGTACCGTGAAGCTGCCACAAATGTTGTTTTTTCCCACCCTTACATGCAAGAGGTATGTCTCAGAGAAGTTGTGGCTGCTCTTTAAGCACATCACTTACTGGACATCATGTAGACTCTAGAATGATAACCAGATTTGTAAGTGTCTCGTTGAAAAGGTCAAACTAAACACACACAGAATACCTCACTTCTTTAGTTGATCTTAAACTCTTACAATGTTTTGTATCAGTGAAGTGCTTATTATGTTAGCCATGAAATATTTTCTTAGCACTTGATCTAGTTTACTACTATTCAATGAACTAAAGTAATTCTCCCGCATAATAACCCTCCACACAAGTACAATGCAAAGAAAGTTATTGTTTTTAATAGTTTTCCTGTGTTTTTTGAAGAGCAAAGGGGTATTTCTATGAACTGAAGAATGTTGTGATGTACAACACTGAAAGAGATCAATAGGTATTTTATCAAACAGGTATTACGAGGGGAAATAACGTTGGGTTGGTTTATGTGATAAATATTTTAGAAGGTACATTGCAACTTTTGTATTCATTTGTACTGTATTCAGTACAGTGCAAACTTTACATGTATGGAATCTGAAAGTTGTTCTCCAGATGACCATCTTAGACCACCATAGACTCCATTTTAATCCAATAATTCAAATAAAAAAAAGATTTCTTTTTACTTTGTAATAATAAAACAGTACCTTGTGCTTAAACCCAACTAAAATATAATTAATCTGGGAGCCAAAACAATCCTATTGTGTTTAAGTTTAAATTATGTTTTAGTAGACTAAGGGGCAGATTTACTAAGGGTCGAATTAAAAAACCCTCAAATTCGACACTGGGAATAGTTGGGGAATGAAAACCCTTTAAATTTGAATATCGAATTCGAAGGATTTTACCGCTATTCGATTGGTCGAACGATCGAATAGCGATAATTCGATTTTAAATTATTTGCCTTCTTCTTCTGACTCTTTCCAGCTAGTGTCATAGGACACCCATTAGTTTTTATTTTACCCATTCGATCAAATTTTTTTCTTTGATCAAAAATAATGAAACCCAATTCGGTAGCTTTGATCTGGCAAGCTAGGTAGTTGAATAAAAATTTAAAGGGGAAGTAATTCGACTGTCAAATAGTCGAATATTCGAATAGATTTTTATTCGAATTATTAGAATCATTCGGTTCGATCGAATTTTCAAACTTCACTGGTCGAAGTGGTCTTCAAAAACATTCAAAAATTCTAATATTTTTGAAAATTCAATCGAACTTCGAATCTTTCATGTGAATTTAGTAAATCTGCCCCTAAAGATATAGTGATCCCAATTACAGAAAGACCCCTTATCCAGCCAACACCAGATCCCAAGTCCTATATCTTTATTATGATTGCTTTTCCTACATGACAAAAGTTCTTCCATGACTGCAGCCTAGTAATTACTTTTTGTAGATTTGTAGTGGAAAAAGTGATGAGCGACACCTTCAGCCTTAATACTGATGCAGGTAATATATGCCAAACGCAATGTTAGAAATGTTCAAACCACATGACGCATCAGCAAAGTATATTGGCAAACCACAGCTGATACTAAGAAGCACATCCTGATGAACCAGTATTATAAAACTTGTGGGATGGAATGTTCACAGATTCCATTAGTGAGATCATTTGGTATTGCAAAGTACGGTTGACTATAATTTTTGTGATCTGCTCTAACCAGAGCTCATTAGTCATAGTATCTCATTCTGAAACATCTGGAGTTCAGTTACCCGGTGCTGCTTGCATAAGCGAAATGCAGTAATGTAATTTCACAGGCCAGATAAAAAATAAAATAAACCAGGCAAGATCTCATGGCCTACCTCTGGTTAAATGAAATGCATAATATTTCCTGAAAGCTTTTAGTGGTGTGTAACAGAGAAACAATTACACCAAACTTATCATAGGGAAACATCACTAGTGTATAATTATTGGGTGAGAACACTTTAAACAGCATATGAACCACATGTCACCATGATTCAGTGTTGTGGAACAAAAAAACTGAAGTAGTCTGGTGACTGAAATGTTTAACTACTTATTCCACTTCCACTGGATGCAGCTTCAGTTGGGGACATTTGCTATACCGTTTTAGAAAGGACAGATAAGCTAGCTATTTACACTGGATGCATGAAAACAATATACCAGTGTATATTGCAGCTGTTTCAAATGGGGGTCACTGACCCCAGTGTGGTAGATAAGAGGCAGCGCACTCCTGGGCTTCAAAGAATCAATCGCTTGTCTCCAAGTTTTTTAAAAGATATATGTTACACTTTATTTCAACATAGTATTAACCCGAACAACATATCCTCTGAGGTCTGACGCGTTTCGTGATACAACACTTCCTCAGAGACCTCACTGACCCCAGTGGCAAAAACACAATTGCTCTGTGAGATTACAATGTTATTGTTATTCTTACTTTTATTTCTTAACATCATATTCATTCCCTCACTTGTTCATATTCCAGTTTCTCATTCAAACCACTGCCTCGTTGCTAGGGAGGCTGGAGGGAACTGAAAATTACAAAAAAAGATTGAAGACCAATTGCAAATTGGTTCAGAATATCATTGTCTCTGTCATATTAAAGGATAACAAGCCATTTAGAGCAGTACATGTAGAAGCAAACAGAAAAGTAGTAAAAATAGATTAGTTATCCAAGATTTACAATTAACCACAGTTGGCTTGAGAACGTGAGTTTTTGCTTCGTTCCATCATTAAAATATTGTCATGTGACCGTTCAGACCAAGGGTTAGATACATACTGGCCCTTTTTTTATTCTAGTAGTTGAAAAATATAACAGGTGCATGATGTATATTGTATTATACTGTTTATAAAACAAATTACTTTTAATTGTTGACTTATTTAATTAATGACTTATTGCTTCTTGACTAATGTCTATATAACAAGTTTACTTTATGAAGATTGTACGTTGATGCAGATTCTCTTCCGTAATTTTTAGCTGCTCGTGCAGATAACATTGTACAGAGAAGCAGCATGTGAAATTACAGTTCGATTTTATGGTTAAGAGATTTTTCATTTGCACCAAAACAGCCCTCCAGGGGTTTTCTGTTATATTGCTAGGGTAAGTCAAAAGGCCAGACTGAGCCAGACTGCTTAATTATTGGTTGACGGGTCACACTGCCACCAGGGGGAAAACTATTATATTATTATTTTAATTCGTTTTACAGTTGTTTTTTGCTAAATCTCCAAAAAGTTTCAGAGAAAAATCAATCATGTTTGCACCTGCAACTTTTCAAGAAAAGTTTATTGATGATATTTTCACGAATCACAGGAAAACCATGATTTAATTTACTCAAAGTTTTTTATTTTCAAGAAAAGAAAAATACATAATACATACAGTACATTTTATTATATTCACGATAATATGCATCACATCAGTAAAATAACTAAAACAAAGGAAAAACAGTAGAAAAGAAAAAGATAGCAAGAAGGAAAGAAAAGAGGTAAGTTCCCCTGCTCTCATTGTGGCATTAATAAAAACTGCATATGGCCTATGCCAAACATATTAAAATTATTAAAAGTTAAGCTGTTTTGTAGCAATATAACTAAAGTATGGCATCCAAATTTTAACAAACTGTTCCATGTTGCCCTGTACTTGGACTGATAGCTGTTCCATGTGTAAATTACATTATTTCTGTTTAAGTCTGTTGCCAGACTATTTCCAGTGTTAACCAACATATACAGTAGCAAGGGTCCATTTTGCTGCAGAAAGCAAATGTTTAGTTAAATGTCTAGACCGCTTGTTAAGATATTTTATCGGTAGAAAAAAAAAATAGTGCAGTAATTCCCATGGAATGATCTCCTGTAGCAGGGAATGTAATATCTTCCACTGGGTTTGTACAAATGGACAGTCCCACCAAATGTGTACTAATGTTCCTGAAGTATCACAACCCCTAAAGCATAGAGGTGAATGTAATGGAGAGATTTGTTGTTTTCACTGAGGAGTCATTTACCATTTGGTTAAGAGTTTGTATGAATGTTCTTTCGTCTCCAATACACTTTTAGCAGCAGCAGATTTTATTCCAACCATCTCCTGGCAATGGGGAAGGTATGTCCTTTTCCAGGCTGTAAAGTAGGTGGGAATTGATTGCAACGTGATTTATAACATTTGAGAGTAGATAATTGACATCAGTCACTTTGTGAGGGGACAGTTATCAAAAATAGTTTCAAGCATATTTTGTACAAAATTTGTTATTTGAGCATATGTATACATTTCTGACTCTGAAAAACCATAAGTAAAGTGGCGTAACTAGATTTTACTGGGCCCCACAGCAACTTAATTTTAGGGCCCCTAACATAACATATAACATATAACATATTTATACCTATATATATTGTTCTTTGTTTAGGGCCTCATGAGGCCCCTATACCCGATGGGCCCCCCTGTAGCTGCAGGGCCTGCTTCCTCTGTAGTTATGCCCCTGAGTAAACTGTAAAAGTTGAAAAGATTTCATAATTTGAGGACCCACACAGCTGTGCTTGCAATCATGGTGGAAAAGAAGGGTTACCAACTAATGATTGCATCAGAGAGGAGGGTTTGCAAAGGTAATAGCTGTGTTTACATGAGTCCCAAATCCACAAAGATTGCTGTACTATTGAGTTTTTTTATTGGAAACTTACTTCTCCAAATTTAGTCAGCCCAGAACAATTTATTAACTGTCATAACAATCCATTGTTGCCATCTCTATCCATTCCGTAGTAGGTGGGGGGAGTTGCCATTTAGTTCATTGACCAATCTGCACCATTTTATAATACAAAACCCGAAACCTCCAATTATTGGTTTTTGATATAGTGCTAAGCTTGAAACCCTGGGTTTCTTATGATGCCAAAAATAAGCTAAAAGTTGTTCCTGCAAATAATGTAATGTCCTTCAGTGGAACAAGCAAGTGGTAAAACACTGAATTAATAAAGTAATTTTGGTAACCAAGTCATTTTAATAGCACAAATGCACCCTAGCCATGTATCTTTCCCAACATTTCAATAGGTTCTACAAATGTTTAATGAGAGGTTGGTAATTTGCCTCATACAACTGTGAGTAGCTCAGGGTACTCTATTTTCCTAAATACTTGATAGCAGTTGGGCTAGATGCAAGCTGGAAATTGAGCTGGATTAGCTAGAGCATTGATTCCGGCGTATTGACACCCATCATTTCTGATTCATGCGAATTAACTTTCATCCCTGAATACTTGTAAAATTTAGAGAGTAAAGAAAAAAGGGTAGGAAGGCCCATTAATGGTCAAAGTCAATAACAAATTATCAACACAAAGGCTAATTTTATACTCCTTGCCTCCCTTCCATTTATAGCCCATAATATCAGCATTCATACGAATCAGCTGTGCTAATGATTCTACCAATAATGCAAACAATAAAGGTGACATACGGCAACCTTGATGGGTGCCGTTGCTTATGGAAATCGGACAAGTGGCCCTGGACTTTTATACGAGCTTTTGGATTTTGAGAAGTGTTTTGTCCTGGAGTATGCTATTAAAAGCTGCAACCAAGCAATCAATAATTGCAAGAAATGTTTGTAACAGTTTGAGGAATAGCCATCTGGCATGGGGCCTCATTATTTTCGAATCAACCTATTGCCAATTCCACCTCTTCCTTTATTATGGGTGTATTCAGGGATGATATCTGCGATGAGTTGAGTTGAGATAATTTTAACTGGTTGCAAGTCAGGCATCTTGATAAATCTGGAATTAAAGCCTGATTATATATAATGTAGCATAATATGTGTGAAAAACCTTTGAAATGTTAGTGGGTCAGTTACTGGTTGGCCTACCTTATTCAATAAAATGACTATGGGAGGACTTTGTTCAAGCATGCAAAGCCTTTTTGCTATTTATGTTGAAGCTTTATTTGAAAACCCATAGAATTTATGTTTTATCCATTTTAAGCATTTCTCCTCTTCTGACAATTGTAAATCTACAAGTTCCCACTTGATTTTTTGTATATCATTACAAATAGCATGATTGTTTTTCCAGCCCAAACTTTTAAAACATTGAGTCAACTGCCTTGTTAACTGACACAATTTTGCTAGTCTAAGTTTCTTAGACTGTCCTCCTAATTAAATCATATGTCCATCTAAAAAGGATTTAAAGCTCCTCCAAACTATAGGTATATAGGTATAGGTATAGTTTCTACTGTGCAGTTATGTAAAAAATATTCCTCAATGCAATGATTTGAATAAGTTGAGGTGATTTGGGGATTTAACAATAAGGACTGGGGCATTGGGGGAGCCATCTGGAGTGTTAAAGACCATATATTATGGTCTGACCAACCCATTGTTATGATATCAACCTCCTTAAAGGTTTGTGTGTCTGAGTCTGAGTGAGGAAAAAAATTAAAATGAATAATTTGGGGCTGAGTAGAAGGTATATTTGGATGAAGTAGGATTCATATATATCCAAGAATCAACTAAGAAAGGTGTTTAACTGCTTTAGATGCCTCTTGGGAATATGGGGTCATATCAGGCCTGATCGATCTAGTGGGGCATGCATTACTACTGTATGTTAAAATCTCCTGACAAAATAGTCTGCCCATCAGCATGATGTTCAAGGGAGCTCAGAATATCTATCAAAAAAGATTAGGTGAGTCATTAGGGGCATGTAGATTAGCAAAAGTTACTTACCTCCAATAGCAGGTGGTAACTAGAATAATGTAACTAATTTCCCGATCTTTTATACAGTGGTCACTATTAAGTGATAGGACTTTTTTTAAAAACCAACACCGTGCATACAACATTTGTGTCATCACTGCTTCCATCATCTTATTTTCCAGATGCACCATTCACATTGACCCAATTCAGTAATGTCCACTTGAATTGTGGCTCTACTGCCTTTCTAATAGAGTCTGAATAGCAGTATAAATTTTAGAGTAACGTTGGTCCAATTGGATTTGCAATTCCAGTGGTGTAACCGCTGCAGCCCATTCTACTGAACTGGGCACTGAGTCACCACTTAGCTATGGAATTGGCCTCTGCAAGCAGCGCAGATTCTGGGGCTGCCTCTGCCTGAGGCAGCAGCCTCGATGCCGCCCCCCCCCCCCTTCCCGCTTCCCGCTTAAAAATCAGCGTCGGAGCGGGTGAAAAGGGGGCGGTATCGCTAGTGCATTGAGCGCTCTCTGCACTAGCGGAGCTGAATTTCCGGGTTAAAACCCGGAAATTCGGCTCTTAAAGTTACAAGAGGTGGCTTTTTGCCGCCCCTTGTAACTGGCCGCTCTCACCTTGCCTCATGGCCAGAGCGGCCCTGGCTGCAAGTAGCTAGATAAACTAAGCTGGTCCCAGTTTCTGTGTTTCAGGGACTTCTTTGGCTGCTTAAGTGCTCCTGGGTTCAGTTGAAGTAGATTTATGTGTTCATCTGTCAGCTTATTAGAGCTGATGGTGTCCCCTGACCAGAGCTGTAATGAGAGACGTCCTCTCCTTACATAAGATCCCCCAATATTTAATCATATATAGGGTATTTAAGCTATTTTAAACCAGTGAATCACAGAGAAGCATTGCTGCTCAAGGCTCTTTCAAGGAGGGCAGCCATACCAATTTTTCACTTCAAATGCAAATCAATAGAGTTAAATACATTTATTGCCTACATAGCAATGGAAGGCGTTGCGTTTTTGTTTGTTTTGTTTTTAATGATAATGGCAGTAGTCTGCTCTTCTGGAATCAATGCTATGCAATCAATCACATAGAAAAAAAAACAGTTCTAGCAATAACATTTCAACTAAGACTATAACACTGCTTACAGTAAGAGAAGTTTCAGAATCTGACAGAAAACAATGTACCAAGACCTAAATATGTTTCATTACAGAAATAGCTTCTGGATAAAAATGTCATCCGTGTAAGCCAATAGGATCAGCTTAAAGTGATAGTGACGGGTTCCAGATTTTTTTACAGGAATTTGTCAGTATGACTTTAAATCTAATGTGTTGAATAACTTGCCTTCAACCAGTGCTGACCTGGGTCATCTAGCAAATGTCTTCTTCTTAACTGGAGGTACAATATATGGCTGTGGGGAGAGACCCCATAGGTTTGAACACCATTTACATCATTGCTCTAGCCTTTGGGGCTTTTGTCCACCTCAGGCACATATCAAGTAGGTGTCACTGACTGGCACTGGTAAGTAAAACTGGTGGAGCAATGGTGGTTGGTCAGAAACTGTCTGTTGGCATTATTTACGCCAGGAAGCTTTTTAAATGGATTCCAACATCCATTTTTTTGCAGCAGGATGCTAGTTTAGCCTTAAAATGTGTCCTGACACTGATTTAGACATATAACAGACTTCTTTGGTACAAGTAATAGCCTATTAACTCCAGCATTTGATATAAGGAATCACAAAGGAACTTTAATGCTTTGGGACATACCTAGGGATGTTTTTCTCCCCTGTGTCAGATGTTATATGTTGTTGTATATCGACATAGTTGAGTCAGAAAAGAAAATGGTGATGCCAATTTTTAAAAAAGAGAAAATGTGTTTTTCTTTTTTGAGGATGGGCTATCTTTTTCCACAATTGTTTTTAACATGGAAAGATAATATTTATTTAAAACTATAAAAAAAATAGGAAAACTTTTATACTTTCACATTTATGTTTTTGCTGCAGTCAGTGATTTGTCATACATGCAGAGTACTAATGATATATGTTCTGAAGGAAAAAATTCTCAAGCCTTTATGAAAAAAGCAAATGTTAAGATATATGTTGCCTATGTCAACTCGCTGTATGCTTATTTGCTTTTGGAATGTGATGGAGATGGTAAGAATGTGGAATTTGGTACTAATTTCAGGCTCCTGACGTACAGAACCAGACACTTAAAAATAACCATCTCTCACCCATAAAACAAAACAAGCAATGATCAATTGCATTTTCTGCGTTTCCACTCACATGTAAGCCTGGCTAAATGCCAAGGTGGGATCAGGTTTGATGTTAACACACCTACTAAGGAAGAACATGTAATGTGGAAGAATTTGAGCAGAAGAAACAATCTTATTTGACTTTTTAACAGTGCCTTGTGCTACATTAGTGAACCGACTTGATGTTAACTAATGTATATAGGCAACCATATAAGGAGGGGAACGCAGTTTGTGGCTTTTAGGTTAATGTGCATTTAAGGCAAGACTCATACAGCCTAAAACATAAAGGCAGCATAAAAGAGTTAAGTTAAAGTAAGTTAAAAAACAGAACAACTGATTAACTGAATGTTTTAAAGTTTTCTTCTACCCTGCTACTGTAGATAATGAAAAGAGATTTACCATTGGAAAATTTACCACATACACAAGAATCCAAGGTAAAGTTTTTAACAATTTCACTAAACGCTGTACTTCACTTCATCTTAATTAAGCCTCTAACAAGGTGGAATATCCACTGCAGTTTTTTTTGTTCAGCACAAATAACTCCTCCACAACATTCAGCTATAGAACTAAGTCTGACATTTTGACATGCTTTCCAAAAGTGCTGGGTTGGGGAATCCCAGTAATGCAAATGACCAACAGATTCCATTCCTGGAAAACATTTTTAAAGGAGCATGTAATGTTATGGCTAGGCATTGGTTAGTGGAATATTTTTTTTAAAATTAAGATGCTAAAAGGGGTGATACTGGCACAAAATCATCATTGACTTATCACTAATTAGATGGCCAGTTTACTTAGTATCAGGGCTGGAACTAGGGGTAGGCAGAAGAGGCACAAGACTAGAACACAGCGGTGGGGGTGCCAGGCATGTACCTATTCCACCACTTACCCCTAGTCCTGAACTTTTTCTTTTCTGTAGCACATGTGTGTGCACAATCGATGATTATGAGCGCGTGGGAGCAAGGTGGACAGCCTTGTTGCTTATGGCACCCGACAGGCTTGTACCGGCCCTGCTCAGTATGACTAAGACATATCCCTGGTTAAGTTGTGCCCAATGCAAAGGGCAATCCAAGGAAGCTATTTTACACATTCACATATTGGAAAACATTTTCCAATAAAACCAAATCGGTAATAGTGATGGGCGAATTTATTCGCCAGGGGCGAATTCGTGGCGAATTCCCGCCTCTGGAATTCCAGTTCTCTGGAAATTCGGGAATTTTTCGGCAAAGCGAATCTCGGGAGATTCGCCCATCACTAATCGCTAATGCATTTTATTAAATGTACATGGGTTTTTTCTTTGTAAACATCAATCTATAATAATATGAACATGTGGAGAAGTTGATTGAAAGCAAGGTAACTACCTCCCATTTTAGTTTAAAATCCAAATTTCCCAAAAATGCACACCAGCAGTCCAGGATGGATGTGAAAAGTCACATCTTTATTAATACATTTAATTAGAAATTGCATGATAATACTGTTGATAACCGACACCTTGGGAAAGCCTCCTGTGGTCATTATTTTAGATTAAACCCCAATTTAATTTATGTATGTTATAGTACACCTTGTGTTTTCATGGGTCATTGGATTCTATTATTAATGTATTAATCTTTATTTTAACTTAACTTTGTATGTATGTAACCCTTTCTTGGCTATATTAAACCAAACCAAACTAGCATGGGTAGAGCATTGGTTACACGTGACTCCTTGATCTCAGGTAGGGCTTTCGCTAAGTGGAAAATCACGTGTGAGGTAGTTGAACTACAACTCAATACTGCAATAGTGTGTAATAACAGGTGTTGGACGCCAGGGGTTCTTTGTGAAAACAAGTAGAACAGGTTTATTTACAAGTAGCACCACAGGGTATCATATACTCACATACAGTAGTATAAAATCAGAAATGGTATAGCACAGGCACAGCGTAAATCATGCCCTCAGGTAGGATATGTGGATGGGAGTTGTAGTTTCACCAGCCAGGTTAGCAATACCTCTGTGGTCCGGATCCCACCAGCAGGTTAAGGTCGACTCAGGGGTTAAACACTATTCCTGCAGTCCCTTCTCTCTGAGGTCCCTTCACTTCAGGCAAGGTAGAGCCTGGGGGAGAGCTACTCCCTACTATCCTCCTTGATGGGGCTTGAGCTGCCCTTTCTCTCTTCCCTCTCTATCTCACTTCTCCTAGAGAGTGCTATGACAGGAATATCCTCACTCTGACTATTCCTCATTCACGGGGCCCTGTTCCCCGACTTTCTCTAAAGGTGTTAGTACCTTTATGGTATCACTTCTGGAGCCTTGACTCCAGGCTCAATGGATCTCCTGAATACTGTAGCTGCTGCAGGCCAGGGAGGAAGTGCCCCTCAATGCAAGTACTTCTATTACAGCCTGCAGGGGGTGGTCACAACCTTTATCCAATAATTGGATACAATATAGCTACCTGGACCTTAGTCCAATAGCAGGTAGCTAATGTAAGGGCAAGGGAAGAAGCCATAAGGGCCATGCTACTTATGGGTCCCTACATGTAGTTTTTAGATTTATTCAGTTCAGGAAGATTGATACTAGATCCCAGATTGAAAAATTTCTCTTGGTAATAGATCATTTTTATATTTGTATAAATAACATCTGAACTAATATTAATTTACTCAGAGAACATATTCATATGATAAATAAGATAAATAAGAAATAAGGAAAGCAAGCACCAATTTTTGTTGCGTTGGAGATTTAAGGACTACACTCTACAGAGAGTTCAGCTCAGACACAGGTTATTCATTTATGCTCTTATGGTATTCAAAAATTTTCTTATATGACATGTGAACTCTGCAAAATCCTTTGGCATTTAATAGAGTTATGGGAATTGTGGTTAAGGTTAACATTGACTATACCCAGCCTCAAAGCCTTATTCAAATTTAATGGGGTTGAGTCGCTGTTTAAACAGCCCGCCGATGTACTCCCCAGTGCTCTGGATGGAGCTTGTGTACACATATGCTTGTACGGGGGAATGAAGCACTTGCAGGTGAAGGGATTGCACATTAGGGTAGGGGGCGGGTATTTGACTCTGGCCTTGCCCACCCAGGCATCTAAGCCCCGCCCCAATCCCCGCCGAATCCACATCAAAGTTAAAA
>CM044433.1:70316069-70388148 GCA_024363595.1 Xenopus borealis | reverse complement strand
CGCTTCGCCGAAAAATTCGCAAATTTCCAGCAAAATTCTTGAATTGGCGAAAAAATTCGCGAAACGAGTCGCGCGTCGTTTTTGACACGTCAACCGCGTCGCGTCGTTTCCGACGCGCATCGCGTAGTTTCCGTCACATTGTTTTCGGTGCGCGTCACACGACTCTTTTTTTTGCCGAATTTTCGCTGGCGTTTCGCAAATTTATCGCGGGAATTCGCCGCGAATTCGCCCCTGGCGAATAAATTCGCCCATCACTAGTTATAAGCAACATCTGGGCTTAGATCAACATAAATCAGTTGAAGGTGAGCAAGGGTATGTAAAACTAATATGATATGGGGTTTGTGCACTGGGTTTGTCTTATTTCTGAAGTATACGAAACTGGATGGAAAATATCTCAGAGCATACTATACAAGTCTTAAAGGAAAACTAAACACTTAATGAAAAAAACCCTACCCCTACCCCAAATAGACCTCTCTCTGTTCCCCCAGCATAGCTGTTCCTCTGGTAAATATCCTTAACTCTTTACTTATACCTTGGTGCTGATTCAGGGCATCAGAGTTCACAGGTGCCATCTTCTTCTCTTCTGAATTCTTTGGGTCTTCTTCCGATGCTTCTGTAATTTCTGTGACTTTCAGCACATGTACAGTTGTTACAAAATGGAAGATAGCTCCAACTGTGCATGTCCCGATAAGCTGCTCTCTTCCCAAAGATTACCAAAAAGATAAGTAAAGCATTAGAGGCATTTACCACGGGTAACAGTTACGCTGGGGGGAGCAGGGAGGGAGGTATATGTAGTGTAGGGGTTTTTTAATGAAGGGTTTAGTTTTCCATTAAGTGAGGCATAATCTACAAATAGGATCATGAATGGAAGAAACCAAGGAGTATTGCTTGACAGTTATATATATGCATTTAAGAGGTACAATGTTTGTACACCTGCTTAACCAAAGCTTGCTGTTTGGTGCCTTTTATATTGTGATATAACATTGAGCAGGATTTTATGATTCTGGTTGTACTCTTACTAGTTCTAAAAGAAACAATGCAATGCATGTATTGGCTACTTTAGTACAGCTATGTCACAAATGTCATGTGTTTATTTAATGTTATATGTTGTTTATCAGAGAGTGGATTTAAGCTGCCCTAGTTATAAACCACTTGTAAAGTTTGTGTTTGATCTGCTGTTTCAGTAAGTGTTTTATATAACTTCTCTAGTTTTGTCGCAATTTGTACCACGTTTTATTTAAATCACAGTTATTATAGCAGGGAATAGTGTATACAGTAGAAACCCCATTTTATGTTACTCAGGGGACCAGAAATAAAAATCCAGTAAAATGTAAAATCAGGGAAATATATTATGCATAATATATAGGTGGAACCACAAAACAACAATGTAAAATGAGGGAAAACGTAAAGTCAGGGGATGTAAAATTGAGGCTTCACTATATATAACTTATATATGGATTTATTTGGGCTGATGCATGTTCACCGAGGTCTGTTGCTTGGTTTCCTGCAAAGGCAAACTTACACTGTATGTTTGTATTAATGAGCTGTAGTCCAAACATTAAGTTTGACCAGAACAATCTTCTAGCATCATTTGAGAGCCAACAACAGAGGGTACATCACTCAAAATCTTCCTGTTTTTTGTAGATTTTCTTTGTGCTGCTAACTTTCAATATTCCTTATTTTCGTTTGCATAATTATATTTTCAGTTATTTTACCAGGTTAAGAGATTGATACAGTAGATATTGCTTCAAACAAACCAAACCCAAGGTACTCCCACACCAACTATAGGCAAACCTGTTCTTGAACTCTTTGAACTAACTCTATATTTGTGATTTGCGGAACAATAAGAAGTGAGAGAGACAATTCTTCAGAAAACTTAAGGTGGCCATACACATAGAGATCCGCTTGTTTGAAGATGTCGCCAAATGAGCGGATCTCTCCCCGATATGCCCACCTTGAGGTGGGCGATATCGGGATGATCCGATTGTGGGCCCTAGGGGTCTGATCGCGGGACTGCATCAACGAACAGATGCAGACGCGATCCAACAGGATTTTTAGTCCCGATCGACATCTGGCCTATTTTCGTCCAGATATCGATCAGTGAAGCCCGTCAGAAGGCCCCATACACAGGCCAATAAGCCTGTATATGGCCACCTTGACTCTAATATTCCAAAACTATTCCAAAATTTTAGACATGTATATAGGATTTCTAGAGTATTCTTGAGTATTCCTGAGAGTATTCCTATTCTTTTTCACATTCATTTCAGCTGTCCAGAGTTGTAAAGTGATATGAAATGGTTTGGATTGGGGTTTGGTTGAACACAGAATTCCTACCTGAATCACTAATGAATAACCACATTAAGTGACCTAGGTCCTGTCATATGTTCCTAGCTGAATCTAAAAGGGAGCCAGTACTGTGTCTGCCTATATAATCTGGCCACTATCCTTAGAGGAATTTTTAAAAGCTATGATTTGATTGACTGCAAGACTACACAGATGAGCACCTGCTCTGTAAATATGCCACTGTTATGATTAGATTAATGCTTATTACAATACATAATTGGGAAAAAGTTCTATACAAATCAGTTGGTTAGGATACTTTTGAGATCAAGACTTATTCTGTACATAAGCAATGAAGTGTCAATAAAAAGAGTGATGGTTCTTTGGTTGAAATACACATTGCTGGTTTAAAGATAGAACTCTTTCTAAACCGTTTATTATTTTAAAAAATAATTACTATGATCTTTGAATTTATTGTGATGGTTTCATTCCTTTACATAGATTCCACCATCCAAATGGCATTTTAGCATGCACATACGGAAGAACTCAGTGTAGCTTGTGTTTCTAAATATGAGTTCCAAAGCTGTTGTACTTAACAATGAGATCCCATGCATGTCACATGCCAATGGTAATTGAATATCACTTGCGTAATGTCTGAGCAGAGAACAATTTACTTAATTCAATCAGAGCTGCACAAAGCCAAGTGTATGTAAGCTTCTATTAATGGTGGGCAGACGCATAGAGAGAACAATTTCAGATTATGCTTATGGATACCTGAAAGGTGCTGTTGTGCCACCAGACCACCCCTGTGAAATCATAATGTGGATTAGAGTTTAGCACAGCAGAACACTGAGACATAAAGAAGAATGGTGTAATGGTGTACCACTAGCTGTAATCTGACAATAATTTAATCAATATGGAGAGTTGCTTTAGGTTGACCTGGGATTTAATAACAATTTGGAATTAAGTTAAAGGTGGATTTCAATTTAAAATGAACAATATGATTAGTAAATGATCATAAAAATTCTGCGTTATGTGATACCAACTCAAGATTGGTACAATTTGGAACTGTATGTCCAAGTGTGGTATGGGATTTATTATCCAAAACCCTGTTATCCAGAAAGATTTCCAATATGCCAATGTTTTTTCCCTAAGTGTCTTATTTAAACAAACTTTACATTTTTGAGTTGTATTTTCTATGTACAAAAAGCAAAAAGTCATGTTTTTGCCCAAAAAGTACAATTTTCCAAATACATTCAGTATATATCTAAAAAGGTATATTCTAATCTATTAAACAACACAATTTTTTCCCGGCTGTAATGGTTCTTACCAAGCAATAGCATGTTTGCTTTTAATCAGGTTAGCAGTAAATGCTACCTGCTGTTTGGTTGGTATAGCTGATTAGACCTGCTGCATTTAGCTCTTCACATTTTTTTCTACTATCCCTAACAGTTTTGCTCCACTGCTACCAGGCAGGACTGTACTATTAGCTTAGCCCTATAATATTAAATAGCACAGCAGAAAGTCTGCATTTTCTGCTTCACTTTTTATTACCCAGCTTGGGAAGTTTTTGGTGTAGGTGTCAAATGATGTCATTAGGCTTATTTGTAGTTCTTACACTACTTGTTTCCAATGTGTGCTGTTTCTGAAGAAACACTGTAGGTTAAACAAGCACATATTAATTAAAGCTTCTTGCATTCATTATGTATGATGAAGGCCTGAAATCTCATTTCTCACTTCACAGTCACTTCTCCAACCTACTACATTGATCCAAATTGCATATGGATCTACCCAGCACACTGTTTTAAAAAATCCTCACTTATTGAGTATAACAAACTAAAAGGCTTACATTGCATTTATATAATTAAATAGTTTTGGTGGGAAATAACCTTATACTGGAATGACCACATATTAATATCTTAATTATGCCGATAAATCTACAGGGCAGCATTTAATACTGACAAAGAGACATATTTCCAGTACAGTCTATTGTTACTGGCTACATTTGAGATATTAATGGCTGCCCTGGCTTTCTTAGTCTTTTTAAAGACTAAGCTCTTGAATTTCCAGTTACATACTTGATGTCATTCTGCAGCTGCCACTGGTATGATTTGCGTTTAGGATGTGCTTGCTGTCTAGGAAATGTGAGCTCTCGTCCTTGTTTGGCTTATTCTGTTCAACCACTGGCTAATGGACCCTTTACTATTCTTTCCATTATTCAACTCTTTCCAAAGGGATATCTATTTTCACATACAGCAACCTATGAAAAAAGTAGCGATGTTTCACAAATTTAGAATGGAATGTATAATGCTTGTGGGATAGACACTCTACAATATTATTAGATAAATCATGGCAACAAAAGTACATGTCACAGGGTAAAATGGTAGACCCCTTAGTTTACTTAGTAACATAACCTCTTTAGCTGCCACAGTTTAGAATACCCAGTACTATCTATGGCAATACTGTGAAATGCTCAAGCCCTGTCCCATTAAGCCTGCACTTTTAGCCTACCTGTCTCACCCATAACAGCTTCCCCTGTTCTACTTTGCCAGTATGGGTGCAACTCCTTCTCTTACTCCTGGATAAAAACTGAAAATAACTTTTATACACACAACTGAACAGCAAAGAATAGCACCAATATAACAAAAGTGTGACAGGAACTGGGAACAACCACCCATCCACATCTAAGGATAATGCACACAAACACAACTGAATAATGAGTTGCTTGCATAGTGGGATATACTGTTTAATTGTAAAGATTATTGTGTCTGACAATAGCATGCATGTCAGCTCTCTCGACTGGGCATCTGCAAAACCCATACACCAATTGTAATATAAAATACAGCTTTATATATTCAGTGTATACATTTTATAATCATTACCACAACCACCTGTATACACAGCCCATTACAATATAACTTTTTCATATACATTCACTTGCTAAACAAGCTGAAGTTGAAGCTGAGTTGTAGTGCAAAAATTGATGGAGACCCAAGTAATAGCTATATAAACAGTTATATATTTTCACTCAGAAATGCTTCCTGCATTTATCAGGATTTTATACTAATATTATTTGCATGATTTTAGTCTTGCACGATAAACCTCTTACACATTCCATATAACCCATTAACCTCAGAACCATCCATTTGTTTTGCTTCTTGAGAAATAAACTGTATACAAATGGATTATAACATTTGTATTCTGGCAAAGCATAGTGGTATTAGAAATAGATTTATTGGGTCAAACAGCAGGAAACAAGGCAGCTTTTCAGATTTCCACATGGACTTGTGTTTATCCTCTAAAACCCATTGTGTGTCATAGCATAATATGGATAAATCGTAGTATATATATATAGTTGTAGAGTGACCAAAGAAAATGGTAAAAAGGTGGTTTACATTGTCCATAGAGGGAGAGTATCATCAGGTTCCCCATTCTGGTTTATAAACAAGGTTTGCCCTGATCTAAAGCTTGCCTTAATAAGTGTCCACAAAATGGCTCCTTCCTGCTTGATGTGATTTTGTGAAGATTTAAAAAAACAACATTGAAATAATTTATATAGTGTAAGTGAAGTTTATTTTTCTTGACTAACATCATAAACTAGGATTTGGGATTATTTCTTAGGCTGGCAGGTCCCCCTTTAACACAATGTTAGTTAAGAATATTCTCGAGTCACTCTGAATGCAACATATATTTAAAATTGAATGCCTGAAGTTATAATAGCCAGACAGATCTTCTGAATTACATTCTGTACATCCAGCATGCTGATTCTAGCATCAACAGATTGTATCTAAATCATATACAGGAAGGATTGCGTGATACATTAAAACAATGGCATCCAAAGAACTCTATGAGGCTAATGGCAGTTAAGGCTCCATAAAAATCGCCTGGATGGCTTGGCGGACCACACTTCAATAATCACACTTAATGAAGTAATCTGGCTGTTGTGTTTAGTGAACAGATATTTGCAGTACTTTATCCCTTTATAAACATAAAGTTCATACCAACATATGTCTATTATCTTTTCTCATTGGCAATGTCCCTTCCCACTATTTAGGGTCCCTTTGGAGAACTCCAGTGGTGTCATATTGGTTGCAAACCTTCAATGCCTTCTGTATTTTCAGCATATCTGTAATTCATTTGGTGACTTTTTTTGTGATGTCTCATTCCTGTCCTAAATATTATCTACAAATAGCAAGTATGATCTAACTGTCATTGCAGCACAGATGGGAATATATATCAGAGACAAGGGAAATGTTAGGTTATCCCGATCATCAGGCAATGTCTAAAGTATGACAGAGGCCTCTGAAGCTTAAAGCTGTATTAGTACAGTACATATCTGACCCTTGATGAATCATCAAAATTCCATTCTACTGGCCGCCTAGTGTTTATCTGTTCTACTGAACATTTCTGGAATGTGAAGACAAAGGATAAAGTGCTGCACATGTTCATACTGTGCAAATGGGCAACACCATTGCAACTAACCAATAATCCAGCTGTTGCAGGTTACTGCTGACATTTTAAAAATTTTCAGAAACAGAAACATTAGGGTTGTTAGACATTTCTACTATTGTTTAATTTTTTACCAAATAGTCCATTATTTTCCTTCATAGTTCTTGGCACAGATTGATTGTCCACAAGTATAGAAAGGCATGTGGAAAGGGATTATTTTTAATACAGTATTTAATTTGATAGTTCTGAGTTTATAAAAAGGTAAAATGATAAAAAATCTTAACAAAATGGCTTAGCTCAAATGTAAGGAAGGGTATATGAAGAAATAGGTGGACATGTAAATGCTGTTTATCAGAAGATACATAATGTATATATATAAATACATATATATATGAGATATCTGAATCTTGACGATAAATCAGAGTTTCCTGAAAGTCAAGAGATGTTCCTGACAGTCCAGAAAGCATTTCCTTGTCTAAAATAGTCCAGTTCATCTGAATTCATTGGACTGATTGAAATCAATTTTTGGGATCTTGTTGTTTCAAGTGCTGATTTATAGCATGTTAACGACGCTGTGACTAAAATACAGTAGAACCCCTATTTTTCCCCCCAGATTTTATATTCTCCCAGAATTGACACAGTTTTTGTTTCTAGTCCCCCCAGGCAAACTGTGTGGGTTTTCATGTTTTATTATATGTGGTTTTTTAGTTATTTAGCTTTTTTTTAGCTTTTTCTGATCAGGGAATGACATGAATAGAAAGATGAGCAATAAAATGTAGCATTATCTATAAAGGTGTAGCCTTACAGAACATTTGTGTTTTAGATGAGGTTCGTGTCCCCCATTGAAAGTTGAAAATAATCACAAGAAGAAAGCAAATAATTAAAAAACTATAAAAAAAAAGTAAGGCCAATTGCAAAGTTGCTTATAATTGACCATTCTAGAATATAATAAAAGTGAACTTAAAGGTGAACCATCCCATTAATAAACAGTTTAACTTAATTAATGTAAATTGCAAAAGTCCCTAGAAAAACATTTAATTTAATTTCATCTAACTTCTGTACACTACTTTGCTTTAAAATAGTACAGAAAAGCAGTGAAAATCTAATGCTTCTTAAATCTACCTTTGAGGGGCAGATTTACTAAGGGTCGAATTTTGAAGTTAAAAAACTCTGAAATTCGTCCATCGAATTTTTTTTTAAAGGCATTTTCGATTGAAAATGGACCAGACAGGTCAGTTTTTAATCTAATTGAAATTGTTCGAATTGTTCGAACGTTCGAATCGAACAATTTTCAAAAAAATTCTTCAAATTTCTAGGACTTAGAAAAATATTTCAGGACAGGCTCTAGGCAGTCCCCCATAAGCAAAAATAGCAATTCGGAAGCTTTAAGGTGGCGAAGTGTCAAGTTCGAAGGATTTTAAAGAGATAGTACTTCGAAATTCAAATTTTTTATTTTTTTCAATTTGAATTGAATTTGGGATATTTAATAGTCGAAGTAGCCCAAAATTATTTTGAAATTTTAATTTTTAAATTCGAATTTTATTCGAAAATTCACTCCGACCCTTAGTAAATGTGCCCTTAAGTGATATAAATACAATTGGCAAGGCCATATTAAAGCTTGGAAAAAGCAAGTAGAACATCACATACAGTAGCTATTGGTATAGAAAAAATTAAAAACGAGTGTTGGCCAGTATTAAAATGGTTTTAAACACTTTCAAGGCAATTATGCTAAATTATTTCTTGATCATAGTACATAAAACCACTGTCTGAGAATTTATACTGAAGTTGTACAGAAGGCTCAGCTCAAACTCCAAGTTTTTAACACATAATTTGGTCCTGAAACATTTAAGAAATATAAATGTGTGTAAACAATGCTTCCATGCCTGATTAAAAGTTTAGTTTTTAATCTGTAACTGGTGTGCTTTTTTAAGTCACACAAAATGATGTAGAAAAATGAAATCCATAGAAAATGCATTTTCCCTATATAGAGGGATCTTGTCATCTTAGTGACGGATTACAAGCTGTGGGCTGATTTCTATCACTGGGTACAGGGGCATTTCTGTAACAGGAGCCACTTGAGGCCCTCAATCAAATTTGCTCTCCAACTACTCCTATCCGACTCCCACCCACCAACTTCCCCTCACATGCATCCACCAGCTGCCTGTATCTATTGTTTCCCCCAGTCCCAGACACAGGGACGAGAGCAGCAGAGATGGGGGATTTATTTGCAACTATAGAGGAAGCCCCCCCCCCCGAATCAACTGTTGGGTCTGCTTTCTCTATAGTAAACCAGTAGTTAAAACTACACATTCTATTCAAATGCAAATACAATAAAAAGTGTACTTGTAACCACT
Source organism: Xenopus borealis (assembly GCA_024363595.1). Taxonomy (NCBI): domain Eukaryota; kingdom Metazoa; phylum Chordata; class Amphibia; order Anura; family Pipidae; genus Xenopus; species Xenopus borealis. Next base: position 70,379,065 of record CM044433.1, on the reverse strand, counting down.
GCTTCAAACAAAGCATCTATTATTTGTCAGTCAATTTACAAGTTAAGAGGCTAAAATGGCAGTGGTGAACAAGAAATGTATTTCAGCACCAAAACTTGTTTAGTCTCTTTAGGTAAGTCCATTTGTAAATAAAAAACAATTAGACTGTTACATTGTTTACAACTGTGTCTAAATACTGTTTAAATACAGCTACTACTATGTGGTTATTTCAAGAGCTTGGTGACCAGCAAAAATGTCAGGATTTTGAACTGTAGTAGTTTAAGGATCCACTCAAGCTTTATTAGATTAAGATGTGAAATTGCACAAAACTGTGGTTAATATTAAAGCTACTTGTCCATACAAATACTGTCAATTTATTTTCACAATAAACAGGTTCAGTGGTTTTAGCACCCAAATACAAAATCAGTAGTTCCCTACTACCACTCCAAAATTAATGAAGAGGTTAGAAGATGGTAAGAGGAATAGCAACACTGCCCAAGCAGTAAAGTATATAAATAAAAATGTTAATAAAATTTACATTTGAAAGGGAAAATACTTAATTATACAATTATAGATGTACCTACTGTGTCTAGGGATCATATTGTATCCTTTAGAATCCAAAATATTTCACATATGCAAAATAGGGATAGAATAGATTTTTTTTTTTAAATGTGTGTGTACAGTGCAAATAAATGTTATTACTGTAGCTGATGTTATATGAGAAACAAATATTGAAGCCAGTCCATAAGGTACAGTAATACAGTAACATTTCTGTCTACAGTCTTCAGCAGAGAAGGTAATCCAAGGAGTTAATATCAGACATCTGACCACACTTTGTCTCATATGAGTTTGACTTCTTTCTGATAGAGAGGAATATTGTGCATATGAAATCTTCAGTGTATTACCCACAAGCAAATGGAGAAATCAACAGAAGTCTGAAAGAATCACTACAGACAGCAAATCTTACTGGGAAATCTTGGAAACTATTTACAACAGAGTTCCTACATAACTATAGAGCAACCTGCCATATAACAAACCAATCATCTCCAGCTGAATTATTACATGGTAGACAGAAGCTCACCAAGTTACATGCTGCAGACATCAAACCTCCACAAAATACTGTGCCTACAAAATCATCTACTGCTGACATTGTCAAACTTCAACAAGCTACGTAAATGCAAGGCTTATACTGACAGAAAGCGTGGTGCAAGAGAAGTATACTTTCAGCCTGGATGTTAAGTCAGAATTAAGAAACCAGGACTACTGAAACAAGGACAATCTAAATATACTACACCACTTAAAATGAGACACCAGTGAGGACCATGCACTTATGAACTGACTGATGGATGCATCTGGTATGCAAGTCATCTTGTGCCTGCTAGATATGGAGAAGCTCCATTAGATGAAGGACATTTTCCTACTCTTGGTGCAAACTACAATAGGCCTGAAGAAAGTGAACCTACAAGGTATACTGAGAGAATTACAAAACTATCTGCACTGACCAAGGACTATGTCATGTGAAGAATGTATATTATTGCTTTAAGATGCATTGTTGTTGTTTATTACATTTGCCCAAATGCTTTCCTACTATATGGGGAATATGTGGTGTTTATACAAGTGGCCTGTAGACATTAGTCACTGTGCACATGAGTTATACTGTGCATACACAGTACTTTCTATACTGCTGAAGGTGCTAGAATTCAAGTTACTGTTGATGTGTAATGGCTGCATTAACCTACTAATAAAGCACTGTTATACTCTGATCATCCTCAGCTACGAAACTGCAACAACCATCTCCCATAGGCTCCATTTTGTTCAAATAATTAAAAATTTTAAAAATGTTTTATTATTAACATGTATTTCTATAGCGCCACCTTATTTCGTAGCTCTGTTTTACTTTTTCTATGTAATAATCAACAATACCTTGAATTTGATTCATTTGAATTTTAGTGGTATTCAAACTTGTTGAAACCACAATTAAACTTTATTTCTCTAAAACCATGAATGCCATGAAAGTTATTAAAATATCCCAATATAAAAAGTATGCTGAAAAATGCATAAAAAATAAAATCTCTCTAAAACCTTAAAAAAATGCATTTTTATAAGTGAAAAAATATCCAAAAACCTGAATGGTTGAAAAATAGGATCAGCGCAGCTCCCATTGACTTCTATGGGATCTTGACTGCTTTTACTTTTTTTTACTTTTTCGTTTTGTATTAGAGCATCCTATTTTTACAGCAAAAATATGATTAGTGAAAAAAGGAAATATGAATGTTAGTAAGTAGGCCCCTTAGTGTTTAAATTATTTTTCAGAAGACATATTGAGATCCGAGCATTCTGGATAACTGGTGCCATACCTCTATCACCTAATGTTTCAATCTCCACAGATATATTGGTTCTATTTGCTTTCCTGAAATTTTGAGTCTTTGTTTGTTTTTGACCAAAAAAAACAGGTGTTCCAGTACTCTTATAATTTGGTCTGAGTTATTAGAGGTTACTTATATTTGGCTTCTTATTAGTTGAGTTTTGCTTTCAGATCATCACACATAAAACCAGGCAAGTTGTTTCTCACAAACAGCACATTTCTCCTGAGAATACTATTGTTTACTTGGAGTTTATTTTAAAATTCTGGAGTCAGGTTCAATTTTACAGTATCCAATAATCCATTAAGATTGTTTATCCATTTGAATGGTTGCTGAGTGTATAAGAGATACACTATTTTAAACCGAGTTTTAAAGGGCAAGGAAGGGCAAAGAAATAAAATCCCATTTTACTTTCTTTAATGAAAAAGAAATCTATCTCCAATATACTTTAATTAAAAAATATGTACCGTTTTGATAAGAAACCTGACTGTATGCAGTGAAATTCTCCCTTCATTTAATGCTGTGGATAGGAATTGTCAAACTGTCCCTAACTTCTGGCAGAGAAACAATCATACTTATGAACAGCAGGGGAGCCCCTGCCTTACTTCCCAGCCATGCAGAACTCAAGCAGTTTTGTTTTTTGATCATTTATGGCGATCCCTAAGAAGCCCAGACCACACTGAGCATGTATATGTAGTCTAGTCTTGCAAAGATGTATAACAAAGTTACAAGATGACAGCCCCCTGTGGCCAACTTTGAAAGTATAAATAATTTGTTTGATTAGGCTTGTGGTGCAGTAAGTTCATGTTTATGTTTAGTATACAAAATACAGCATTTCTAGCCTTATTCTATTTTAGACTTTCCTTGTCCTTTAAGGTAGTTATCCAAACCTATGTAATTTAACCAAACCCGTATTGATTCCTTATCTGGAAAACCAGAAAGTTCAGAATTGCATTATAACATATAATTACATAATAATAATAACAACAATAATAACAACAACAACAACAATAATAATAATATTATGATAATAATAATAATAATAATAATAATAAAACAGTACCTTAAACTTGTTAGTAACTAGGCTGCATTAATCCATAGTAATGGTAAAATTATCCTGATGGGTTTAATTTTTAGCAGATTCAAGGGATAGGGATCCAATTAACTGAAAATGTCAATGAAAGGGATAGAGTTCTGTACAGGTTATACAATTGGACTGAAGAGCAGCACCGAAGAAAATGTGGATCCACAAGTCCACCTCAGGAAATTTATTAGTCGCTGTGTTCCCTGAATATCTGAATGGAAATAGGTTGCGATATGGTGTAGTATGCTCAGTACATATAAAACAGGGTGTGTAGAAATCTACTCACCTATTTATTACTTGTGTGATGGCATATCAGTAATCCTAGGCATTAATGACCATAAAACGACCTGCAGAATGGGATAAAGCCTCCAATAGTGAGGAACCACCAGAACTACAGTGAAGCCCCTAAAGGGACATTAACACTTAACAGATATTAGAGAAAAGGGAGCTCTAATTCCCATTGTTCGAACGATGAAGGCTCCATAGCTCAGTGCTTCTTTAATATCAATATAGTTTACTATTCACTATTAAAATACAAATCACACAGTGCAAAATATATACTGTATACTGCGTGTGCACTCATACAGATAAAAGGAATACTCCAGCACATGTTCTGCTTAAGGGGTATAAACATTACAACGTTTCAGGGCCATACCCCTTCGTCAGGGGGTACCCCCCGAAACATTGTAACCTTTTTTGGCTTGACATTAAACATGGGTATAACCCTTACACAGAATGTGTGCTGGAGTATTCCGTTTATTCAGAGTGATTGGTGGAGGTGCCGTCCTCCTATTGTCAGCGGGGGCCTCCGGCACCCACCGGGGGGGTGAAGTCAGGATCAAGGAGGAAGTCCTTTCAGCGAGTTCAGGCGAAGTACAGATAGGGGAAATCCAAATAGCGAAGTCAGGTCCAGGTAAAGGTTCAATTAGGCAGGCAGCAAGGTTTCAAGGTCAGGAACAGGCACAGGATCAATAACAGGTGAATCAATAGAAGCAGGCAAGGCTGAGAGACCCAGGAACACAATAGCTTAGATGAGCTATACTCGGGCATTGAACCTGGGTCTCCGGCGTCCTTTTATGTTTGAATTTGGCGCCACTGCGTGTGACGTCATCGCGCTGGCGCCGTAACCACGTGGCGGCTATGGGCGCCGCCATCTTGAATCCGCCGCCGAGGGAGACAGACGCGCCGCCCGGAGCTCCTGGAAATGCTCCGGGCGGCGTTCGTGACACCTATACACCAAGCTCTATACGCAAATTTAGAGACCAGATGTGCACCTGCAACTTTGTGTATCATGCACAGATCCCATACTGATCTGATAATGATACAGTGTCATGTAACATGATAACATGAAGTTTTGTCTTCCTGAAGCAAGATAAGCATGGTATCTGTGTGCAGTTTCTCCTCTGCAGGCTCACGTGAGATTGAGCTACTAGTTATCCCATCTCTTAAGCAGAATTGCAGCAAACGTACTGTATTGACTAAACTTTGCATAGCACACCATGTACAAACAGTATGAATACAGGATTAATAGGACACCAGGTTCACTTGTAGACTATTGCATTGCACCCAGGCCTGGATTTATGGCGAGGCCGCAAAGGTCTGGGCTTAGGGTGGCAAATATTATCCAGGCCTAGGGCAGCATAAATTAAGGGGCTACATGCCATCCAGCTGCACTGGCAATTATTCAGGAGCACTAGCCACTTTGCATTAGTGCTCTGGCAATAAGTAGGGATATGCATGCGCGCTAACCTTCATAGGATGCTGGGCAATCCCATGGCAAATCCAACCCTGATTGCACCCTGTACTACGCCTGTTAATGTAGGGAAATAAGCCAAGTTTTAGGCATTAAAACAGCCATTTGACATGCCTAAGTTAGATAAGAGTAACAGCAACAAGGAAGGAATGAAAATATTAACTTATTATTACATAACCCTGGGCTTAAGACATGTATAGTGAAAATATTAAAGAGCGCTTTTACGTTTCTGCAACTGGACATTTACAGTGATTTACAATTCAGGAAGCTTGTTTGCCCATCCAGGTTCCATAATTTGTAAATTAAGTTTGCTGTCATCACAGCACAATCAGACTATTTCTCGAGAAAGATATTCAAGATCTATTATCTGCTGCCGTTTCTTTTCGTGACTATTCATTCTGTCTAAAAACTTTTGTAATCAAGAATTGTAAACTGTCTGCAATAAACAGTTTTGTACATATTTTATTGTAAACTCTTTGGAACCCCATGCATTAGACAAAATGTAATCAGTGCTTATGAGCTGTTTACCTCTGAAGAACAACAGAATAATTTATCAGGCCAACAGTGCTTATTTATGTCATAAACAGTGATAAACCAGTTTATTTTAAACCGTGCCTCTGAATATTCAGTATAATGGCTTAATGTGCTTCTATCAAAAACAGTTCATTGTGTCCTGATATAGTCTGATGTACTGTAATTTCAACATAGACATATAAAGAGAAATAAATAATATTCACTTATTACTTGGAGAGTCATAAACTGTGGAAAGCCTTTTCTAAACCCTAACAACATTACTGCAAACCTAGGAGCAATGTTTGTGTTAATCAAAATATGTTTTTGTTAAGGTGATTTACTACATTAAATATACTACTTGCAAGCATACATATATTGTTATACAGGTATAAGATCTATTATCCAGAATGTTTGGGTCCTGGGGTTTTCAATAAATTCATGCTACTAAATTTAATATTCATATATCAATAGGTTGTTTTGGCACCAATACAGGTTTATGTTAGTTTAGCTAGGACAAAGTATAAACTATTGTTATTTTTTACTCTTCTTGTGTTACAAGTTGACAGTTTTTCAAATTCTGAGCTGAAATAAAATGTTCTATTGATAAATAAGATGATTAGTACATGTATAAGATTCATTTTCTGGGAACCGTTTATCCAGAAAGCTCCAAATTACAGGAACGCCATCTTCCGTGGACTCCATTATAAGTAAATAATTTAATAAATTAATTCCTTTTTCTCTGTAATAATAAGACCGTATCTTATACTTGATCCCAACTAAGATGTACTTAATCCTTATTAAAGACAAAATTATCCTATTACTTTCATTTAATGTTGAAATAGTTTTTTAGCAGACTTAAGTTATGGAGATCCAAATTAAGGAAAGACATTCTTGATAACAGGTCCCATACCTGTATTTCATTACTAAGTGGTAACTATGGGTAAAGCATAGCAGAATGAAAAATTGGATCATTAGTGTTTCAGGTATGAATCAGTGAAATTATTATCGGTCAACTCATGAGAGATGGTATGGCAACTAAGCACATTTATTGTGCTCGTTTTGTACCTACAAGCATTAACATATCTGATTCTCTGTTCCCAGTGGCTGGCAAGATTTTTCCACTCAAGAGCTTTCAAACTGTTCATTAGGTAACTCTTCCAGTGTAATACTAGTTGAGTAGATGCCTGATGTCATGATGTTATATTACTGTAATATACATGAGCTATTTATCTTTCCAACACAGTTGGAGAAAGTTTGTGTTAAACAATACAAAAACTATGAAATCTACATTAGATTACATGACAAAACAGGACCCAGTGCAGTCTGTATATTCTGATTATTAATCAGTCTTGCTGTATCGGCTTCTGGCAGATTTTATTTGACTTGTGCTGTTTTGATCATTTATGACAATCCCTAAGCAGCCCAGACCACACTGAGCATGTGCACAGTCTTGGTCCTGCAAAAATGTTTAACAAAGTTACAAGATGACAGTCCCCTGTGCCCAACCTTGAAAGCAGAAATCATTTCTTTGATTAGGCTTGTGGTGCAGTAAGTTTATGTTTATGTTTAGTATACAAAATACAGCATTTCCAGGCTTATTCTATTTTAGACTTGTCCTTTAAGTCTTAGAACAAAAATCCAGGTCATGTTGCTTTACATTAAAGACTGTATTTTACTCCTGAGGGAAACTGGAGATAGCTTCAGAAGGGTTTTTTTTTTACTTCCTCTAGAAATCATTTTGGCATTAGATTATCTGTCATAAAATCTCAAATATTCAAACTCCATTATCAAAAACTAGAAATAGACATTACAAATATCTTAGCCCAATAGAAATGTAAATAGAAGTGTGAATCGTTTTCATAAACATTGAATATGTATTGACCTTACAATAAATGTTTATTCACGACAATGTATATTACTGAATAAGAAGGCAACTTAAACCTTATCCTTATTACACATAAAATATATTAATGGGAGTAAATTGTTGAAACATATTATAACCCTAATTTGGTTACTGTCTCTTTAAATAGCAATTTACCCTTGGCAATCCAAGGGCCCTGAGTCCCTTTTTCATATGAAAAGTTCCGGGAACTAGGAATTACAGCACAGTGCCTCCACCTTGGGAACACTGGGGGATTCCACCAGGAATAATTAAAAACACACCATTTGCAAATGAAACAAATATAAACTATGTAAACTGCAGTAGAATTTGGGCAAACTAATACACCATACACTCCTACACTGGGAATATGTGGGATACTACCTAAATCACTATTAGGTATAAAACTGTTGCTCCAACACAGTTTTAATATCAAAGTCCCAATCCTCCAGAAGGGGTTAATAACTACACAGTTCAAATGGAATGTCCCTCTTATTCCCCAGGTAGCGCTACCATTTCCCAAAATTACCTCTCCCTTTGGAATTTAGCAGCAGCTCCCACATAGCAGGTGAATACACAAGACCTGTCTTCACTTTGGTGTCCCATGCTTGTATCCCTGCCAGTATCCTCCTTTGGATGTATCACTCACTGGGGTGCTCTCAGAGGCAGTCACACTGGAGATTACAGGCAGCTCTGCAACAGGATGCATCTCAGCAGTGGCACCTTTCTCCTTCTGAGTTTCTAGCAGCTTGGCAGGGGACAGGCTGGGCTCAATCTGTACCTCAACAGATTCCATAGATTTAACAGCTTCTCTGTACTTAACAGTCTTACAGCTACTCATGCTGGCTCTGTTCAGCTCTCTTGGAGACCCTGTACATTTGGCTCGAAATTCAGGCACACCATCTCTCCCAAGGATGCACTGGGGTGCCCAGCCAATCCGATCGCTCCCCAGCCTTTAACTGGGCTGGATGATGTCACAGGAAGAAAAACAGGGGAAGGATTTCTCTTGTCCCATACATTATATTTAGCACATATATTAATATGTGCTGGAGCATTCATACAAGCAGAAAAATTTACTGAAATCAATGCAACATAATGACTAAATCTATGAAAAATTGTTTAACATATAAGATTACCCCTGTTTTATATAGCTATAAAAACATATATATCTTTATGCGCTTTGGGTCCTACGGGAGAAAAGCGCTTTACAAATGTTGTTTGTTGTTGTTGTTCTATAGGTCCTTAAAAGGCTCCAGATTTCTTCTTTTAAAACAAACTGTTCCATTAAAGTCTGTAAGTAAGGGTTACTCTATTTTAGAACCAGTAAAAAGAATTTACCAGAGCTGTGTCATTGCAAATTGTCAGATTGCAATCTTCAAATTACCATCTACTTGACTGAAAACATAATAGCCAAATTAATTTCCACTAAATAAACATATTTGGCAGCAGATTATCCAAAAATGGTAATCACAGCTATTCATCATAGTAAGCATCACAGACTTTATTAGGAAAATAACATGATGAGATGATGAGATACAGAAAGCTTTTTTATCTATCCCATGTGGGAAGTGCATGTGTAATCTGAATATGAATACTATGGAAAATATATACATGTAGGTGTTTATTAGAATTCCATGAATACAATGTTTTCTTTTGTTAGGCAACTTTTTATTTTGGGGATGATTTGTCCTTAAGTCCACACTTTACAAATGTCATTGTTGGCACAACAGGGAATTTATGGGCAGTATTTTGCTTGAACCACCACACAAGTAAGACTGCAGTAAAGGTTTTTTTCAGGTTGAAAGTCCATCAAGTTCAACCCTTCCAAATGAGCATCCATAAATACACAATCACACCAACTCCTCCATAAAGTGACATAAACTAGACACTCCATGGTTTAAAGGTCTCAAGAAAAGATACCTGTTCATATTTTTAAATTGTCAACTTGGCAATAAAGATTTTGTTTTCAACTTCCCATGTGATTGAAGGCTCCCATCTATCCTCTACTGAACATTGCAAAATTTGGCTGGAGCGTAGACCAGTCGGCCGGAAGCCATCAAGTGGGTAATCACAAGGCAAATATGTAAGTGCCTTTAAACACATAAACTATATATACCAGTATCTATACTAATTGTAGATTTTAGTAGAAGTTACCAAAGGAGAAAAACATCTCAAAATAGACATGTTAATAGACTGTTAAGATTTCCCCATTCTCTAATTATGGCACCATTATTAATACTTAGAAAAACATAGGGGCCAGTTTATCAACAGTCTCATTTTTGTGTTTTTTATTTTAAATCTGGTTAAAAAAGTAAGAATTATGCGCTAAACAAATTTTCACATTTTTTGGACAAGTCCTAGTGGAAAAAAAGGAAAACCGCCAAAAGTTTGAATTGATTGAGAGCTGGAATGGCCCAAAAAGATCAGTGCAGCTCCCACTAACTTCTATAGGACCTCAACAACCTTTACCTGGCAAAGTCTTATATTAGTGATTTTCTTGGTTTTTACACTTAGAACTTTTAAAAATAATGAGAAAACCACAAATAGTAAGTGACCTCCATTATTTTTTTGGTTTAAAAGTGAGTATAATGAAAAAACCTGCATTACAGATGCAGCCACTTGGATTTGTGAGTTAAATGCATCATGAATCAGGGTTAATTGAAGAAACTGTGTTATCTAAAGTTATCTTAACTCATTTAATGCATTTAACCTTTTCATTAGCATACCAAAGCACCATTGTTTTCAATGGTGAACTCTTTAATTGGATGGGATGCTGTGACACAATATTCTGTGCTAAGGATAAATGGGATAGATGAGTTAAGTTATTCTGTGTCAAATGCACAATCCAAAGTGGCTTCATCTGTACTTGGAATGCTTTAAGAACAAAGTCATAGGATTATGGGTATGAATTCATAAATACATTTATATTGTACAGCATGCATTTTTTTAATACCATTTACCAACATACTGTAGCACCTTCTGTCTATTAGCCCCATGGGAGCTAAGTAGAAGCACCACCTCCAGGGTCAAAAGACTCGCTAGACACTGCAACCTCTTAAGCACCATCACATCAAAAGTTTAATTCCTTGCGTTTTTCTTGCATAATTGGAACTGGCCTTTCTCGGTCTTTACAATACTAATTCTGTGGTACGATTCCCATACTATGAGGTTGACTTTGCACATCTAGCTTTAGTTCATCATATATGGATATATGAAGGTTCATAGATCCAAATGTTTCATAACATTAGATTGTTATGAATACTTCTTCTGTGGGGGGCAACACAGCACTATATTGCAGAACCCTTCCAATGAATAATTCTGGAAATTTGGTTTAATATTTTATGTGGGGTGAAAAATGTTTAGGGCCACGAAACCTCTAATGATTCCTATCTTTAAGAACTGTATTTAAGAAGATTTTACATTTCTGTGCACATTTGGTTTACAAAGGCCAATGAGTTTGTTAAAAGTGTTTAAAATTACCTCATTAGAAACTGCCAATGGATTTAAAACTTCAAAAACCACCTGTTAGGGACATCACACATTATCATTAAGGCTTCTCTGCATAAGGACATAACAATATGTAGCCCCTTTGGTGCCACAGAAAGTGCCACACAATCCACAAAACTACTTATGTATTAAGGTAGCCCATAATATTCACCAAATCGTCATGGGAGTTCCTCCATACCATGAAAATGCTGTCAATGTAATGCTTCCAACTATGGGGTGCCATTTGTCCCAAATACATTCTGTATACAAAAACTATCCCTGATACACAGAACGAATGTCTCTCATGGTATATTACTATTTCTGACCATATACACAGATAAAAAATATACAAAATACTTATTTCTATTAAAGAGAGAGACCAAAATATTATTAGTGCACAAAAGGATGTCATTATATTACAAACTCCATTCTGTACATTTTAACAATGAATCACAAATATATAACCTCCATGTTACAGACACACTTATATGCAAAGTTACTTACAGAATGAATTTGCCAACTTATAATGTAGTAATTGAACTACAGCTAACTATGAAACTACTCACAAGACCAACTCATCATACTATACAGAATGTGTGTGCCCATGATCAGTCCTATATCTATTATGTAGTAGTAGAACTATAGCTAAACAGATTATTAAGAGAGTGCTAAAAGCTAACGGTGCAAGAATAGAGCTAGGAGAAGACACTAGAGCCTAACATCATATACACAATGTATAAGTGACTCTTTGAAAGGATATTATGCCTATTATAATGATGTTACAGGCTGCAAGATAATAGTGGGCATGTTTACTAACATTTGAGATAAATATCTGGAGAGATTTCTGGAGATGTTGCCCATAGTAACCAATACATTTTCTAACTTAAAGTGGCTGTTTAAATGTAATTGTTGATTGGTTGGTCAATGCAGTTGCCGGTAATTTGTAATAACCTTACAAAAAGCCCTCGGCCCTTCACTTTAAACGTATTTGTTCCCCGACGCTGCAGTGGCTCTGCCCCTTAAGCGTCACAGCCCGCCCCTTTTGCATGTCATTTCCATGACTCCGCCCCCTTTGCGGCACTCCCTGCTCCTTTTACGTCGCTCCCCGCCCCTTTTTTTCCACCCCCAGCACTAGGCGGTATTTTTTTTTTCTAAAAGGTGGCATCCCTATGGGCAACAGCTCCAGAAATCTCTACAGATATTTATCTCCAATGTTAGTAAACATGCCCCCAGCATGCTAGTGGATTAAATGATTGTGCTGTGTTAGTTCAGGTAAAGCAGTTAGACAAGCATACTATATTTATTACTACATGGCAGGTGAGTGTTGCTGCTTCATGTTCCCTCTCAGCTTAGACAGGAAGAGGGAAACAGGAACAGGAATCATAAGACAATGGCAAAACAGCAAAATGGCCAAAATGGCCACACAAGCAGGCCAATAAGCTTTGTTCTTATTGGTTCCGTAAAGTAACTGACAGTATTGCTTCACAGAATGGTTATTTTATCTGTTTTGTGTTACAAAACTTTAATTTTGTCGAAAGAATGAATTCTGTACTATAAACTCTTGCTTTCTGTCACAAATATCTATTTTGTCATTCAAATCTAGCTTAGCATGCACTAGTTACTTACACTATTATATATTCTGTACAAGTTTTTTTTTACATAATTCATTCTGTAAGTAACTTTGCATATAAGTGTGTCTGTTACATGGAGTTTATATATTTGTGAGACTGATTAATTATTAAAATGTACCGAATTAGTTTGTAATATAATGACATCCTTTTGTGCACTAATAATATTTTGTTCTCATTCTTTAATAGAAATAAGTCTTTTGTATATTTTTTATCTGTGTATATGGTCAGAAATAGTTATATACCGTGAGAGTCATTCATTCTGTGTATCAGGGATAGTTTTGTATACAGAATGTATTTGGGACAAACAGCACCCTATATCCAACAGATGGTGCCACATTAAACAACTCAGAGGAAAAGATGCAGTTCCTCAATATAGACAAAAAATAAATTAGTGCTATGGGGCTCCCTATGGACATCCCATCTATCTGTAAAAATAACTGATTATTAAAATGAAGTTGTAATATATAGGTAAAATATTCTGCTGGTGGAATAACTATAAACAATGAACTAATGTCCAAAGTAACTAAATGTTATCATCTCTGATCTCAGCCTTTTTTTTATTCTAAAAACATGTCTAGTATCTTCTGCATAGCTGGGCAAACTATATACAGTTTTAAACATTTTAAATGGGAATCCACATATTTAGCCAAGCATGTGTAATAGAATTAACAGCAGATACTATTACATTTTTGTGGATTTTTGGTAATCCGTATAAAATGGACTATTGATAATACCCATTATTGAAAAATTGTACCTCAGATGATGACAACCAGTTGTTACCAACTTATATAATGACCTGTATGGCAATGGCACACATAGCAGATTGTCTGCTTGAGCTGCAGGCATTTTTCATAAATACTGTGGAAAGTGGATTAATTTTTATGAATACACCACCCATATCTCTACTGACAGGCCTGGTGTCGGCCTTTATGGAGCTGCACAGAGCAGATATTGGTGCCAAAATGTATACTTGTTGTTCCCTAAACAAGCAGCACTCGAATCTTTGGAAATTATGTCCAAGTTGCTATTTCCGGACCCAAAACTTACATTATAGGGCAGATTTATCAAGGGTAGAATTTTGAATTAGAATTTTTGGGGATTTTTTTATGGCCAAAACTGTCAAATTCGAATAGGGAGCTATTAAATTTAAAAAAATATTTAAAAATTCTAATTCGATTTTTGAGATTTATCATACACTGGCCCTTTAAGAACTCAAATTAGATTATTTACCACCTAAAACCTGCATAATTGCTGTATAAGTCAATGCAAGACAATTTGGTGTTGTTTGCTTTTTTACTGACATTCGAATTTTGTTCGGAGAAAAAGGTTTGATTGTGTCTTAAAAACTCAAATCAAATTTGATTCGAATTGATTTGTGTTTTCATGTTAATCCTATTCACCCAACTTTTAAATATTCGATTTGAATGATAAATTTCAATTGGTCAAATTTTGAGTTCAAGGGAGTTTATGGGAGTTTAAAAAATTTCACATGGATCTTAAATTCGATCCTTGAGTGTACCAGATTCAGCAGAAAATTTGGCCCTTTTAGTGTCGGTCAGACATTTTTCTTTGCCCAAGAATCATCACATGATCTACTGTGAACCTCTCTCCAGGAACTTCATGTTACTTTTTTATCTGTTTTGCATGGCAAACCTCACACCACAGTTGCATGAAAAGAAACCAGGTTATTTCTAGAGCTTTGAGTGCACCATAATAACTCTGAAATACCAGGACAGCATCTGACGGATTTATTGCCTTATTACACACTTAACTATAAGGCAAAGAAGGTTTTGTAACCTAAAGGACAGAGGCATTAGTCTGCTGGTCATTGGAAGCTACAGTATACAGAAACCCAGTGCCCAAATACTATTTAAAAGGCCTCTAAATAGTATTAAAAATGTATCTATCTACAGAGAAAATGCAGGTTGTCGTGTTGTTATAGCATGTTACATAGTATACAACTTAATATTCATCACACCTTCAGGCTGGATCTCCAACCACTGTTTTAAGCTCTCACAATAAGGGGCCTTTAATGCGGCTATACTGATAACTTTGCACTGCGTGATTGATATATATACATTTTAACCTTTTTCAAAATGAAATCAATGTCACAACCATATGTTCCTGTTACAAATTATGACTTTCCTATGCTTTTTACATGCATTTTTGATAAGGGTTTATTTGCTTTTCCATTGCACACAATTCTCCCATTTGTTGGTATTTAAAGTATATACAGATTACTATTATATGTATATATTTATATTAGAGTTAGACGTGGTTTACACATTTCGATTCCTAAATCACCACCACATATGACTATTGTTTAATGTTGTTTGGTGGGCAATTGAGACAAAACCCATTTTTGTATCAAATGCAAAGAGGTGTCTTTATTACTATAACTTTGTTGCAATATATGGACAAACAATACTTGTTTTGTTTAAAAGAGAGGGCATTTTTAGTAGCTTAGTGCACAGAATGTCTCAACATCCTTAATATTTTCATAATGGGTTGAGTGCAAAGACCTTTAGCTTTGTCTGTATGTATTGTGTCGTCACAGACTAATTGTACCTCT
Source organism: Xenopus borealis (assembly GCA_024363595.1). Lineage (NCBI taxonomy): Eukaryota > Metazoa > Chordata > Amphibia > Anura > Pipidae > Xenopus > Xenopus borealis. Next base: position 70,363,805 of record CM044433.1, on the reverse strand, counting down.
GCCAGATGGTTTAAAATGTACTAATTAGTGGTGAGCAGAACTTTTCCTATTTTGCAAAATTCATTGAAGTCAATTACCAGTTTTCACTGAATTTTTTCTGCAAAATGTATTGCGTCAATGCACTTTTTTTCCCAGCCTTGAATGCATTAAAGTTAATGGGTGGAGTTTTGTCACTGCACATTCATGGTGGCATTTTTCTGTAGTTTTGGCATTGGCAAAATACAGAATTTAGCTGCAAATCAATTGGCTATAGATTACCCTGACCATAGTTTGTTTTGTGAATGTGATTGGGAAATTTGCAAGTTCCAATGAGGCACTTTATCATGAAAACAATGTTTTCTTGTTTACATATGGATTTTATGATCCTTTTAGCAATGGCATTGTTGCAGCATTAAATGACTTGTAGATTGATCTTTTATTAATGAGTTATTAGGAGATGGACTTCTTAATTGTTGACACAACCAATTTTACTTTTAAGTGACAAAGTGCTCATTGAAAATCTTTTATATCCTGGCAAATGGGCAACAATTCCATTAGCACTTTATAACTTTATCCTTAAAGACTTATTTCAGTGTCACTGTTAAAAGCCTTTTTTGCCAAAAATTAAACTAAAATTTGTGAGCACTGATAGATCGCAAATAGCCAGGTCTGAAAGAGTATGTTATTAAATAAAATTATTAATGCACATTTATATGTTATATAAAGGTTTCTGCACATGCCCGAATACCCCCCACACACATGCATACTATAAGATTTATTTAATATTTAATAAGTTTAATACAGTTTGCTGCCATATTTGCATTTTTGAAAAAACAAGCCAGTTAAAGTGCTGTATAGAGTTCCTATTGGCAGTTACTAATACATCAAGCCCAAAAGTGTTGGTTTATTGGAGGAAATGTTATGATGCATGAGGACATAAACACAAACAGGGTTTAAATTATTATAAATACTAAAGCAGGAATAAACACTAGTGCTGGGTGAATTTATTCGGCAGGCATGGATTTGCGGTGACTTTCCACATTTTGCCACCTGCGAATAGTTTTGCGAAACTGCTGCTAAAATTTGCTGGCAAAAGAAAACAAACAAAAAAGTAATTTGTGTAAAAATTGTGGCGTGTCAAAATTATTTTTATGGCCATTGACTTTAATGCATTTGGACAAAAATTGTAAAATTGTAAAAATTGTCACGCATGTAAAAATTGTCATGTGTCAAAATTATTTTGATGGCCATTGACTTTAATGCACTTGGACAAAAAGTCAGCGAGACAAAATAAGGTCACCACAAGAAAAAACGTCCATTGGCTTAAAAGGAACAGTGTAAAAAAACTGGGTAAATAAAAAAAGTTTCTAATATAGTAAGTTAGCCAAAATGTAATCTATCAAGTCTTGAGTGACTGGATGTCTAATAGAACAGAACCCAGCTTCCTGCATTTCAGCTAAATAACTCTGAGTTAATCAGCAACTTGAAGGGGGGCCACATGGGGCATAACTGTTCAGTGAGTTTGCAATTGATCCTCAACATGCAGCTCAGATTCAAAAGCAACAGTTATAGCCCATGTGCTCCCCCCCCCTCAAGTCACTGATTGGTTACTGCCTGGTAACCAATCAGTGGAAACCAAGAGAGCTGCAAAGCAGGAAGTAATGTTCTGACTATTATGTTAGACATCCAGTCGCTCCAGCCTTTATACATTACATTTTTGGCTATACTGAAATTTTTTAATGATTAAGATTTAATTTTTTATACTTTTTATTTATTCTTTTAATGTATGAGTGAGGAAAAAAAGAAAAAAATTGTTGCATGTCAAAAACATTTGTCGACTATTGACTTACACCTATTGACAATGGAGCAGATTTACTAAAGGGCAGAGTAACTAACCCTGGCGACGATTCTCCAGTGTTACCAACCACAGGGACCTCACCAATTTACTAACGTGTGTGGGCGACATTTCAGTAGCGAAGGAGATAGCAGTGATTCGCACTCTATCGTCAGGCGACTTTTCGCTCTGGTGAATGGACTTTACTACGCAAATTCACTAAAATGCAGATTTTACTGAAAGTTACCTCTTTCGCCAGACTTGGCCTTGCCAGCTCAGACCAGATGAAGTGCAATGGAGTGCATAGAACTTCCTAAACCTTCTGTTACTTTTTTTCTGAGTGATGGGCGAATCCATACCGCTTCGCCGAAAAATTCGGAAATTTCCGTCGAAATTTGCAAATTGGTGAAAAATTCACGAAATGAGCCACGTCTAGTATTTTGATGCATCGCGAATTTATTCGCCTGCAGCGAATTGCGCAAATTTGCAGAATAAATTTGCCCATCACTACTTCTAAGTTCAAAAAATGCTGTTGTCTTTTCCTTTTTTCAGGGTGATAGGTTGCAAAAGCCCTAAAAATTATTTTTTTCATAACTGGTTTCCTCCATACATTTTCTAATACTGTATGTAGGCTTATATGTAGGGCATTAAAACAACTCTATTGACTTTATCAAGGTTCCCTCTAGTTATCAGTGTAAATGTAATGTATTATATGCACCATGTAACATTCAACTTTAAATTCCCCGTCATATGCAAATTAGCCTGAGCGCAAGAAAGCTAACAAATTTGCTCATGTTGCCGAAGTAACGCTAGCCAAAATTCGCCAGCGTCTGTCAGCCAGGACAAAACTTTGTACTTTATTAGTGTTGTCCCAGCAAATTTTTGCTTGCGAAGGGTTGCTTAGTAAATTTACCAAAATGTGTTTTTCAAATTTTTCTGTAAAACTGGACACATTCACTTATCACTTAATTACAATAAAATATGTTTTTGAAGAATACAAATTTTTACTCTTTTATGCTATCAAGGTTAATTGGTATGAACAAGACTCAGTATTACTAACTTACACGTTTCAATTTATATGCAATTTCAGTATTCCTTTGCCAAAACTGCTGCAAAAAATGATCAATGTATGCTACAAATTCATTATACAGAAGTTGATATTCAATGCATGAATTCAATGTCATATTCAAAATGAACTAGCTCATAACACTATATTTATATGAGGCTCTGTCACCTTGGAAGATACACTGAACATGAGATCATCCTGCTTGCTAAGATAAATTTAGTATAAAGGTTCTACTAAGAACAATGATGCTTTGATGCTGAAGAAATGTATTGTGTCCTACAATGTCAAGCCTCTGGCTGGTGCCCCTAACTGTACTGTATGCCTGTAACCTCAACCCTGTTATCCATATCATACATACTGAACAAAAAATTGTTTTGTTGATAGACAATATATACAGTATTTATGTATAAAATAATGAGATCAAATGTAACACATTCGCTAACCCTGAAAATATTAGTCATATACTGTATATACTATCTGCTGATGCTAATGCTCATACAGTATACTAAAGGAGTAAAGGGCAGAATAAAATTGGTGTTATTCACCATGCATGTTTTCTGCATTATACAACATTACATAGACTTCCAATGTACTGCTAGTATGTTTATGCTAGTTTGGAATTTATTAAGAGGGCTAAGCCAGCTCCATTAGAACAAATTGCTATAGAAGCTATTCTAAGGTGTAGTAAAAAGATTCCCATGACCAGTGTAAATGTGTTCCGAGAAAATGAAAGCAGTTCTAAATATCTGATGTATCTGCTATTTCTCAAGTTCTACTTTGGTTTTATGAGGAGTACTTTGCTACCAATCGTTACATTAAAAATAAACGGACAATAATAAGAAAGCTTCAGTCAGACCAAGAAAAGGATTGTAATGTGAGATTATGTGATGTCTGTGTGGTTCAGTTTGTTCTGCGTTGTTTCCACTTTTTGGTTCACCAATGTAGAAAATGCTGGCATTTTTAAAGACGATATGCATGCTATGTTTCAAAGCACAAACATATTTTTTAAAGCAATGTGTTTGTTTTTTTCTCATGACTTAGAGAATAGGTCATAGAGTGCCCAGCTCTGTCTGATTCCCTGTGCTGTGACTGCTTATTGTTTCTTCTTAGAAAGTTAAATAGATTATTCCCCAAATTAGTTGTTACTTACTCTGTTAGTGTGTTTCTCTGCAGTAAGTAGTGACAAAATGCACTAGATAATGAAAATATTGATTTCAATATAGTTTTAATGTTGAGATTTGTAGCTTTGTATTATTGCCTGCTTTTCACCTTAAATTCCCCTTAGATAGTGAGCCTTCACAGTATGTGGGGTCTCAGGTTTCAGTGACATTGTAGGATGCAGAACAAAGCCTAGTCTTTGGGTTTCTGAACTTATATTGTTAGATCTATTAGATACAGTACATTAGTTCATGCCATTTATCAGTAGCAGCTAAGGAATACCATTAACCAATGTATCTGTTTCGAACGGCACCCTAAATCCAGAACCCAAGCTAAGCAACCTGGTGTCGGCTCTCGCTTCTGCCTATAACCGCCAATTTTCACCCCGGGAGGAGCCCTCAGCTAATTGGATGCTGCCAGGTCTTATGTGAGAGAGGAGCAAAGCTATAGCTTCTGGATAGTCACAGGCAGGCAAGGATCAGGATTGAAGAGATCAGAGTAATCAAAAAGTAGTCAAAAAGGCAAGTAAGGCTCAGAAACAGAAGATCAATCAGAAATCACAAGGATTAAACACCCAGAAGCTCTACAAATAGAACCTAACAACGGGCAGCTTGCAGTATGCTGATTTCCCCTTTTTTACTATTTGAATTCAGTGCCATTCGCGACAATGTCATTATGCTGGCACATAAACCCGGAAGGGGAACCAGGCACAGAATGGAAAGGAGCAGCGCAGTGGGCGTCCACACCGATGGAGCAGCATAGGACCCTGCTGCCCGCTAGACCACCCAGGTGAGTCCTTACAGTATCAAAATGTAACTGTTGCTCTGTAATAGACTTTAATAAAGATTTAAGCAGGTGAACATACTTAAAGAGTACTGGGGTCCATGTTTTGTGAAGGTATATGTTGCAAGTCCTATTCGAGATGGATAAAAAGGAGTTAATTTTATCCCATAGCGAGTTTGCTACAAAATAGCCTAATATTTAAATATAGTGCTACACAACTTTTAATAACAACAATCTCAGTTTACTGAAAGCAGGCACATTTAACTTTAAATTGAAATGTGTAATTTAAATACAGAATTTATGAAGCAAGCAGGAAAAATGGATCCAGATGTGGATGATTTTTAGTTTATGGAAATCTATTCGAAATGTTGGCACTGCTGATATTTAAGTGTTGTTTTTCCATTTGGTATTCCTCTAAACAAAATGTTTCAATGATCTATGCTCTATGTTCAGTAGCATTACGGGTTTCCCCTTCCATGTGCAGCTAATCTGTAGTAATATAATGAACCCTTGTTGGTTTTGATTTGTACGAATAATTGCATACATGCCAGCTTAAAGCAAAAAACTCCATGGTGTGATTTTGATAAATATGTAGCCTCCTATTTCTATACAGATTTGTAAGACAATGAAAGCGCAAAAACCAAGGCTGAGACAATGGGAGAGTGTCTATGTGACAAATACAACTTTAGTCATATTGCATTACTCTCTTTCACCACCAAACACATTAGGGGTCATATTTGACACCCAATTGCATTTACAGCTTATGTTTCAGATTCACATAGACGCACAAGTACAACAGCATATGTTTTAAGGCAGTGGTTTCAGATGCATTGCCACCTTAGAGCTAAAGTTGCCACCTTTTCTGGAAAAAAATACCGGTCTTCCTATATATTTATCTTTTTTCCCTATTAATAACATTGGGATCAGCTATCATTTTTACTGGCCAGGTGGCAACACTACTTAGAGCCCACTGAGCATTCAACGCTTTCCAAGATGGGGACCCCCTGTGACAAGTTTGAAGTCCTGGATCATTGCTGCTATTGAGAAGCTGAAACTTTAGGTTGGTGCAATAACTTCAGTATATAAAACATGGCATATTTAGCCCTATTCATTATGAGGCTTTTGTTCTCCTTTAACCCATAACAGTGCATTATAAATGGAAAATATTAAGCTGAGTCGATATCCTTTAAATTGAATACAAGGACAATATATTGCTAATGATGGCTGCTGCAGGCTGGCATTTCTTATTAATGTCTATTCTTCTCAAAGATTTCTCAATTGTTAAACCATAATTTATTGCATTTACTTATGTAGCACTGTATTAATAAAAATCAGTAGGTAACATTTTTATTTTGCAAAAATCATGGCCAACTTCCTACTTACTAATTAAAAAGGAAAGGATGTGTCTAATATGATCGATACTTTATAAAACTACACTTCCTACTTCTTATAATATCTCCCTCATAAAAAAAGATTCTTGCATGTGAACTTGGAACAAAACCTCAAAAACTTCCCCTCAACAGAAAGACATTGTGGTAAATATGAACCAAATAGGTATGGTCCATAATTACCAGTGCATAAACAATTGATGAATATTAGAATTACAGTCATTGGTACCATACCAGACAAAAGGGAGTCTGAGAAGATTAAAAAATAAAAGTCCCAGAGCTTTGTTTACATTTTCCATGCTTAAGTGTTTAAGAACCATGTCAGACTAAGCCTTTTGTACTACAACAATGTTAGTCCTCAGACAGTGGTTTCTCTATTGTATAAGCAAAGAAATCATTATGCATATTTGCCCTTTCAGTGGCCCCATAGCCAAAATGTTTCCATCTATTTCCCTATTTTAACTTTTGATATACTTATTGGTTTTTAAAAATGAATAAGTAGGTGATAAGGAACACAATTGTGTTTTTAACGATTGCCCCAATCAGGCCCCCGTAATATTTAGAACCTGTGACACCTATGGTCATTGTACTATTACTACTGTAATACATTGCCATTTCCAAGCAAAATATATTAAAAAAGGTCAAGTGGGGTGTTGAATAATCAAACCTTCCACTACAACCTATATCATTCTGTACCACGCAACCCTCCAGTTGTAAATTGTGAAGAGTCATTTACAATAATTAAAAAAAAAAAAAGGATTACAGAATAAAACTAAGATCAAAGAGCCTGACTCACAACAAATTGCTATATAAAGGGATTACGTTGTACATCTTTCCAATTCAATTTTTGTAATGGCCAAACAGAGGAGTTTTTCACAGATATTTTCAGGAGAATTTTTTTTACCCAATGTATTTTATGTGTGGAAATAAAAATTATGCTTTATATTTATGGTCTCTTCAGTCTTTCACAAACACACATAGTAAGCATTTTTTAAGTATGGGGGTACATGTGGAATTTACAAAACTTCCATTTTAAATTATGTTTATGCATATGTTTGCAATATATATTATACCTATGACGTATATATATAATATTTTGCTCTTTGGTTAATGGTTTGATCACATGTAACCTATTGTGTTTTGGGGTTTTTTTCCCCAGTTTTGTGACACGCGTGCCTTTTGAAATCCAGCCCCATGCCAATTTCCCTGGATATTTGCTTCCTTTCCTGACTTTAACCTACAACCAACAAATAGCCTATGCTATGCATGGGGAAGCACTGACTACACTCACCAAAAACACAAATGTAGAGAACAATGACATATGTGGCAATTGTAAGGTTTATATTCAAGTGTTTTTACATTAACTACATCATAATGGTGCTGGAAGTCAAAAAAGTAAAAAAAAAGGTTATGGGGCTGAATGCAATACATTTTTTCAGTGGAAGTTATCTACATGCCATATCTTCTCTGTTGTTGTGTTATTCAGTGCACAGCCTCCAAATTCACATTGCAAAGCCTGCAGTGACTTGTATTGTCTATTTCACTGTGCTTTTCACTGAGCAATACCCAAAAAATTATAATTGAAATTATATACTGCATAAGTACTCGTGGCTATGCTACAATGCACATGTCAAGCGTGTGTGTTATATTGCAGATACATGTTGGCCATATGCAGCATTACATTGCATGCTAGGTTTTGTTGATGTTTTAGTGTTCTGCAACCCCAAGTGCCTATGTTCATCATTATCATCATCATCATTTATTTAAATGGTGCCAGCAAGTTACATGGCACTTTTATAATTTATAACAAAAAGTGTCTTACAAATTTACTTTTTATAATGGCCAAACCTGACTGACCAACCACTCATAATGTCTATGCTGTATATTGCACTTTGCTCCAGTAACCATAGGGAGAATTTACAACCCCGTGGGGCCCAAGAACAAGCCTCATAGTACTTAGTTAACTTAAACCCCAGAGTTGTTGCTCTATGCACAGAGTGATAGATCAAAAGGTGCAACCCAGGGCAGGTGAGTACAGGTTCCTGATATGGAGTGGTGCCCTTGCCCCCCTAGGCCCTGCCCACCCCACGGAAAAAAGGCCACACAGACATCAGTGCTGAAAATGGTAAACCCCCATACACACACACATTATAAAAAAAACAGTTTAAAAATAATTGGTGACCAGGGCACCCCTATAAGTTTTTTGCGGCTTTAGAACTTCTACTTCGGCTTCTTTCATGTCTTTGGGTCTTTTCGTGGCTTCAGGACTTCAAATTCAGCTCCTTTCATGGCTTTGGGTCTTTTCACAGCTTCGGGACTTCAACTTCAACTCCTTTTGTGGCTTTGGGCCTTTTTGCGGCTTCAGGACTTCAACTTCGGGTCTTTTGGCACACCTATTTCGAAAAGGGAGCACAGCTGGGCCCTTCTTTAGGCCAGGGCCCATTTCAACAGTAACCCCTGTGCCCCTATGATGGCAGCCCTGCTTCTTCTACAAGCCTCCCCCTGACTGCACTAGTATCACACAGCAGTCTCCAGGTCTATGATCTCAGAAACAGAGTACAGAGGCCTGCAGCTATTCACACAATGCCCCGTGTGTGGCATTTTAAATTACCCCTCATGTCTTATTGCTAAAAGCTTAGTCTCTATATTACATCACACCTTCACTCACAGATCATTCATCTTTACACACCTTCCCCACCATCAACACCACCATGTCCATAAAGGAATTCACATACCATACACAAACTTCTTTTGCTACAGAGTTCTCAGACCTAATGAAAATCCTGTGCTAGGTCCATAAATAAACTGCAGAACATGTCCAATATACTCAGCAGTCAAGCTAAACTGACTGTTTATAGAGTACCATAAACACTCACAACACTCTGTCAAACTTAGTTTTCTTTAAAGACTGTTGAAACATGAAAATCAAACATATTTACCAGCTCTGTGCACAAACACACACTTAATTTGCACTTTCTCCTGAATTTCTATAGGTAAATAATGAAATAATATTTTTGAAGCAACTGCCAAAGTTATAGAAGAGAAAAAGAAAAAGTTGAATCATTGAATGATGCAAATAAAAGCAGAGTTATTATGGTTCAAACTGATGAGACCAAATTTCTAAAAAAGAAAAATAAGCCATTTTATTCATATGTGGAAGATATTTATTTTATACACATGGAGAAATCCCATTGCATGGTTTTGTCTAAATGTACCATGAGCTCATGACACACTAGGGGGCAGATTTACTAAGGTTCGAATTGATTTGAAGTGAAAATTCAAATCAAATCATATTTAAAAAATTAGAAATTCAAATTTATTTTGGGCTTATTCGACTATCGAATAGGCCAAAATTAGTTTCGAATTTGCTAAATTCGAATTCGGTTGTCAAAGTACTGGCCCTTTAAAAAAAATTTGATATAACAATTCGGCAGATAAAACCAACTGAATTGCTATATATCCCTATGGGAAGCTCCCATAGGATTTCTACAAGTTTTTTTGATTGAATATAAAAAATTCGATCCAATGGTTCAAATCGTTTGAATTGTTCGATTTAAACAATTTCATCGATTGATCAAATTTTTTATATTCGATTGTTCGAATTGTGTTAAAACCCACTCGAATTCGAAATCGAGAGGTTTTCATTCGAATCGAATTTGAGGGTCGAATTCGAAGGGGTTAATTAACCCTCGAAATTCGACCCTTAGTAAATCTGCCCCTAGATGTATGCAGTTTTGTTTTCATCCACATGAGAAACTCTTGTGCGTAAAATAATCTCAGTAGAAACAGCACTATTTTATTTTTATTTTACGATTTTAAATTGTTTTCTGTAATATATCTATCTTTAATTATATGGAGCTAGAGCTATATTAGAAATAACTTCCTCCTCTTTAATTTTCTCAGGTTATTAAACTTTTGTTATCAATTTTGCAAAAACTTGATAATTACATGCATTTTACAGGCACCCTTGAATCACTGCACACTTTCAGAATTAAAATAATTTGTTGCGCTGTCCAACAGAAATGACACTTGGCATCCAATCAGAGTCCTGTAGTGACACTATTTAGGTTAAGCAAACTTTGTTTATATTAAATATGCTCACACTTCAGATCAGTGGCTGTTCAGAAACAACTGGCACAACACAGCCTCCACACCCATACGGGACAATAGCAAGTGATGTTCAGCCTCTAAAGTCTTTAGTCTTAATGATTCGTGAAGGTGTTTTAAAGAAACGGCTTATGGTTAATTTTTGTATTATGTTTCTGCATCCATACACTCTTCAGATATTTAAAAATGATCAAATGCATGCTAAGCATTTGTATATAGAGGAAGTGGTAGGGAGCAATTCATTGTAATGCATTGCTCTGTATTTACTGTTTATTTTCTGAATAGCATTTAAAGGTAAAATAATGATGCAGACATATGTTTGTTTTAATGTATTCATGTTGCTCTCATTAAGTATTAGAACTGTATATTTCCTCAATTTCCTTTTCTAAATATTTTTACTTACATGCACATAGCTTCATACAAAGTTGCTAGAACTGAAACAAGACATCCATTTTATCCTATGCAACATTTCCTTTTTGTTAAGGGTAAGAGAAATGGACCCAAAATCTAAGTGGGTGAAAAGAACAAATTCCTTTTTTAGAAACATGGTACAAGATGATACATGTATTTTATTTAAAAAAAAAAAGCCAGCCACATTATTAGAGACAAGAATCTTAAAAGATACTAGGGTACCATGCTGAGGGTACTATGAGTATAGCGTACTGACTGATGCTACCTGAAGTGAGGTTCTAACCTTGCCTTGTGATAAGGCAATGTTCTAAATTATGGGTTTCTGGATAAAGAATTCTATACGTTTACATTAGAGGACATTATAGATAGATACTACCCTCACAGTTTAAATAGTTTATCCCCTTTATCAGTTTAGTTGCACTTCTCTGCACATTTATATCCTTTTGAAGGAATGGAGCCCAACACTGCACTGGCCTTTTACACTGGAATTCTGAAAAAACACTGTATTGTGGGTAAGAAAATCCCAAACTTGCAATTTTCATGATGAACTGCATTTGTAAATCAGGCTTCTGTTCACAGAAGCCAGTGAACACAGACCATGTGCATTTCTAATGTTATTAGCACTGTAAGACATTTTACATGGGGGAGTTATTGAAAAGGATGCAACCAGGGAACAGACTTCATGGGAATTGTACAATTTATTTTTTGATAATCCAGAGTAAAAAACTGCAAATTTAAGAAAGTTAAAACAGATACACCAGATTTGTCTGTAAGATAATGTGAGTTTCATGTCATGGTTTCTTTCAAAAAGGGGAAAATCCAAATGTAAAAACACAATTCATTGAATGATCAAAAACTTTTAGCTCTGCCTAGCTTATTAAAAAGGATGATGTTTTGACAGAAGAGTGCACTTTGGGAATTAAAATTAAACATACAAAACATGATGTCAAAACTGCTATCTCCTACCATGCATCCCAGTCATGCCTCAATCATTTTCTTCTGTCAAACAACCATAAATCAAGTCAATTGGATTGAAAAACATGAAAAGTGAAAGGGGGTTTCCCAAAAAGTTTTAAATTATTTTTAGGATTCACACTTACAAAAATTCTGGAGACTTTCAGAACTGAAATACTGAAATAAATGAGACCACCTATGTACTCTGATTAAAAAAATCATAAAAAGAGCATAGTACAACCGTAGCAGTATATACAGTATGAATAATTAGAAGTGTTTCTCATATATTTATCATGAATAGACCAGCCTTGTTCACTGCACACTTGAATAACCAACCCTGATTATGAGATATATGTAAACAAATTATTGTCTCTGTTTCAAACTGACAGATATATTTCTTACATTTTATTTGTCAAACTAACTTTGTCAGAATTTTGGTGACAATTCTTTATCCGTAGGGAAAAAAATCTACTCAATTATTAGCACATATGTAAGTAGCTTGATACACTCCATATTGGTTTTGGGTTACCTTGGATGCTGCAACGCAACATGCAGTGTGCACTGTTGTCACATATCGACATCAGAGCCCAGGTACCGCTATTCACGTGGCGGCCATGGGCGCCGCCATTTTGGGAGTGACGCCGGAGGGAATAGACACCTGTGGGGAGGGGGGTACTGTCATGAACAGCCCCTGAAGTGTTACCTAGAGCTTTGGGCGGAGTTCGTGACAGTATCCCCCTCCCCACAGGGGGCCACTGAACCACGAAGTCTGGGTTTTTGGGCAAACAGCGTAGAATTCTCTCACTAGGCGGGGAGCATGAACATCGGAAGCACCAGAAACTGTATATGAACTGGGATCCTCTGTCAGAGACTATTTCTGCTGGGATGCCAGAAAAAATACAGAGGATAGTTTCTGCAAGGGGATGAAGTGTGCCATCTTGCTGAAACGATCAATAACTACCCAGATGACAGTATTCCCTTTCGAGGGTGCCAACTCTACATACCTAAGTGAGTCCATGGATGGGAAGGAATGGGTAGAGGCTGCAAAGACTGCTGGGTTGAGTATGGCTAGCCTTATTGGTGGCACAAATGGTTCAGGCAGCAACAAACTCTTTGACATCCATCCAGATGGTTGGCCACCAGACTAACCGACAAAGGAGTTTCAGAGTCTTTTCAGGACCAGGATGTCCTGCCTGTTTGGAGCAGTGGGTCTGGTGCAAGATGGGTAGACGAAGTTCAGAGGATATGAACACCATCCTGATAGGAGTATCAGAAGGAGCAGATGACTGGCCAGACAGGATTTGCTCGGCCAACTGAGGAAACAGGGAGGCAATAATTCTGGCAGGAGGAATCACAGGATCTTGCCTTTCAGAGAGACAATCCACCAGAGTGAAACTTCGAGATAGGGCATCCTCTTGGAGCCAGAAAGATAGGTTAAAACAGAGTTAAAGCAGGAAAAGAAGAGAGCCCACCTTGCATGTTGGGAATCCAGTCTTTTAAGAGTTTGTATAAATTCTATGTTTTTATGGTCAGTGTTAATAGTGACTGGGATCGAAGACCCCTCTAAAAGGTGGCGCCACTCTTCAAGAGCTAACTTAACTGCCAATAGTTCATGATTCCCAGCATCACAATTCCGTTCCACTGGAGAGATCTTTTTGGAGAAATATGCACAAGGATGTAATTTTTCATCAATAGAATGTTTCTGAAAAAGGACAGCCCTGGCACCAACCTGGGAGGCATCCACCTCAATAAAAAAGGGAAATACAGTATCAGGATGTCGGAGGACAGAGGCGGAGGTGAAAGCATCCTTCAGGGACTGGAATGCTTCAACAGCTGAAGGAGGCCATATGTTAGGTTTACGCCCTTTTCAGATAAGAGAGAGGATGGGTGGAAGATTAAGATGTCATCAATAGTGATGGGCGAATTTATTCGCCTGGGGCGAATTCGTGGCGAATTCCCGTGATTCACAGCCGGCGGATAAATTCATGAAACCCCAGCAAAAATTTGCCTTTTTTTTATGCCCGCGTCCAAAAGAGAAGCTGCTGCATTTCACAAATTTTTCACCCATCACTACTCATCAAGGTACAAGACCACAAGGTATTCAGATTCACGGATGCGAATGAGGTTTTAAGCCCTGTGTAAATCCAGCTTAGTGAAGATCTTAGTGTAAAGAAGAGTTACCCTGGTGGTCTAGTGGTGCCGCCGTGCTGCTCTGCCGGTATCCTCTTCTTAGTGTGCGCGCGGCGCGCACTTCCCTAATTTATAGCACATGCGCGCATGCGCTCTGGCATCATTACGCCTGTGCGCAATGGCGCGAAATTCAAACTATTTAAAGGGGCATTTTTAAATATTACATTGCCCGTGATAGGATTTTGCTGATGGTGCCTAATCTTGTGCTGTAAAGCTTCTAGTATTCCTGTTTCCTGTGTTTGACCCTGCCTGGCTTTCTGACTATCCTGATTATCTGTATCCTGACCCGAGCCTGTTATTTGACTACCGATTTTGCCTCATCCGTATCTGATCGATTACCCGGTTTTGACCCTTTGCCTGACTGACTACGTTTACTATCTGCCTGCCTCGACCCAGCCTGTCTTTGATTACGATTTTGTCTCACGCCTCTGTACTTCGACCTTCTGCCCAAAGACTTTTTGCTCACAGTCGTGCCCCTTTGCCTGCTCAGAACCTTTTGTCTTGCACCTCTCGTTTTAAGACCTGGCGGCATCCGATTAGCCAAGGGCTCCTCCCGAGGTGAAAGGCGGCTGTTATAGGCAGAAGCACGAGCCGAGACCAGGGTGCTTGTCACTGGTTCTGAGTTTAGGGTGCCGACCGTTACCCCTTTCAGTTGGTGAAATAGTTCAGTGATCAGAGGCAAAGGATATCTGTTTTTTTTTGTTTTTTTTTAAACAATTCTTTTTATTGATTTTCTTCCACTTAACAACACGAAAATTTCGGTCACGCCTGGGGATCGAAAGGATATCTGTTTTTAATCGTGATTTTATTAAAGGAACAGTTCAGGTTAAAAATAAAAACTGGATAAATAGATAGGCTGTGCAAATAAAAAATGTTTCTAATATAGTTAGTTAGCCAAAAATGTAATGTATAAAGGCTGGAGTGACTGGATGTCTAACATAAGAGAATACAACTCAACATCCTGCTTTTCAGCTCTCTAAATCTGAGATAGTCAGCGACTTGAAGGGGGGCCACATGGGACATAACTGTTCAGTGAGTTGGTTCTCAGCATTCAGCTCAGATTCAAAAGCAACAGTTATGACCAATGTGGCCCTCCCTCAATTCACTGATTGGTTACTGCCTGGTAACCAGAGTAACCAGTCAGTGTAAACAAAAGAGAGCTAAAAAGCAAGAATTAGTGTTCTGTTTTGTTATGTTATACTTACAGTCACTCCAGCCTTTATACATTACATTTTTGCCTAACTAACTACTGTATATTGAAAACATGTTTTAGATTGCACAGCCTATCTAATTACCCAGTTTTTACTTTTATACTGAACAATTCCTTTAAGTCCACGGTAATCAATACAGGGACGCAGACCACCGTGTTTCTTCTCCATGATGAAGAAACCAGCCTCTGCCGGAGAGGTAGAGGGACAAATAAATCCCTGCTGGAGATTTTTTTGGATATAGTCTTTCATTGCGTAAGTTTCCGCCTGAGAGAGGGGGTACGTACGACCTCTAGGGGGCATGGTTCCAGGAAGGAGATCAACAGGGCAGTCATAGTGACGGTGAGGAGGAAGAAATTCCGCAGACTTTTTACAGAAGACATCAGCAAACTGCCTGTAGAATGTCAGGCAAGGACTGCAAATCTGTCAAAGAGATGGTCAGCCGATTGCGGGTAGACAATGTTCTTGACAGAACGGACTCCAACGAAGATCTGATTGGTAGACCAATCTATGGATGGATTATGGAGACGTAACCAAAGACGTCCCAACACCACAGGAGAGGAGGGACAGGAAATGATTAGGATTGCCAAATTCTCAGAGTGCAAAGTCACAATCTGCAAAGGTAATTCCCCCGTTGTCTTGGATATGATTTCAGACGTTAGAGGTTTGTCGTCAATGACAAAAGCACGCAAGGGAGTAAGCATGGGAAATACAGGAACACCCATTTGCTTGGCGAAGGCAGCATCCATGAAGTTCCCTGCAGCCCCAGCAGTGGCGTAACTACTCCCTGGTGGACCCCGGCACGGGATAGGCACCTGGGCCCTCCTGTGGGGCCCTTACCTCTATAAATCGCATGCAGGAGTGTAGATGGCATGTGTGTTGTATAATCTCCCCATAGATAACTGCAAGCCATAACTATTTTTGTGGCTCTGATGGGCCCCAAGGGGGTGGGGCCCTGGTGCCCCTGCACCCCTGGTAGTTATGCCACTGAGCCCCAGATTAAGGAAATGCTGAGACTTGTACAGTCTTAGTGGGCAGCCGGATCTGTAAAGGAAGGCGAAACTGGTGTGAAGCTTTGGAATAATGCTTCCCACAAGTCACATCCCAAGCTTATTTTGGGGAGAAGGTATCTTCGGCTTCGCAGGACAGGACTTGACAAAAAGAGCTTGTCCCCTGTAGTACAAACAAAGACCTGTGGAGGGTCTCTGGAGTTTTTCCTGGTCAGAGAGGTGTGCAGTATACAGCCTTGTATGCCTCCTCATTCCAAGAGATCTCAGCCATTAAAGTTCTGAAGTCAATAGCACATTCACTGGCACTAAGACTTCCCTGACGGATCTACAGAAGGCGAGATGAGACATTAGCAACCCGACCCGGGGCATCAAAGAATGGAGGTGTTGCCCACTCAAGCGGTTTACCCTCTAAATGTGACATCACATAACCCACTTTCGCCCGCTCAGAAGTGTATTGTGAGGGCTGAAATTCAAATTGAATATGACTTTGAGTAACAAACCCTCTGCAGGCTTGCGGCTCCCCATTGTAGCAAGGAGGAGGGATACGTGGCTCCCAATTTGGAGAGACTGCAAGCAAAGGAGTGAATGCAGCTGGGGGATTCATCGTGATTGAAGGAGTGGGGGGGCAGACGAGAAATAAGCGTATCAAGTACTTGCCCAATGTGAACTTGCTGAGCCTCATACGCATCCAGGCGGGGCGCCAATCCTCGTAGTGCTCGTCCGATATCAGGTGTAGCTTCCTCAGTGGGGTCCATGGCCCAAGTATAATGTCAGGGGGCCATTAGGCTCCCAGCAGGAATAGTCAGGACCAAGGAGGAAGCTTCTGGGCCCAAGTTCAAGTTCAAGGTACAGACAAGGGTTAAACAGGAGATGTGGTTGAGATACAGACAAGAGTTCCCAAGGCAGGCAGTGAAGAGTCAAAGTCCAGAATAAAGCAATAGGTCAAAGTCCAATAATCAATCAGGAATAAGATAGCACCCAGGAACACCAAACAAGGCGACCTATACTTGGGTGCCATAATGGAGTCCTGGGTGTCCTTTTTTATTAGAATTGGCACCAAAACCAGCATGGATGTTGCGACATGACGCAGCGCCGATATCCACGTGGTGGCCGTGGTAGCATTCCGGGCTGCATTCGTGACAATAACCCTGTATTCCCTCACTTGCTAAAAAGCCATCCAACCCATTCTTTAAGCTATCTAATGTATCAGCCAATACAACTAATTCAGGCAGAGAATTCCACATCTTCACAGCTCTCACAGTAAAAAAAAAACCCTTCCGAAAATTTAAGTGGAACCTCTTTTCTTCTAATCAGAATGGGTGACCTTGCATCAGCTGGAAAAAACCTACTGGTAAATAAAGCATTAAAGAGATTATTATATGATCCCGTTATATATTTATACATACAGTAGTGTATATATCACCCCTTAAGCACCTCATCGCTAAGATTTTCCATACCCTTTACGAACTTAGTTGCCGTTCTCTGTACCCTCTCTAATACAATAATGTCCTGTTTGAGTGATGAAGACCAAAACTGTACAGCATATTCTAGATGGCGCTTTACCAGTGCTCTATAAAGTGGAAGAATGACCCCTTCCTGCCGTGAATCAATGCCCCTTTTAATACAACTCAAGACCTTATTTGCCTTTGATGCTGCTGACTGGCATTGCTTGCTTCAGCCAAATTTTTCAACATACATTTCAAATCTGTGCAAGAGAATCCATTAGCAAGAGAAACAGTTACACAAAAGACACAGTTACATCCAATTATAGATGAGTTGAATAATTTAAATAATGAAGTGAATAAAAAATGTATACTGACCCAGGTTTGCAATAGTAGCATTAGATCCTGTTTAATGTACCAATCACCAGAGAATCATTCTAAAGCAACTGCATATGGAAAGTATATCTATAAATTACAGGGCTAATGTCAATGCAGCCACACTGTGGGTGGCATCCTCTAATGTCAAACAAAATACAAGAGCCGCCTGTTGCAGTGGCTAAGAATAAAACATTTAGAAACAAACTTCTTTGGTTTGGAAATTTGTCAAATCTTTTAGGCACAAACACCCCAAGTATGCTACAGTGTCTATGAAAAGGAAAACACATTGAAGATCTGCAATTACAGCTGTAGTTGTTATGAGTTACTTAGCGTTTTCATGGGTACATGACCACTATTTAATTTGTCAAACTTGAGCTCAAGGTTCAAGAGCAGTGAATGATTCTAGATATCCACACACCATCAGAGTTGTATCAGTTATTCACAGCCCTGTGCAATGCATTGGTTCAGTGACAATGAACTGTGTGCATTCCCAGAGGTGTATAAACTGTCAGATGTATAGTGAGTGCAGTCTCCGATGAAACTATTTGCATTCATTGACTTTATCTAGAGTTTTTGTGTAAGGGATGGGAACTTCTGTTTAATGTGATATTAAACAAACTTCACATTCCTCCAAAACTCACACTTCAACCCTCAGCTAAACAACACAACCTGTGGAATCTTTGCAAAGAAAAAAAAAACAACTAATCCATCTAATTAAGCCAGTGCTTTAATAGCATTTAAAAAAAACAATATTCACAAGTTCAAAGAAATTACTTATTGCACAATAGTGTGAACTGATGAACAAAAAAATCTGCAGATGCCAACAGTACAGATAATAGCCCTGTGTGACAGTTATAGCCCATTTTGTACTACTATTGCTCCAATTGAAGATATTATTGAATGAGGCAAAAAATCAATTCACTTTAAACATAGAATACATTTATTACAGTTGCTGCATTCTATTTCATTCAAGATACAGTATGTTTTTATAGAGTGGATGGGCAGTTATCCATATGTTTCTCTCTCTTTTATCTTCTATTTGTCTTCTACCTCACATACAAACCATTTGTTGACTGCTAGGGTCCAAACAGAGAGTAATGTAAAGGAAGAAAATAGCCAGTTGCCATATTAACTGCATAAAGGATTAATAAATAAAGGATAAATATAGCTCTCAGCACTAACAATGTTCGGAATGGAACTTGCAGGAAGGGGAAGTTTGATTAAAATTTTTTCAAGGTATGTTTCAAACAGGGGTACAGTTATTTGCTCAATAATAAATACATAAGTGATAAGGGTTTCAATACACTGTTGGAATGCGGTCCTTGCCCTAAAAAGCTTACAATCCATCAAATTTGAGAAAAGGGTTACTAGTGTATATACTAGTATCTGTGATGGAAGGCAGTAGAGCAGTCCAATATTTTCAAAATCTCATACTCAATACAGCATCTCACAATTTATTTTTATTATTTATTCTTCTCAATGTACTAACAGTAATTTCAATTCAGCAATCTTTTATTTGTTGTCTAAGCAAAGCTCCCCCCACATATTTGATTAACACCGGCTATCATGGTGGAATTCTATGAAAATTGTTCTATTGTGTTTATTTAACACGGCTTTCACATTATGATATTACATATTGCATTTAAAGGACATAATTCTGCACCCATTATAGAGGTTAGTCCTTATGTGCAAAAATATTTATAGGATGTTTCTTTTCTGTTGTTACTTTCTCTTTAAAGGGAAAGTAAAGGTTAAAACTAAGTAAGCTTTATCACAAAGGTCTATATGAATATACTAGTAAAGCCAAAAAGTAATGCTGCTCAGAGTCCTCTGTCAAAAGAACACAACATTTCTTTTCTTCTATTGTACACATGGGCTTCTGTATCAGACTTCCTGTTTTCATCTGAAACCTCCAGAGCATGGGCTTGAGCATGCTCAGTTTGCTCCTCTTCACCTCCCTTCTCCCCTTCCTGCTGTAATCTGAGCTCAGAGCTATAAACGGGCAGGGAGAGACTCAGGCAGGAAGTTATGTTACAGCAAGCTAATATGGCAGCTGCTACACTAAACAAACAGAGACAGTGTCTAAAGCTGTTTACTCGGGTATGGAAAAGCATTCTAAAAAATAAAAATTGAGTTCTAGCCTGCACTGTTGTGGTTAATCTATTGGTAATGAACTGTCTTGGTAGCTTTCCTTCTCCTTTCCTGCTAGTGCTGGAGGGAAAATATTAAGTGATTGGTGTGGCCAACACATGGCTGAATGAGTCGCATGACTAAGCTGTTAATATCAGTGGCTAAATTTTGTTTTGAAGGGACTGAAGCAACAGAAAAAGAGGAGGGGTATGTCTGTTTGTTAGACAGGATTTAAATTAGAAATTCTTATAGGTGGAATTCTTCACCAATTTTAGAGTGTCCAGCAAATTAATTGTAGGTGTAGGCTATAGACCTCCTAATATAAGTGAGGAGGAGGAGGCTAAGCTTCTGATGCAAATAAAAAAGGCTTTTTTAAAGTATGGGTTTGGTTCTCCTTTAAGGAGTAAATGTAGAAGCACTAAGGGCCCTTACACACAGGCGTTTTTACCTGCACTCCCCTGCGTTCCGTTTTGCTGCGTTCAGCCGCAGGGGAGAGCAGTTATAGACGCACTCAATTATTTTCAATGGGGCTGTAATCACGCAAACGCATGTAGGCGCCGAACGCAGGAAAAATGCAGCATGTTGCGTCTACAGACCCATTGAAAATAATTGAGTGCGTCTATACCTGCGCTCCCCTGCGGCTGAACGCAGCAAAACGGAACGCAGGGGAGCGCAGGTAAAAACATCCTTGTGTAAGGGCCCTTAGAATCACCCTAGGTGGCTTAATACAGAAGTAAAGTTAATAGGATAGAAGAGAAAGTCATTTAGAAACTACAAGTCTGTGGGGACAGCTGCATTTAATAAATATAAACACTATTATAAATGTTCCAGCAATCTGGAAGGCAAAGAAATGATGAGGTAAGTAAGATGCTGTAGAAAATAGATTCTACTCGCACACCCTAATTTCTGAAGGTTTCACCTGGTGCAAAGCGATGAGGAAGTCGACATCCCAACACACTGAATCCGAAGAAAAATCACCTACACACAGGAACGACTAGCAGGAAAACCTTGCTAATTTATTGTGATATTGCAGCATGCAACGTTTTGGGGTAATCCACTTTATGAAGCATACAGGAACGAGTAAGTAAGATGCTGGACAGTAGTGGGGGGGGGGGGGCAGTAGATCTATTTGGATTTTGCCAAAGTGTTTGATACTGTGCCCCACAAATGACCGCTTTGTAAACTAAGATGTGTTGGACTTAATGAAGTTGATTGCACATGGATACGAAACTGGCTACAGGATCGGGTACAGAGGGTGGTTGTTGTACTATTGTACATTCTCTACTTGGAGTAAGGTTCTTAGTGGGGTTCCTCAGGGCTCAATATTGGGTCCACTTTTATTTAACTTGTTCATTAATGACTTAGGGGAGGGTATTGTAAGTAATGTATCAGTGTTTGCAGATGACACAAAACTATCCAGCCCAATAAATTTATTCCAGGATGTGGCAATCTGGGCAGCTAAGTGGCAAATGAGATTCAATGTTGATACATTTTAAGTCATTCACCTGGGATGTAAAAATATCCAAGCCACTTATACCCTTAATGGGACTGCACTAGGCAAATCCATTATGGAGAATTACCTTGGAGTCCTTGTAGATGATAAACTGGGCTGTAGCAAGCAATGCCAGTCAGCAGCATCAAGGGCAACTAATGTCTTGAGCTGTGTTAAAAGAGGCATAGAGTCACAGGAGGAGGGTGTCATCCTTTCACTTTACAGAGTGCTGGTAAGGCCCCATCTGGAATACAGTTTTGATCTCCAGTGCTCAAACAGGACATTAGTGAATTAGAGAGGGTCCAAAGAAGGGCAACTAAGTTGGTAAAATGTATGGAAAATCTCAGATATGAGGAAAGACTGGCCAAATTGGGGATTTTTGTTCTGGAGAAGAGGTACTTAAGAGGTGATATGATAACTATGTATAACTACAGTGGTGTGAAAAACTATTTGCCCCCTTCCTGATTTCTTATTCTTTTGCATGTTTGTCACACAAAATGTTTCTGATCATCATTTAACTATTAGTCAAAG
Source organism: Xenopus borealis (assembly GCA_024363595.1). Lineage (NCBI taxonomy): Eukaryota > Metazoa > Chordata > Amphibia > Anura > Pipidae > Xenopus > Xenopus borealis. The sequence goes on along the minus strand of CM044433.1, from coordinate 70,341,744 downwards.
ATAACACAAGTAAACACAAGTAAACACAAAATGCAGTTTTTAAATGAAGATTTTTATTATTTAGGGAGAAACAAAATCTAAACCTGTGTGAAAAAGTAATTGCCCCCTGAACCTAATAACTTGTTGGGCCACCCTTAGCAGCAATAACTGCAATCAAGCGTTTGCGATAACTTGCAACGAGTCTTTTACAGCGCTCTGGAGGAATTTTGGCCCACTCATCTTTGCAGATTTGTTGTAATTCAGCTTTATTTGAGGGTTTTCTAGCATGAACCGCCTTTTTAAGGTCATGCCACAACATCTCAATAGGATTCAGGTCAGGACTTTGACTAGGCCACTCCAAAGTCTTCATTTTGTTTTTCTTCAGCCATTCAGAGGTGGATTTGCTGGTGTGTTTTGGGCCATTGTCCTGCTGCAGCACCCAAGATCGCTTCAGCTTGAGTTGACAAACAGATGGCCGGACATTCTCCTTCAGGATTTTTTGGTAGACAGTAGAATTCATGGTTCCATCTATCACAGCAAGCCTTCCAGGTCCTGAAGCAGCAAAACAACCCCAGACCATCACACTACCACCACCATATTTTACTGTTGGTATGATGTTCTTTTTCTGAAATGCTGTGTTACTTTTAAGCCAGATGTAACGGGACGTGCACCTTCCAAAAAGTTAAACTTTTGTCTCGTCGGTGCACAAGGTATTTTCCCAAAAGTCTTGGCAATCATTGAGATGTTTTTTAGCAAAATTGAGACGAGCCTTAATGTTCTTTTTGCTTAAAAGTGGTTTGCGCCTTGGAAATCTGCTATGCAGGCCATTTTTGCCCAGTCTCTTTTTTATGGTGGAGTCGTGAACACTGACCTTAATTGAGGCAAGTGAGGCCTGCAGTTCTTTAGATGTTGTCCTGGGGTCTTTTGTGGCCTCTCGGATGAGTTGTCTCTGTGCTCTTGGGGTAATTTTGGTCGGCCGGCCACTCCTGGGAAGGTTCACCACTGTTCCATGTTTTTGCCATTTGTGGATAATGGCTCTCACTGTGGTTCGCTGGAGTCCCAAAGCTTTAGAAATGGCTTTATAACCTTTACCAGACTGATAGATCTCAATTACTTTTGTTCTTAGTTATTTTTAACAAGGGGGGCAATCACTTTTTCACACAGGCCCATGTAGATTTGGAGTTTTTTTTCTCCCTTAATAACGTAAACCTTCATTTAAAAACTGCATTTTGTGTTCAATTATGTTATCTTTGACTAATAGTTAATGGTTTTTGATGAGCAGAAACATTTAAGTGTGACAAACATGCAAAAGAATAAGAAATCAGGAAGGGGGCAAATAGTTTTTCACACCACTGTATATAAGGGGATCATATAAAAATCTCTCTAATGCTTTATTTACCAGCAGGTCTTTCCAGCTGACATGAGGTCACCCATTCCGATTAAAAGAATAGAGGTTCCGCCTAAATATTCAGATTTTTTACAGTGAGAGCTGTGAAGAAGTGAAATTCTCTCCCTGAATCAGTTGTACAGGCTGATACATTAGATAGCTTTAAAAGGGGGTTAGATGGCTTTATAGGAAGGGAGGGAATACAGGCTTATGGAAGTTCAGGGACTAGTCCATTTTGGAGTCAGGAAGGAATTTTTCCACCTGATGGGGTTTTTGTCTACTCTCTGAATCAACTAGAAGTAAGCAGGTTAAAAAAAGTTAAAAGGTTGAACTTGATGAATGGGTGTCTTTTGCCAACCTATGTGCCAAACTAAAATTATAAACAGGTGACTGTATTTGCGCAACTGTAATTGCGCAACTGTAATTCTGGGCTAAAATGCTGATTGTGTGGGTAAAATTCAGCAAAAAAGCATCACTTTTTTCCATTAGGTATTTTTTCCATTTTTACGTTGCAGTAAATGAAGACTTCAGTGTCCACATTGCCTTACTGGTCTAACTTGCCATATTCATTTTTTTTCAGGATCTCTCTTTACCCATGCACTATAATTAAATGCCAATATGCCATCTATAATTCCACAAACAGCCAAGTAAACACACCGTATGTAAAAAGGGCTGGAGATAAACCGTAATTCCTCTGAGATGCAAGAACTGTCCCGATTACTTTTATTGTAAACTGTTAAAAAATAATAAAAATTCTAGTTAAAAAAAAATCTGTACATAAAACATATATTCCAGCGAAACCTAGCAAATATCAACATACATGCCTTTATCATACATAAGAAGGCTTTGCAATAGAGTGCGATTTTTCAGAGTTAAATCTAACCTAACCAGTATGCCAGTGCCTTGGAGTTATATGTTGAAACATTGATATCATATCTCAGTTCTCACTTAGCAGGACTGAGACTCTAGTCCATGAGTTGTAATTTTCTCCTATACCTGCAGTCCCATGTAAAGTGAGCAGCATTATTCTTCCATGTAAATTGACATACCATTAAATTTAAACCAGGAAGCTGTTGTTGTTCTCTGTGCCTTGGGTCTAAATCTCATTTAGGCCTAGAAAGACCGCATCATGTATTAGTACCAGGGTTGTTTTTGCTGACATCACTAATAATGTCTCCAGAGAACCCCACAGCCAACATCAACCAAGTGCCACTCATGCATCTCCTCAGGGCTTTTCAGCCTTCACACAGATATTTATTTCATACATAGCCAGATAGTTCCTGGGCCCATAGCCAGGTTGGAAAGGTCTTAATTTAGAAGTTCATATGATATTGTATCATAGTATGCTTTTGTTCCCTAATTGCTTACCAACCCTTTACAAAATGATTTGACTGCTTTGTCGGATTAAAGCTGTATACTAGTTGTAATGCTGCAAAATGTCTCAATACTACTCTTCAGGATTTTTGCAATAAACAAAATTAGCACTCGGTTAACCCAGGGCAGGGACGTGTGTGTTTTATTATAAATGGATAAGGATGCCAGGCCATACATGGCTAATAGGTTCTTAGGGCAGTTGTATATAGGGTTACTGTCTCTCCAGTCCAACTTTGGCTGTTATCCAGATCCACCCCTGATCCCGCCCTCTCAATATCACCGTTAAAAGACCACACACACATCAGCGCTAAAAAAAATAACCTCCCCACACATATTGATGGTCAGGGCCCCTTATAAGTTAAAAAAAATTGGGGCCCCAGAAATTATTTTTCAAAAAAACATTGGCGCCAGGGCCACCTTAAAAAGTAAAAAACAAATTGGGGCCCCATAAACCCCATAAAATATTTTTTTTAAAAATTGGTGGCAGGGGCCAATAGGGTATTAGAATAAAACATTGGTGACCAGGGGATTTAAAAAAAACCCTCATTGGTGTCAGTAGAACTCCTGGCTTCTGGACTTCAGCGTCGGCTCCTTTGTGACTTTGGTTTTTTTTTTTGCGGCTTCAGGGCTTCAGTGTCAACTCCTTTCATGACTTTGGGTCTTTCCGCCGCTTCAGGACTTCAGTGTCGGCTCCTTTCATGACTTTGGGTCTTTCCATCACTTCAGGACTTCGTATGTTCAGCACTTCCGCATTTTGTCTCTTCGGGCAAGACTTCGGGGGGCCCAGCTCTTCGAAAAGTGCAGCACTGCCGGGTCCCCCTTCAGCCCCCTGAAAGCGGGCCTGGTGTACACACAATTTATTATATCCTGACAAATGAAGGGTTGAATCCCACCTGCATGAATTATGGTGTGTGCACTCCTGCACCCCAGTGCATAAATGTAAGTGTGAGGTGCAGTGATTTCCTATAGGGCATATAATTTTGTGTGGCCTTTCTGCTCAAACATTTTGAAAAACAGCATAAATACTTTGGTGGGTTCTTTTATCCACTTTTAGGGGTACTGGGATACCAGCGAGTTGAAGGCTGTATGTTGCCACATTTTTCAGACGTACTATAAGTACACTTACAGATCCTTTGTATTGCAATTTGTTTTTCTAATAATACACATTGTCAGGCTTACCGAAAGATCTGGCAATGGATCTTCTTAGAAGATAGGACCCACAAGCGGCTAGCACAACACAGAACCAACACAGAGAGTGATACAGGGGAACCGTGAGTGGAGAGAAGCCTGTGAGGCGATATCAATCAAAGTACCAAGGGATGAAGAGGAGACGTAGTCAAAAATCAGATCTGAGTTCGGGGGCAGGCAGCAAGTAGCAGAAACGGACAGGCCGAGATCAGGATATGTAGCGAAGGTTCGAGGTCAGGAACAGGCAATAGGTCAAACACAGGAATCAATTCAGTAGATTTCAATAGCTAGGTAAATCAGGAGAAACCACGATAACCAGGCACAGTTTATAGATAGACACAGGTTTAAATACCTTAGTGTTGGCGCCAGGGCCGGGCCAAGGTACTTTGGCACCCTAGGCAAGGGGTACAATCAGCGCCCCCACCCCCATTCTGTATGACCATATCCAACCTATTCACTTTTTCTTAAATAAGGAAACCTTTTAACACATTAATGAATCAAACTGTATGTGTGCCAGCCAGCCCCTAATCTGTACCTGTGTCAGCAGCACCCAAAATATTGCTCCCAATCTGTACCTGTGCCAACAAAACTCAATATATTGCCCCAAATCTGTACCTGTGCCGGCAGCATTGCCCCCTAAGTCTGTACCTGTGCCACCAGCCATTGCCCCCCAAATATGTATCTGTGCCACCAGCCATAGCCCCCCAAATATGTATCTGTGCCACCAGCCATTGCCCCCCAAGTCTGTACCTCTGCCACCAACCATTGCCCCCTAAGTCTGTACTTGTGCCACCAGCTGGCCGCCTAAGTCTGTAACTGTGCCACCAGCATTGTCCCCTAAGTCTGTACCAGCCATTGCCCTCCAAGTCTGTACCATCAGCCATTGCCCCCCAAGTCTGTACCTATGCCACCAGCCTGTGCCAGAGCAGCAACAAAAATATTGACTAGATTTGTGGTGGACTGAAGTAGAACGCTGCTGCTGGAGACAGGGCCAAAGTTAAAACTTAACTTCAAAAGTGCGCCCCCCCTATGACTGCGCCCTAGGCGGCTGCCTACTCAGCCTACCCCTAGTTCCAGCCCTGGTTGGCACCAATTCTCCGGCGTTGGAACGCCTGCGCAAACACGCCGTGACCCGCACACGCACCTGCGCAAACACGCCAGCGTCATGACGCTCTGCTCCGTGACCAGCGTCGTGACGTCGGACGAGAGCTGCGGCGGAAGGGAATCTCACATCGCCCCCTACCGAGATGCAGCCTCAGGACGCCAGCACTGGAAGGCTCACCCGGATGAGTCCTGTGAAACTGAGCCAAAAGTCTAGGAGCATGCAAATTCGAGGAAGGTTCCCAGGAATTCTCCTCTGGACCATAGCCTTTCCATTTGACCAGATACTGTAAGCCCTTTCCTCGTTTTCGGGAGTCCAAGATCTGCTCAACCACGAACTCCTCTTGGTCGCCAACGATAACTGGAGGAGGCGGAGGAAGGATTCTACCCGGAAATTGATGAGGAACCACAGGTTTAAGTAGGGCAGCATGGAACACAGGATGGATTCGAAATGGCAACTTCAATTGAAAAGAAACTGGATTAACTTGACGGCAAATAGAAAAAGGACCTAGAAACCTCTGCCCCAACTTCTTACTAGGACAAGAGAGCTTGAGGTTAGCTGTGGATAACCAGACTCGATCCCCAACTTGGAACTCTGGTCCCTTCCTTCTCTTGCGGTTAGCAAAACCCTTGAAGTCCTGTTGTGCTTTGGCCATTGTTTGCTGCAAAAGCTTGAAATTATGCCTTAAGAAGGTAAGGCGGTCATGAACAGCAGGAACAGAGACTTCTGGGAATGTCGAGTTTGGGTAGATCACGGGATTTAATCCATAGTTGGCGAAAAATGGTGTCTGCTTCGTTGAAGAGTGACGTGAATTATTATAAGCGAATTAAACATCTGAGACAGAGCGTCTGCCTTTGTATTTTTAGTACCAGGCCGATAAGTGAGGTGAAAATTGTCTGGGTTTAAGGTATTCCAAATTACGGTGATCCGTATAAATAAGGATAGGATGCCTAGCTCCTTCCAGAAGATATCTCCAGTTTAATGGCCAGAAGTTCTCTGTCAGTGACATCATAATTACATTCAGATTTTTACATTTTACGTGAAAAGAAGGCAATTGGCTGTAGTACTTCCTTAAGACCCGTCCTCTGAGAAAGAACAGCTCTTTCCAGCATTTTCGGAAGCATCCACTTCTAAGATAAAAGGCAGTGAAGGGTCTGGATGATGAAGGATAGGAGCTGAAATAAAAAGGTCTTTCAAATAATTAAAGGCTCTTTGTGCTTTGGAAGTCCAGAAAAACGTGGTGTTGGCCCGTGTAAGACTGGTGATAGGTGAGATGATTTTGGAAAAGTTTCTAATGAATTTTCTATAAAAATTTGAAAAACCAATGAACCGCTGCACAGCTTTCTTAGATGTGGGAGTAGGCCAATTCAGGATTGCAGAGACCTTTCGAGAATCCATCTGGATTCCCTTGGGAGAAATAAAAAATCCTAAAAATTCCACAGAATCCCGTTCAAAAATACACTTTTCTAGCTTAGCGTAAAGTTGATGAGTGTGTAAACGTGATAGGACCTTTCTCATATGTATTCGATGTTCTTCAAGGGAATTGGAGAATACAAGGTGTCGTCCAGATAAATGATGACAAAGATATCTAAGAAGTCACGAAAGACGTCATTTACAAAGTGTTGAAACATTACAGGTGCATTGCATAGGCCAAACGGCATGACGAGATACTCGAAGTGGCCATATCTTGTTTTCCATTCATCACCAGCACGGATCCTGACTAGATTGTAGGCCCCTCGAAGATCCAATTTTGAAAAGACCTTAGCCTCACGCAATCGTTGAAATAACTCTGGAATGAGTGGAAGTGGATATCTGTTTTTAACAGTTACATTATTTAGTTCACGGTAGTACTAGTCAATACACGGTCTTAAGGTCTCTTTTCGACGAAGAAGAATCCAGCACCAGCAGGGGATGTGGAGTGCCGAATGAAACCTTTGGCCAGATTTTCGTCAAGATAATTGCGTAACTCCAATAGCTCTGGTTCAGACAGAGGGTATATTCGACCAAAAGGCACTTGTGCACAGGGTAACAAATCAATGGGACAATCGTAAATGCGATGTGGAGGTAAGGTGTCAGCTCCTCTTTTATTGAAGACATCCCAAAATTCTCGGTAAGCAACTGGGAGTTTATCAGAAGCTTCCGGTGATGATGCAAGAGAACAGAGTTTGGTGATGTCGCAAGGTATCATGGGTTGACATTTGGAACGGCAAAAAGCAGAAGAAAAAATTATCTCCCCAGTCCCCCAATTAATAGACGGATTATGTTTCCTGAGCCATGGCATTCCTAAAATGACGGGAAATAAAAGTGACGCCACAATGTCAAAGTTCAAGGTTTCTGAATGAATTTTATTGAGTGACAGAAGGAGGGAAAAAGTCTCTTGAGTGACTGGGCCGGATAATATAGGTGAGCCATCTGCAACTCGGAGAAAAGTAGGGTTCTTTTTCTGGCATAAGGGGAAATGATGAACTTCAGCAGTTGCAGAGTCTAGGAAACACCGACCCAGAGTCAATAATTGCCTCACTATCTTGTCTTCCCACTGCAAATAAAGTGGAACAGTAAGTAGGGGAGTCAGGGGTGATGTGTATATTGGAAATTCATTAGGAGCAATTTTACCCCTAGGAGTGGGTCGTATTGGACAATCACGGAGAAGATGACGAGCTTGTCCGCAGTACAAGCTACATCTCAGACGCTCTTCCGAGTCAGTGCAGATCTCATGGTTCCAATCTGCATGGGTTCAGGACCTGACGACGTGGAAGAAACAGCAGGCAGTCGGACAGGTGGAGGAGCACGTGGGAGAACCCACATTTGGGATCCTTGACCCGACTTCTCAGCTCTCCGCTCACGAAGTCTTCGGTCAATTTGTTTAGTGAGTAGAATGAGCTCATCAGTAGATTTCAATAGCTATGTAAATCAGGAGAAACCACGATAACCAGGCACAGTTTATAGATAGACAGGTTTAAATACCTTAGTGTTGGCGCCAATTCTCCAGCGTTGGAACGCCTGCGCAAACACGCCGTGACCCGCACACGCGCCTGCACAAACACGCCAGCGTCATGGCACTCTGCGCCGTGACCCGCATACGCGCTGGCGTCGTGACGTCGGACGAGAGCTGCGGCGGAAGGGAATCTCACACACATAAGTGTAGGCACAGTCTATTAAATATATAATGTATTAATTACAATTGCATTGCTGTTACATCTAATAAATGATTATTATATAGGTTTAAAGCAGTAAATACCTATTTGTATTATTAAAGCCAGTGCATTATACAACTGAATATAGTATCAACATATCAGGCTTTGCATTTTGTAGTTTGCTAAATACTGAATACAGTATGAACCCTGACAGTGGTGGTTCCTCTTTAAAAGGGCCAGAACTAGGGTAGACAGAGTAGGCACTTGCCTATGGCTAGTGATGGGCGAATCTACCCAGTTTCGCTTCCCTAAAAATTTGCGAATTTCCAGCGAATTGGCAAAAAAATTCGCGAAACGAGTCACACGTCTCGTCTTTTTCGTCGCGTCGCCTCAAAAAATCGCGGGAATTCACCGCAAATTCGCCCATCACTACCTATGGCAAAAAGCTGAGGGGGTGACAAACACGTACCTTCTCTGTCGCCTACCCCATGTCCGGTCCCGTCTCTCGCCGACTGCAACTGATACTACTTTTGATTGCCAATTTGTGCATGCGTGCGCTCAGCCAATTTGTATGTTCGTATCTTTGCATCTATGGCTAGCTTAAGGATCAAATGTGTTGCCACCAAGCAATGTATTGCCAGCGAGTCTTGTAACACCTTTAATGAAGATAACTATTTTCTCAAATAGATTTCAGGTGATTATATGTGTAGGTGTGGCTCAGGTTTCTATATCTAAAGGCTACTACACACGGGCGTTTTTACCTGCGCTCCCCTGCGTTGCGTTTTGCTGCGTTCAAACGCAGGGGAGCACAGGTATAGACGCACTCAATTATTTTCAATGGGGCTGTACTCACACGAACGCATGTAAGCGCCGAACGCAGGAAAAATGCAGCATGTTGCGTCTGAATCTGCGTTCGGCGCTTACACGCGTCTCGTGGGTACAACCTCATTGAACAAAATGAGGTGCGTCTAGACCTGCGCTCCCTGCGGGTGAACGCAGCCAAATGCAACGCAGGGGAGCGCAGGTCAAAAACGCCCGTGTGTAGGAGCCCTAACCTCAAAATATCACTGCATGCTCATCCTGAAATTACCAGTATGTGTACCTTTCCATCTCTCTCTATGTTAATAAATATTCTTTAAACAAGTCAAGGAAGTCAAGACTACAGCATGCCCTCTTTATATTTTATTATTCAAGCTGCTAAACTAAAATCACATTTTGCAATAAATCAATGTATCTATCAATGCCTAGAATTGTTCTATTACATATGCTTGGCAAAGACAATTCTAGTACTCAGGCAGCTGCAGAGAGAAGGAGACACGTGACCATTTGTTCACCCCTCTGTCCAGAGAATAAACCCTGAATAGCAGCCAGCATGTCTATTGCTGAGTAGATGTGTTTTAAAATAGAGCCATGGACCAAAATAAACTCTTACAAGGTGACAAAGTCTATTATAATTTATACAAAACTCTCACCACTGTATGAGCCGGTGTTAGAGATGTGAGCTTTTTTGAGATTAGCAAGGCAAGGTCTCTCACACTTTTAAAGCCTAATTAATATAGACCCCAGAAACAGATTGTTCTAGCATTGTTCCAGTTTACTGCTGATGAGGACATGAGAAATCTGACTGGGCTCCTATATTAATGATGCATCATTTCAACAAATGTGCTAGTCTGAAAGGGTAGCACTACCTTAAAATGGTAACAACAAACAATGAGTAAAATGTTTTATACTAAACTATTTCTACCACTGTTTGTTGTTATTGTTATATCCTTGAGAAATTACAAGCAGGGTCCAAGAGACACTCTGTAACTATTAAATCGTATTTATTATTCTTTATTTGGCATGCAAGGCATATAAAAATGTATTTACATCTTGCTAAACATCTACCTATCTCTCAGTGGCTGCAAATAGATATCCTGCACCCCAATTCATGTAATATAAAAGAGCTTATATGCGACCGCAAGCAAGTTGTTGTCACATACATTTTTCCTGAAGTCAGATGTGTGTAAAACCCAATTCATAAAAATATTTGCATCAACATACTGTATACTCATTGTAGTTGCACCTATTGACACAGGGGAACTCTGAAGCTACCACCACTTCTAGACCAGGCAAAACTCCAGGGTACCATCAGCAACGTGAATCAATAAAACAACACATTTACTGCAAACACTAGAAATCATGCCTACCGCACTTGGAAACATTCAGCGTAATTCCGTCAGATTTATGTTCGGCTTGTAAATTGTAATGCAGTGGCTGCAATTTCACCTGGCCAGTACAACAACACTGGGAAAAAACAAGCAGATTAAGCTTGAAATTGCACTTTGTTATCTGAACTTGTGGTTGTAAATAAGCTTTTAAGATTCTTTATATTTTCCTCAGAAGGAAAAAATTTTTGTTGTTGACTCCAGAATAGGACTAGTCAATGCACTTAAATTTATAAACTTGTTGCATGGCAATTTTATGGCATAGGTTGTTGAGGAGCCAACCAGAAAAATGCTATTCTGGTTTGAGTCATTGAACCCCTGGGTAACAGGGACCATAATATGATATAATTTAATGTCTGGTGCAAAAAACAAATATACACTGGGGCAACAAAAACCATGAATTTCAGAAAAGCTAATTTTAGTGTCTTGAGGGCTACCTTCAGAGCATTGATTGGGGCATTATGTTTTCAGCCACAAATGCAAAATATACAGTAAATGGCTGTTCTCAATTTATTCCCTTAAGGAGTAAATGTAGAAGCACTAAGAATCACCCTATGTGGCTTAATATAGAAGTAATGAAGTTAATAGGAAAGAAGAGAAAGGCATCTAAAAACCACATAGAATATGCTGTACAGTTTTGGTCTCCTGTACTCAAACAGGTCCTTATTGAATTAGATAGGGAAAATCTTAGCTATGAGGAAAGACTGGCCAAATAGGGGATGTTCTTGCTGGAGAAGAGGTGCTTAAGGGTTGATATGGTAACTATGTATAAATATATAAGGGGATCATTTAATAATCTCTCTAATGCTTTATTTACCAGTAGGTCTTTCCAGCTGACACAAGGTCACCCATTCTGAAAAAAAAGAGGTTCTGCCTAAATATTCAGAAGTGGGTTTTTTTTTACAGTGAGAGCTGTGAAGATGTGGAATTCTCTCCCTGAATCAGCTGTACAGGCGTTAAAAGGGGGTTGAATGGCTTTTTAGCAAGTGAGTGAATACATTGCTATGGAAGATAGCTCATAGCACAAGTTGATCCATACAAGTTGAGACAAATTGGAGAGGCTTCAGATGGGATTTTTTGCCTTCTTCTGGATCAACTAGCAGTTAGGCAGATTAAAAAAAAAGTGAAAAGGTTGAACTTGATGGACATTTGTCTTTTTTCAACCTAACTGACTATATAATACCAACTGGGCAGCATCAAGGCAACTGGTCTTATTTACCATACTTGAACCTCATATGTACATGATAATGTATAATAATGACACCAAGAGCCCTGGATGGAATTTACAGGCTGCTACTTGTATTAATAATATTGCCATTATCAGAACATAACTGTAAACAACAGTTTAATCACAAACATTTCCTCAACTGGAATGCTTGCTTGTAAAACTCCACTGAGTGCATAGGTTACAGCGGGGCCATCAAAATGATGTTGCACTTCAAGGAGTAAGTAGGAGAAACCTTTCCTCCAGGGACCCTTACCCAAAGAGGTACCAACCAACTCTACAAATAAGGGAAAGCATCCCTCCCTCTACATGTTTGAGAAACCATATTGAATTCCAAAGTTATGCAATAGTGAGAGTGATTGATGGAGGTTTCTGCCTTTCATTAAATTAAATAAAATTCTGCAGCTATATTAACTGCTGTGAGATTGACCAATGACTATACTGTCATAAAGGTACCAAAGTTAAAGGCAGTAGAAATTCTGTAAGAAAGTTCAAAAGCATATTTATGTATGAAGACAATACTTGGGGAAGACAAACTGCACAAAGACTTCCAGCAGTACAGATTTAAAAACAGCATGTACTGTTCTTTTGTTTACTAGAGTGTTTATAAAGTATTATTTCTTTATTAAACAGTTACAGTATGGTTTAAGAAGTCCTAACATAAACTTCCCATAAGATCCACTAAGATTTTCATGTTTTAATTACTGTATAACATAATGTAACAGGAAGGAATAAAAAAATATTATGTGTGAGTTGAATAGTTACATTTGTAACTAAACTAACCCAGACATGTAATATGTTATACTCATAGCCAACAAAATGATACCTCTCCAGTAATAATCCTCACTTGTTTGGTAGTTATACTGACCGCTATCTGTCTACAATGCATATTGGTGATATGATAGAATAGATTTGATTAATTAGTCAGATACTGTAAACCTCCATGTCACATCACATTCTAAAAAGTTCTGAAGCTGAAAGCTGTTCAGGTCAAGGTCTGGTAGTTGGATTCTTGAACTGTCTAAAAAGTCTAAAAAAAGCTGATATATATATACAGTATATGATGTGTTTATTTTAAATTAAAGCAATGTCCAATTGCCTGCTAGCTTCCGCCTATTCATTCTCCCCTTCTCCATGCCCATTCCTTGGCTCCTCCATTCCTTTTTGATACATGCTTCATATGTTTAATTTTTGTCAAAGTTAAAGGTGGCATATTAACAACAGATCCATGTTTAAATCCCAGGTCTGATTGCTTTGACTTTGTTTAAGAGAACATAAACATGAGTGAAGTAGAGATTGGGAGCCAGTATGGCAATGATGTCAAATGTAGTCATGGAAATGTATTGGCTAAAGACTTTGGAGTCTGCTTTTAGATTGCGTGAAACATTATACATTGTCAATGTTTAAGTGAACACATAGAAGAAGATTAAGTGGTTAGAAGGTGTGAAAAATGTTTAAATGTGATTTTAAACATATGTTTTTAAGAGCGAAGGCCATATTTAGTATAGCTCAAACAGCCTGGAATTTGGTGATGGGGTTAGAAATTTTCACTTTAAACTCGGAATGTTATAAACTCTGAATGTTTCTCAGTTTAACCTTTCTTTTCTCCTTCACTTAATAAAACATTAAATGAACAGCAAAATTAAAACACATTGTGCTGTATGAATAAACGTGCCATTATCCAAGGCCCTTTTTACTTTAGTTATAGCTAGTAGCTTATCAGAATGATAAAAAATTACACAGGTATGGGGCCTGTTATACCAAATGCTCAGGACTTTTTTTCTGGATAAAGGGTCTTTTCTTAAAATGGATCTCATCATCTGTCAAGACTGTGTGTCAAACTCTGAACTGTGCAGAACTACTAGTGCATTTAATGGAGCACCCTCAAGGTGTCTTGCTCTGAATTCTTGTACCTGTTATACTCCCTTTATAAGCTTGCACCTGGCCTTTGCCCAGTGCTTGGTCATTAAGCTGTCATGATCTTGCCTCTGGTTCTTGTGACTCCTGATCTTGTGTTCTAGTATGCATGGTTTTTTTTTAGTTTTCGTGACCCCCTCTGGTTCCTTGTTCCTGTTCCCCCTTTCTGTGCTATTGAATTCCCTAGCTCTGACTCCTAGTCTCTCCCTAGACGTTGCTTATCTACTGCCAGCCTTGACTTTTTGGCCTGATTCTGGATTTTGTCTTTGCCTGATGATTTCTACTATTCAAGTTTGTATATTCGTTAAGCAAACTGTTACTTGTGTAATTACTTCTCTGAGCTCATTATGGTTTGCTTTCACTGTTTATCATGGCTTCTGACCTTAATAATGCTTTATATGGACACAAACTGGGTTAAACAGTATTTAGGCTCCTGACTTCCTGGTATTCCACAGCTTCTCCATGTTCCACTGTTTTGCTTCCAATAGGGTTTTGTCTTAGATAAAAATTTTGAATAATTTGATTAAAATTGATTCTGTGGGAGATGACCTTCCTGTAATTTGGAGCTTTCTGGATATCACATCCCAAACCTGTATTAGCCCATCTAATTGTATGTTCTGTACCTTCATATAGTAATAAGCCTATGGGGCCAATTCACTAAGATGCGCAAATTCGCTTGCATTGGCTTCGCTAGCGTTCGCCGCACTTCGGCAGACGAATTTTCGCCAGCGCTATGCAAATTCACTAAAGTGCGAATTTACCTTCAGGTCGGCGAACGGTAGCGTAGTTGTGCTAGTGTTACTTCGCTAGGCAGAGCGCTGTTACGCTAGCGAAGCCTAATTTGCATACGGCGGGAACTTTAACTTATAATAGAAGTATATGTTACAGCCACTACATTCCAATACACAAGCCTAGGAAACCTTTAATAAATTATATACAGTTGTCCTATTGCCCTACATGTGCCCCCTGTATAGTTGAGTTGCCATATGTTAGGAAATGTAGGGGGGAAGAAGGGTAACCCCCCCCAAAAAATAATCAATCTTTTTCAGACTATTACCCTCCTATGCTAAAATACTCCTGCGTTTCAACCTCCTATCTATTGTATTGAATTTCGTCTGGTCTGACCCGGCGAAGTAACGTCTAGCGTAAGTGCTAACGTTGAGGAAAATGTTCATCTTTGTGAATTAGCGAAGTTACGATCCTTCGTCAGTGCGCAACTTCGCCTGGCGTAAGGGTGCGAGGTCGCGCAAGTCTATCTACTTCGCTAGCGAAAATTCGCCGTGTTAGTGAATTTTTGAAGTTGCGAAATGACGTTACGCTGGCGAATTAGCGCTAGCGTTAGACGCTTCGCGCTTTAGTGAAACTGCCCCTATGTATTTTGGTGAGATGTGGCTGTTTCTCCCAATGTGTGCCCAATGATTTCATGATGCTTTTGTTATAGTTACATAGTTACATAGTTAAATTGGGTTGAAAAAAAGACAAAGTCCATCAATTGCAACCCCTCCAAATTAAAACCCAGCATACACACACACATACACACCCCTCCACTCTTTCACACAAATCGTATATGCCCATAGCTATACTAAGGGGCAGATTTACTAAATTCACATTAATCCACATGAAGGATTCGAATATTCGATCGAATTTGTAAAAAGATTCGAATTCGAATTTCGAATATGTAAATTAGGCAAATTCGACCATCGAATATTTGAATTCGAATGATTCGAATATTCAAATTTAATTTTATTCGAAAATTTGATGGTCGAATACTTCCCCTTTAAATTCGATCACCTACTTCGCCAGATTAAACCTACCGAAATGGGGATCATTCCCTAATATCGAATAAGGAAAATCCGATAGATCGTTTAAAAATCGTTCGAAAATTCGATTAGAATTCGAATCAAATTCAATCTAATTCGATCGAATTTCCCCATTCGATCAATCAAATTGCGCTAAAAAAATTTTAATTCGAATTTTTAAAATTCCCCACTATTACCCCACTATTCCCTGGTCGAATTTCAAATTTTTTTGGCATTCCAAATTCGACCCTTAGTAAATCTGCCCCTAACTGTAGAGTTTAGTATCACAATAGCCTTTGATATTATGTCTGTCCAAAAAAATCATCCAAGCCCCTTTTAAAAGCATCAACAGAATCAGCCATCACAACATCACCCGGCAGTGCATTCCACAACCTCACTGTCCTCACTGTGAAGAACCACCTACGCTGCTTCAAATGAAAGTCCTTTTCTTCTAGTCTGAATGGGTGGCCTCTGGTGTGGTGATGCTCTTTATGGGTAAAAATGTCCCCAGATATTTGTCTATAATGTCCTCTAATGTACTTGTAAAGTGTAATCATGTCCCCTCGCAAGCACCTTTTTTCCAGAGCAAACAGCCCCAACCCTCATAATTTAAGTCTTCCATCCCTCTAACCAGTTTAGTTGCACATCTCTGCACTCTCTCCAGCTCATTTACATCCCTCCTAAGGACTGGAGTCCAAAACTGCACTGCATTCTCCAGCTGAGGTCTTACTAGGGATCTATAAATATAATATAATTATGTTTTCATGCCTTGAGTTTATGCCCTTTTTATGCAGGACAGAAACCTTTTTAGTAGCTACAGAATCACACTGCCCAGAATTAGACAACTTGTTATCCATAAAAACCCCAAGATCCTTCTCACTTAAGGAAACTCCCAACACACTGCCATTTAGTGTAACTTGAATTTATATTATTTCTGCCAAAGTGCATAACTTTGTCTTTATCAACATTGAACCTCATTTTCCAGATTGCTGCCCAGTTTCCCAACTTAGACAAATCACTCTGCAAAGTGGCAGCATCCTGCATGGAACCTATAGTTCTGCACAATTTAGTATCATCTCCAGGTCATTAATAAACAAGTTAAAAAGCAAGGGACCCAGTACAGAGCCCTGCGGTACCCCACTAACAACACTGGTCCAATTAGAATATGTTCCATTTACCACCACTCTTTGTAGTCTATCATTTTGCCAGTTCTCTATCCAGTTACAAATACTATGTTCCAGGCCAACATTCCTTAATTTAACCAGTAACCTTCTGCACTGTATCAAATGCTTTAGCAAAGTGTAAGTAAATCACATCCACAGCCATCCCAGAATCCAGGTCCCTGGTTACCTCATAAAAAGAAATTAAGTTAGTCTGGCAAGATCTATTACGCATAAATATTATGCTTCAAATTATAAGGGTATTTAATAGAAAAAAAGGAAATTGGACCATGAAGGCCTTAAAGAACAAGTAAACGTTTTTTTTTTCTATCTCTAAATTTGCTCTAAACAGCCCCTCAAATTAATGTACCTTAGTCCCTGCTGCAAGTCTGCTCTGGTTTCTGTGTTATCAGCAGCTTGTTTCACCTTCTTCCTGGTGCAGAGTGAAGCCCAGCCCCTTAGCTTTCTGAGCTGACCTTATATCTTGGACTAGTCCAGAAGATCATTTGCATACTATGACATAGCAGAGAGCAGTGTGTGTAGCAGCTTTTGCTTGGGGAAACTAGCTTACTAATGCACACACTGGCTCCCTCTTCCTCTCTATTGTGGAATAGCAGCAAATGGACAGCTCAGTAAACTAAGGGGCTGGGCTTCACTCTGCACCAGGAAGAAGGGGAAACAAGCTGCTGATAACACAGAAACCAGAGCAGACTTGCAGCAGGGACTAAGGTACATTAATCTGGGGGGCTGTTTAGAGCAAATTTACAGAAAGAAAAACATTTACTTTTCCTTTAACAATCTCCGCATTTTCAAGGTGAGCATCAATTTGCCAAAGACAATTAAGCCCTGCAGTTTGATCCTGATGTATATATAGTCTTCTTATATAAAATAACCAAGTCCAGTAGCTGTATTGGGGCAGATTCACTAAAGAGCAAAGTAGCAAAAATCCACAAAAATACCATTGGCAATTTACTAACATGAATAGAGGATAATTTGCTAGCAAAAGAGACCATTGCTAGCACAGTTTCATGCCCTTTCATCAGGCACATTTTCGCTCAGACAACCATTATTCTTAAAATCCATAAAAGTGCAAATTATACATAACGTTATCTTTTTCACAAGAGTTTCCTTCACTAGCTTAGACCTGGCAAAGGGAAAGGGGCACATTTACTAAGGGTTGAAGTGAATTTTTTAATAAAATTCTAATTTTTAAAATTCAATTTGAATTGTAAAAATTCAAATATTCGAATTTCAAAGTACTATCTCTTTAAAAAAATTGAATTTGACTATTCACCACCTTAAAGCTGCCGAATTGCCATTGCAGCCTATGGGGGACATCCTGGAAGCTTTTCCTGGAAAATCACATTTATTTTTGTATGCGATCGAACGATTTGAATTAGATTAAAAATGGTCCTATTTGATCAAAAAATTTGATGGTTGAATTCGAAATTCGACCAATAGTAAATCTGCCCCTTGTAACTCTGTTGCTGTTGAAGCAAAACGTTCCATCTATAGTTTATACAGTATATTACTACTAGCTTACAAACAAAGGCACAACTAATAATAACTCAGACCACCAACAGATAATAGCTGATTGCTTTGTACTATACATTAAAGAGATACTGACACCTGAAATTAACTCTTTTTTACATCTATTATAATATTGGCTTTGAAAGCTACAGTACTTCTAACTTTGCCATAAAGTATTTGCATGATGCTTTTACATTACCTGTCTGATCCCCCATGTTCCTGTATGAGGGTGCTGCCATCAAGCCCGCCATCAGGGGGGGACAGGGGGGACAAATATTCAAAGAGCCGGGCCTCCCTTACGAGCGCAGTATTAAGTGGCAGCGCTCACCTCAAGTCCTGCTCAGAATGCGGAAGTGCCGAACATTTGCGAAGTCCTGAAGAGGAGGAAAGACCCAAAGTCACGAAAGGAGCCGACACTGAAGTACTGAAGCGGTGAAAATACCTGAAGTCACTAAAACAGCTATAACTGAAGTCCTGAAGCCACGAGTTCAATTCTACTGACACCAATGTGTTTTTTTTTTTTTTTTTAATCCTCTGGTAACCAATTTTTTATTTTAATACTCTATAAGCCCCTGCACTAATTTTTTTTTAAAAAAAAATTTTTGGAGCCCCAATTTTTTTTTAACTTGTCGGGGGGGCCTAACCACCAATTTTTTTAAAAAAAACGTTTTATGGGGCGCCCTGGCACCAATATTTTTTAATGGGGGGGCCTGGAGCCAAATTTTTTTTATTAACTTATAAGGGAGCCTTGGGGGGGTTACGTTTTTAGCGCTGATGTCTGTGTGGTCTTTTAACTTTGATGTGGAGTGGCCAGGGATTAGGGGCAGGGCTTGGGCGCTAGGGTGGGCGGGGGTGGGCGGGGCCCAGGGGGCCCCGAAAATTTTGTTGTGCGGGGCCCCGTCATTTCTAATGGCGGCCCTGGTTGCCATATTTGTGCAGCAGGCATCTGTTATCATTAGGAACTGTAACTAACAGGCTGAGATGGGACAGTCAGGTTGGCAAAGTCAGAGTGTCAGGCTTAGGAACTTCAACTATTATATACATAAACAAACCTAACAAAGGCTATCATTTTGCTCAATATCCGATTTCTCGATCAATTTGTACGATCAGATACCGATCGTTAGATTTCACGAAAAAATCGTGAAATCTCCTTCGATTCGAATGATCGAATGCTACGATCGTACAAATGGTATTCGAGCAGGATTAAGGGGCCAATTTACTAAATTCACGTGAATAGATCGAAGTTCGATCAAATTCGATCAAATAACGATCGAAGGATTAATTTGATTGGTTGAATATGCAAATTTGGCTTATTTGATCGTCGAATAGCGATCATTCGATCATTCGATCATCGAAGGATTTAAAATTTTAAAATTATTCGACTGCCTACTTCGCCAGATTGAACGGAATTGTAATAGAAGCCTATGGGAACCCTCCCATAGGCTTCTGAGGCTAAGTCCTGATCGAATAAGATTCGTACGATCGAAGTCTTCAATCGTTCGAATCGTACGAATTATTCGAATGATCGAATAATTCATTCGAATGATCGAACAATCGTTATTCGATCATCGAATGATCGAAGATCGAATAAAAGGGTACCCTAAAACTATTCGATTAGCATTCGAAAATTGAAAATCGAATGCTAATCGAATATCGAGGAAAAACAAATTATTTTTGGGTGAATTTAGTAAATCTGCCCCTTAGTCTCTGAAGCCTATGGAGAGCTTCCCATAGGCTTCTATTGCAATTCGGTAGGTTCAATCTGGCGAAGTAGGCAGTCAAATAACTCTAAAATTTTAAATCCTTCGATCATCGAATGATCGAATGATCGAATATCCGATCATTCGATCTATTCGATATTCGATGATCGAAGAGGCCAAATGTCACTTTACGATTTCACGAAAAATTCGTATGATCGGTATTCAATCGAATTCAATCGAACTTCGATCATTTCACGTGAAATTCGTAAATTTGCCTCCAAATGTACATTCATATGTTAAAATAAATTTTTTATTGTTAGTATCACTTTAAAATTTAAAAAAACATATATTTATGTGTGTGTACTTAAAAAGTGGGACAACTTACATTCCATTAGCTGATGTGGAAGGAGAGTGGCAGGATAAAATGATTTGTGTGTTTGTCGTGTATGTCTTTTTTAATTTTTTTTGCGCAAAGCAGAGTTGTTTGGTGAATTTTGATGTTGGTTTGCCACCTGCGAAATGCAGAATGGCGAATCTGTATATGGCAATTTTTTTTTTGTTCATCACTATTCAGCCCCTCTTAGCATCTGGAATTATGCACTAAAAGTTTAGCAATCAGTTTAATACTTCAAGAAACCTCCATAAAACTAATTCCAGGCTTTCAAAACAATCTCTTCATTTTATTGAGCTAAAAACAATTGCTTCATCATAATGCTTCTCTGAAGTACTTTGTGAAATCACAGCTGCTGTATGGTCTTAAAGCTTCCTGCATAATGTTATCAATGCTGGAGGCATTAGGGCTCATTTACCATTTGCACAGGTACAAGGTACAAGTTAATTTTAGGAATATGCTACAGACCTTCTCATATAAAAGAAGAGGAGGAGGCATCCAGAAAAGGCTGCGAGTTTGGGGTGAGTTTTAATAATGGGAGATTACACAAATATTGATTAGAAGAACAGAATACTGTTGGTACAGTTTCATGCAACAGATTGTTGAGAACACTACTAATATGTTCCGGGTTGTTAGTGGTCATAAGGATAAATGTAACACAGAAATAGTGCTACATTTATCCTTATAATCTCTAACAACCCGGAACATATTAGTAGTGACCATAATTGTATCTCAATTACCATGTAAGATACTTTATAAGTTTAAACAAACTTTAACACGTTAAAATCATTACTTCAAAGCATAGCTTGGGACACGAGGAAGGTGATGGAAAAGGGCATCTGAGGCTCTATTTTCTTTGCTGAGCAAAGCAACATGAAAAAACTTCTCTGTTTTCCTTCTGAAGGTATAACTCTTTGACTGTACAGTAACTTGAACTGACCAGCAGGTGGCACTGTTGTGATTCAATGTATTGGCAGTTAAAGGAAAATTATACCTCCAAAATGAATACTTGAGCAACAGTTTATATCAAATTAAGTGACATATTAAAGAATCTTGCCAAACTGGTATATATATATATTTAAGTAAATTTTGCCCTTTTACATCTCTTGCCTTGAACCACCATTTCATGATGGTCTGTGTGCTGCCTCAGAGATCACCTGACCACAAATATTTCAACTCTAACTGGAAGAAGTGTGGACGCAAAAGACAGAACTCTGTCTGTTAATTGGCTCATGTGACCTAACTTTATAGTTTGTTCGGTATGTTTGTGTGCACCGTTCAATCATATGATCCCAGGAGGCTGCCTTATTTTTTTTAAATGGCTATTTTCTATTTATGATTACCCAATGGCACATGCTACTAAAAAAGTATATTATTATGAAAATGGTTTATTTACATGAAGCAGGGTTTAATATATGAGTTGTTTTATGCAATATCTTTTTATTTAGGCCCTTTGCTACTGATATTCCAGTATTTTCAAATCAATGCATGGTGCTAGGGTAAACCCCAGCAACAACCTTGCAGAAATTGCAAACCAGAGAGCTGCTGAATAAAAAGCTAAATAACTCGAAAAGCAAGCACAAATAATAAAAAGTTAAAACCAGTGGCAAATTGTCTCAGAAATATCAATCTCTACATCATACTAAAAGTAAACTCAAAGGTGAACAACTTTAAATAGCTTTAAAATGGAAAAAAATTATTTGTGCTAATTTCAAAAACACTGAGCAATTTTTCATAATTTTTTTATTTATTTAACTTACTGATCCCACCTGATTCATAAGGTGGTGGTTAACAAATTATTCATTAACTTCCATTGTTTCAGGCACAATATCTGGGGAAATGTAGATTGCAGATTCAAAGATGAACTATTTTGATATATTTAAAGCAAGTTTAGAAATCTATACCATATTTATTTAAAGCTTGCATTTTTATGTTTCAATTTACACTGTTGCCAAAATCCTCAATCAAAGTACCACATAGCGAAACTGTAAGTATGTGTTTTCTTATGTAAGCACCATTTTAAAAGAATGCAAATTTAAACTTACAGAAATGTCAGATACAGTGCTATGCTACATGGAAATAACAGAGAAACTACTTGACTATGCATTATTAATATATCCAATTTTTATAAATGCATGTGGCTAGTTAAATTGCAAGCTAAAGAAGGATGTCTACATTTTGTTTATCAACCATTTGAGTATTCTGAAATTTTGTGGAAAGACAAGGCAAGAATGTTTGGAAAAAAATGTGTATTTGAAAAACCATTGACCTAGAAATACTATTCTAAATAGCACATGCTGATTAGATTATGGGGTAATCTCAGTTAGGGAAAATAAGTGCTTTAGGGATGAACTCAAGTTATTTCTACCCTGAAATATTTCTTTAAGCATCTCCAGTTCTAGAGAAGGTCTGCTTCTCTTAAATAACAGCCCTAGAAAAAAATCCATTAACATGCCCAATGCATTACCATCTTTTTTAATGGTATTGTTCAACAATTTCTCCATCTATGAAAATGTTAATAATATATACTAGCTTTGGCTCAGAGTAAATGGAGTAGACCACTTTCAGTATACTTTTTTAAACTCTTACAGATGCCAAACGGCTATAATCAGTAATGAATGTTGTTTTATTCAATGGGTTACATGTGTATTCATGAAGATTCAAAGAGATTAGAAAATTAGCAGAAAACAGCTCCACATTTTGCTTGGCAGCACAAGAAAGTTATTGAGACCTATTCATAAAAGTGCGAGAAAAGAACTGCTAGACATACTGTAAATGGCTAAAATTGCCTCAGGAAATTCATTGCTGCCCTTAATAGTGATATTTATACAAGGATTTTGCATGGTGAATCAATTTCCCCTGAAATATATGCAGAAAAATAGTTATGAAGGGGAAGAGGAAAACTCCTTTACTTGTAAAACCTTAGTTCATACAGCTCTGAGTGCCTCATAAACCAACAGACCAGGTTGGGTGTCACTCCATTTATCATCAAAAGATAATGATATCCAAATGAGCATAGATAAACAGAAGACAGATGTTGACAGACTCCTCGGATCTTCCTGAAATGAAGCTCCTAGCATT
The DNA here is from genome assembly GCA_024363595.1 of Xenopus borealis. Classification (NCBI taxonomy): domain Eukaryota; kingdom Metazoa; phylum Chordata; class Amphibia; order Anura; family Pipidae; genus Xenopus; species Xenopus borealis. The sequence goes on along the minus strand of CM044433.1, from coordinate 70,318,570 downwards.
CAACTTACCTTTCCTAACATCATGGCAGCAATGGGAATTGCCCGTCAACAACAGATGGAGAGAGAGAGGAAAGATGACCTTTTTCTTTAAAAAATCAGCCATTAATATATTATATGTGCTGTGTGGGCAGCTGGAAGGTTATTTCATTTAAGCCTTAAAGTATCACTACAGTAGGTGTCTTCAACAGTTTGGGAGTCACTGGAAATTGAGGATGTTGAAACTGCTTCTAGAGCTGTTAATACTTTTATAGAAACAAGGGTAAAAAAAATTATTAGTGTAGAAACAAATACCAAAGATTAAAAAAAGATATTAAAGAAAGTGTATATATGTTCACCAACAAAAGAGATACTGACACTGGAAATTAAACTTTATAAAATCTTCTATCTTTGCATGCTATTTATAATTTTGCCATAAAAGTGTTTGCCTGATGCTTATCTATCTTTATGTCTCTGATCTCCAATGTTGCTCTAAGGACGGTTGACATATTTGTGCAGCAGTAGTTCATTAGCATTAGAAACTCTAAACAGTCAAGTTTAGGAACTTCAAGTAATGATTACTTACAAAAGCAGCCCTATACGTGAAAACCAATCATCATGACTTGTAGGTATCTTTTAATGTACATTAATATTAAGTTAAGAGTAAAAAGGGCTAAGCGTAAGGGCTAGCAAGCTGAACAACATTTGGCTGTATGTGGCAATGGAAAGATAATCCCACTTTTTACTATATGTACTATGTCTACAACTCCCCGATCATCCATAATTTTCCATATAGTCTACTTGTACCAGATATAATGAACACTGTCCATAGACATAGTTCATAGTGCCAACTTTGTTGAGTGAATGAGTAAAATGTAAACTATGCCACAGTGATGTGTTAAACATAGAAATGACCAACAGGACCGTAGGAGAGATTAGATGAACACATGCAAAATATATATATATTAATCAGAGCATCGTCAAACAGACATTTCACAGCAATAATTGAAATTGTATGTATTTTATTGTGGTTGAATAGATTTGTTGAGACGTTAAAGGGGGGTGGATAACAGACATTGGAAACTTATAAAAAGGGTATTTTGGATATTTAAGTTTTTTTCACATTGGCTTTATGTGGATTGTGTTGCTTTTATTACGTTACAGGGTATGTTTTATAGCATTAGAATGTATTTATTTATATCTATGATCATATCTATAATTCTAGTATAAACAGTTGAAGTAGCTACATAATAAGTTATGGAAATAGCACTGTCTGCATGCATTTCTTTATGCTCATAACCAATAGTTCTATGAAATGCTTTGAGCTAGCATCTTCTGTGTTTACTCTGGAGTGATGCCTTGTTGGTCTTATATGGATGTGAAAATGTTTGTGAGTAAAAGTCTGTGTATGTTTTCTTTGTTTTATTTAAACCATCTGCACCATATCTGTATGTTTATTGTTTAAGCAACAAAGCAGTAGAAGAGTCCCAGGACTATCTTTTGGGGAGAAAGATCAGTGAAGGCACCTTTCAAACTTCCGTGAAGAATTGCTATTGAAATGGATAAATAGTGTTCTAATCACATTGTACAGCATGTTTCTGTATCTAAATGTTTAGTAAAACAGTTACTCTATGTAATTATTGTTGAGCTAAAGTTTCAATGTCATCTTGGGGTTCTGACACAGATAAGTACATCACTAAGCCAGCTGCATTTCTACGGAAGGCTTTAAGAACAACAACATTGGTGGTATTAATACAAAATAGAATATAGCATTGAGTATTCACCTATTTTATTTTTTGCCAGTTCCTTTATGGATCTTTCAGCTTCCCTCATAATTGATTAACACGGCTTTGAAACCCTTTAATAATGCACTAAGCAACTCTTGACCTCCGCCTCCCACCGGGTGCTTTGTTTATGGACCTTTAAATCTACCCAAGGCATCTTATAATGAAGTGCTTCTATCCCCCCAGCCTCCTTGAATTAATCAGAACAGCTTTATTCCTTACAACCCCATTTATCTGCTTCACTCTCTTAGCAGCTGTCACGGGTTGGCCTTCGTTAGGCGCCCAGGGGAAGGAGTGGACCAAGGAGGAAGCTTTAGTGGTTCAATAACGTAGCAAGGCAAGGATCAAGCAGGAGTCAGACAGGTCCAGGCAAAAGTGTATTAGCAGGAACAGAATAAACACAAAGTCCAGGCAATGATCAAAAATACAGGAACAAAAAGTACAGGATCAAAAAGCAATATCAGGATCAATAAAGCAATATCAGGATCAATAAAGCAATACCCAGGATCATAGCATGAAATCCTATCATTGGGCGCCATAATGGCGTTCAATACCCCTTTAAATAGTCAAATCTCGCGCCAAAACGAGCGCGGGTGACGTCATCGCGTCGCCGCCATTGTGGATATGCACCGAAGAGGAGAGGACGTGCCGTCCGGAGCTACAGGTAAGCCTCCGGGCGGAGGGATCCTGACAGTACCCCCCTCCTCACGGGGGGCCCCAGGACCACCGGAACAGGAACTGT
>CM044433.1:70229536-70314732 GCA_024363595.1 Xenopus borealis | reverse complement strand
GGATCATAGCATGAAATCCTATCATTGGGCGCCATAATGGCGTTCAATACCCCTTTAAATCGTCAAATCTCGCACCAAAACGAGCGCGGTGACGTCATCGCGTCAAGCGCGACGCGATGACGTCACTGTCCGGCGCCGCATATCCACGTGGCGGCTATGGGCGCCGCCATTGTGGATATGCACCAAGAGGAGAGGACGTGCCGTCCGGAGCTACAGGTAAGCCTCCGGGCGGCGCGATCCTGACAGCAGCACCTTCTAATGAGTAATGAATCTGATCTTCAAGCAATCCTCACATGATGAGAATAACCTCTCTTCCCCAGAAGCTCCAGTGATATATAAGGACTGTTTTTCTCCCTCAGCATCCCATGGAATATTTATCAAAGAAAATTAGCCTATATCATACAAAAGGCAACGTTTTGGGCCTACCAGGTCCTTTATCAAGCCCTGAAATGTTGCATTTTTTATCATATGGGCTAATAAATAAAATTGTCTTTGAGGACTACTACAGCTTATACAATGTGCTGCTGGTGATTTTCATTGATATATGGTTATGACCCTATGACAGGAGTGGGTCCTCTGGTACAGCACCTGGCACAACAGAAGTATTTGTTGTTTGAGGTGAGCACTCCATAATAGTGAATGGAATATGTATGGAATATGTATCAACCGACCTGGCATCCCCTTTTAGTGAATCAAAACAACTTTCACTTCAAGAGCCTAGTTAAATAATTTCTTCACTGCCCATAAAAGCACCAATTTAGCTGGGCAAATTTGCTTTCTCAGTCATTTATACTGCCCAAATATGACTTGTATGTCTGCTCGTTCAGAACAATGGTCAGAATGGCAGATAAATGTAATCTGACAAGCCATGCCAACTACACTACATTCACTTGATTAGCCCTTGATCTGACCAGTCAAATAACTTATAGGTCAGACTATATCTAAAACTCAAGAACCTGTTTTGCAAAGAACACTTAGGGGCAGATTTACTAAATTCGTGTGAAGGATTTGAAAGGATTCGAAATTCGATTTTTTTTTTAATTTCCTAATTTTAAATTTGGCCACTTCGAATTTGCAATCGTATGGAATGATTCAAATAGAACGAATAAAAATCTATTCGATCATTCGACTATTCTATGATCGAGGTGCTTGCCCCTTAAATTTTTATTCGATGGCCCAATTCGCCAGATTAAACCTACCGAATTGCTATATATCCCTATGGGAAGCCCCCATAGGCTTTTTTTCTAAGTTTTGTGATCGAATAGAAATCCTATGATCAAACGTTTCAAACCGTTTGAAGCGTTCAATTCAAAGGATATTTTATTATTTTTTTGTAAAATCGCTCAATCGTACGTTTTTTTCAAGAAAACTCGTAAAATTCTTCATATTCCATGTTCAATTTTGTTGAATTTTACTTCAAAAATCGTACTGGGGTCAGATTTGAGGGCTAAAAGCCCTCGAGAATTCGACCCTTAGTAAATCTGCCCCTTATATAAAAATAACTACTGCAGATTTTGCAAACAAAATATAAAAAAGGCTATTTATGTTAAAAGCTAAAAAATGTATTTAATTTAATTTAATATATTGGATCACAGCTTGAGAGTTGTTTATATTCTGTATCTAAAAAGTGTATTCAAATATATTTTTGGAATGTGAGCTTGTAACCTATTTTGTTTGTATTTTGAAACATATTTTCACTATTCTTGGTTGAGGTTTTTCAGGACATAAACCTTTTTCTGCACCACCAGCACAGGTGGGAATTTCCCTTTCAAATAAATGTGTGTTGCGGGACCCAGTTTCTGCCATTTTTCACTGGCTTCCTGCTAGGCGACCATATTTTATGTACACTGTAACATGCCCCTAGCAATCAGATATAAGTTTCAATTCAGATACCACAAATAAAGACCAATTGCAAATTATCTGCCAATACCACTGTCTATATCATGATTAAAGTAAAGAAAAGATACATATTGAAGATGTTTCTTTTTGCAGAGACATGATATTCATTTGTATACTTGCACTTTATTAAGGTGCCCCTTAAAGCCCAAATCTACTTAAACTCTTCCTATTTGAAGTCTTAGAATAATACCCTTTCACTAATCTCTTTTGTGAAAAGGAAGAGGCTTAAGTCCATGGCCTTTTAAAGGGGACTGAAGCTTTTATATAAATGTAACAAGGGTATTTACGGGTTTAGGATGTTTTGTCACATAGTGAAATAAGTGTAATAAATAAGAAAACAAAAGCATTTAATCCCCTTTCACATATGTTACTCATACCATACTTTATATTAAGAGGTGGTCATCATTTAGTTTAATTCAGTTTTTAGGAAGACATACAGTACATTTTAATAATTTATTCTGTTGAAGTTAGCTTACAGTATTTCTATGTTTTAGTGGCAGGTATCCAAGGCTTTGCCAAAGAAATTTATAATCTTGTCCATAAACATTGCCCTCCAGTGGCCAAACTTCAATGTAAAGTACTAGAATATAGCATGTATTATTATTATTATTATTTTTAATAATAACACGTATTACTATAGCACCAACATATAACTAAATTACATGAATTACATACATAGAACATATGGAGTTACATACATCACAATAAATAGGGAGTTACATACATCACAATAAATACCAGTACAGAAAGTGAGTAAGGCTCTGTGCAGAAAGAGCTTACAACCTAAAGGGAAGGGAATGATACACAAGGTGTGGGAGTGGGCAAGATCAGCGTTTAGTGGGTGAGAGATGTGGTACTGTAAGTGGTATTGTATTGGGTAGCTAAGAGTGAGGTTAGGCTTCTCTAAATAAGTGCGTTTTAAGAAACCCTATACCCAGAAAGTTCCGAAATACAGAAAGGAAATCTCCCATAGACTCCATTATAATGAAATAATCCAAATTTTAAAAAATACTTTCTTTTCTCTGTAATAATAAAACAATACCTTCGTGATTTTCATGTTTTTTACAGTGGTTTGTGCTCGAAAACTCGATTAATTCGAGCTATTTGAGATTTTTTAGCCAATATCAATTTAAGATATTCAAGTTTTTTCCCCCCAGTTGCATTCAATCAAGTTTTTTTACATTCGTGTTTTTCATAAAGAAACAAAGATTTGAGCTGTGACTTTATGCGAGATAGAAAAGGCCTCACAAACATCACAAACGCGACCTTTGATAAATAACCTCCATTAGGTGCCATTGGGCATGTCATCATAGGAGCCCATGTTTATTTATATAAAAAGGGGCAAGGCCAGAGAATCAGGCATTCCTTTTAAGAATGTCCTAGTATTTCCCCACACCATCTACTGACCCAATATTCCAACCTCAGATGGTAATTGATAATTCAGCCTATTTTAATGTGGATATTACTTTATTTTGTTGTGATACAAAAGAGTATCTTTTTTCACAGTCTCTGGAAATTGGAAGAAAGTATCCATACTTTCTCTACTTTCTGTATATTTAATAAAAGAGTAGCTGGGAAATGAATTCACATACAGTAGTATGACTGCAGCCTCAGAATGGAAGTGTATAAGGAATTAAAAACTGAACTGCTACTACTGTATAGCAGGAGAGCAACAAAGATGCTTCGTTTAACAAACAGACATTTCATATAAGCCATTGCCTTAGATTCTACCATCTATGGCATTTTTTAAAAAAAAAAGTTGCCAGAAATGTCAGTATTAATTTTTTAAATTAACACGTTTCCATCTGTTTTAACCTTTGGGAAAATGATGGGAAGTTCTTCAGATACCCCTGTAATTTTGGACTTCAAGTCTTAACCTTACCACAGCCTGCATGTCCCATGATCCCATTCATACTTTTACCCAGTAAGGGAGTAATACAGTAAAACTATTACTTTGAGGTTTCTTATTTCACCCTGTTCATGACTCGGAGGGTTCTATAGTATTACCATACCCCATGCCAAGGGTTGCTACTAGAAGTGGTATTTTACCAGGCTAGTCAGTAAAAATGGTATCAGTAAATAGGGAGAATGAAGAAAATGTGAAAACCAACTCCTACCATTGCCATCTCCTTAAAGCACAATCATTTTATGCAGATTGTGCACATCTCATGAGCTTACAAACTAGAACAGGGGTATTCTGAGTCTTTAGGTTCAGCCTACCCTTGAGGTCATGGTTAAAAAGAAGTGAAATTGAAGTGAAGTGTAAATTTATAGTTATATGAATATCTTACCCCCTTACCTCTACATTTTACCCCAAGTCAAAATAATTGACCTTGAGGCAGAGGCCACTTGTTTCTATGAGAGCAAATGAGCATTACATTAAAAGTTCACGCATCCATAGTCATTACTATGGGTCAGCCCCTTGAATTAGGTAGCCCAATAGTTGTTACAATGACTGATCCAGCTGGATATTAATGTGAAGACTTTTTGGGTGGAAGCACATATAAAATCTGTAGAATTTAAAATGTGAAATGTTGAATAATCAATTTATCAATTATCATAATACAGAAATTACCTTAGAGTCGATAGAATTACACTGCACAGTAATGCATACCGTATATGACAATTTCAAATAATATGACATAGGGAGGCAGATTTATTAAGGTTCGAGTTTTGAACTCATCTGAGTTATTTTTTACTGAACAGAAATAATCACCACTCCGACTCACCGCTCAGTTGTGAAGTTCAAATGGCCCGGTCCATGGTCACAGATATTGAGTGTTGGAATCCCTTGGCTTTTCATGCCTCATCAAATAGAAGAGTTCAGAATGGAGTTCCACAACACCGATTTATGGTTTAAAAACAATTACTTTTATTTATCCACATTAAAACAGCATGCACAGTGTGTCATCTGACACGTTTCGGGCTGGAATGTCCATATATATGTACAACACCCTCTGTTGGTAAATAACTATCTATCTGAAAATGCCTGATAATGGACATTCACAGCAAATAATTCATAAGAGTGATTTTTATATACATAGCTACATAGAGCAACGCCCTCTATCGGTGAATAATTAATATTATCACAAAATACATACTAATGGGCAGTCATATGAAATAATCCATGTTCCAAAAAATGTAAATATAAAAACAGAACAAAACAATACAAGTTATTTTCAACTCTAAATTCTATTTTCTTTGAAATTCGATTGGGGTGTTTATTAAAAGAATTCAATATCTAAACCTCAGATTAATTTTACCAACCTAAAAACTGGAATCAAATTTTATTCAAATTCAACCAAAAATAACTTGAATGTCAGGAAGGCTACAAACATCTCCAAATTAGTCACTGAACCTCTCCCATTGACTTATACGTGAATTCTGCAGGTTTTAGGTGGTGAAAAGTCAAATTTGACCATTAAAAAAAATCTGTCCCAAATATTACAACTCTAACAAAAACTGCTGCTGTCATAACCTAATTCCAGTTTCTCTAGGCTTCACATTTCACAGGCATTTGCTATACCTACAGCAAAGCGTTGGTCCTTTATGGAATATACAATGGGTGCAGTGGGAAGCTGATATACTTATATAGCCTCGTCCAAATGTAGTACTTGCATCATATTATTTAGGTACTACACAAATGCTTATCATGCTTTCCAGCCACAAGGACAAATGTGAAACAGTGGTGCGTTTTTCAGTGTAGGTGCAACTGCATGTTTTTCTTCATGTTTAGAAAAGCAGCACAGTTAAATCAATAGTACAAAGTAAAATGTAATAATATAACTGTGTGCTTCATAGTTGCACCAACACTGTAAAAAGTGTCATTGTTTTTTTTCTATCTTGTTTTTATTGTGTTGGCTTGCTTTTTAATAAGGGAGAAGGGCACGGTTATATTGTTATATATTATATATTATAAGGACAAATATACCTACCAGCACCTGCTGCACATTCAAACACTTTCTAAATATAGTACAAGGTATGTTGTCTGGCTGAGAATGCTGGGAATTGTAGGAGAGAGAGTGATGGCACAGCTTGACTAACATGCTCTACATGAAGTTTAATTTCACTGCATTGTAATACTTCTCATAATACACAATTAAGTAATTTTTGTAACTTGTATGAAAGCTATTTGGTTGGTAAAATAAATACACTGGTAAAAGGTTTCACCAGTGTTCATAAATATTCCCAAATTTTAGTGCCTGGTACTTTATGGTATCAGTCATGTTAAAATGTTTTTTTTTGTAGCCTTATCCAATGGTGATCCAAATTACAGAAAAACCCATTATCTGGAAAACCCCCATGTGGCTATCTATAGCCTTAGTTTAGAAATTAAAAATCTTTAGCACTTCAGGAACAGATTTTCCCCTTTATTTTGACAACGTTGCTTAAAGAGCTATAAGGAAAATTCATTATTATAGCAGGAAAAAAAAAGCTTCCTGCTAAATTATAGTATGAAAACAAAAACTCTGGGAAAATCCCAGGCAGTGATCCAGCATGATACGGAAAACACTGCCTTTTTTAAGTCATTTGTCATTAAAACAAAACAAAAAAAAAAGTTTTCTTAAGCTTATGCAAAAGAGCTGAGGAAATCTGTGGGCTTTAGGACCATGCGGGAGATGTCAGTTCCAGCTGAGAACACTGTCTATAACTAAGTGCATGTGTCTTCCTTCTACTATCTGTGTGTCTGTATCACAGCAGCAGGTGGTGGTATGTTGCTGCTGCTGCAGCTCTGCAAAGGTGGCAGCTCACTCTATCCTCACCCAGTGCAGAGGCTTCTTCTCTCTAAGGGGGAGTGCCAACAAACCTTGGGATCTGCTACCTCTCAATTGAATCCAGGAATCTCTCAGACTACTCTCTGCCCAATGAGAGCCAAGAAGACAGAAGCAAAGAAGAAACTTACATCATCACTGTCTGTCCTCCTCATCACAACGTCCAAAAGAAAGTTCTCTCCAACATCATCCAGAGCCTCCTTCATCTCCAGAGACAGGCAACAGCCAAATACCCTTCTCTCTCAGAATTACTGATACGTTCTAAATCAAAACTAGATTTTACTTTTTTTTAGCTACTTGTGAATTATATCTGACATCTCTGCAAACCCAATGTCCCCAAATCCCACAGCTGTCTTCCCTTTGTTTAATCCTTTAAATCTTTTCTTTAATGCACAATTTATTACCTGTTTTATGAGATCTTGAACTAAAATGTTGCAAGACAGAAATTCAGATTCGCAGAGCCACTTGTAAAATATTGTGGTTTATTAGCAATTTTGAAATTTGATTTTGGAGAAAAAAATGAAGAGGAGAGATTCTGGCAAAGCTATAAACTTCTATTAATTCTACATTCAAGATCAAATTAGCTGTCACTCTTACCTGCCTTGAACTGTGGATTACTCGCTGTCAGCTCTTGGAAAACTCTTTTTTTCTCTGGTGGATACTATGGTGAGTTTAACCCACTGTGGAGAAGCATTGAGGATTCACGCTAAAACGTCCCATGTTGCAGGATTAAGGCACTGCCAAAGGACTGTGGTTTCATCAGACATCATTGCAGCCACCTCTAGGATGCATTTTGCTTATGTTTTAATACTGCTGATTCTGACTCCAAGAGTTGACTCGTCTTGGTGGTAAGTACTATGTTCACTTTTTATGCAAACTGGTTTTCAAATGGCAATAATGGCATTTCTAACATTGCGCTGATTATATCATGATATCCTAAAGTTCCTAAAGGGATGCAGTTTAAACGCTTAAGACTGGGGGGTGAGTTCACTCTCTCCTGCAAAGGTTTTTCCCTTTTTATGGTGTTGTGACTGCAAGGAAGTAATTGATCATTATAAAGAAATGACGTCGGACCTTGGCAAAACCAAAAAAAAAAAAAACACACAAAATAAGCAATTTACTGATAGGCTTTATACCCTCTGCTCCAGTTAAAAAGGAACGAATCACAGGTGTACGCAATAATACAGTTTCAGTTATGCTTTGTGTGCAACAATATCATGATGTGTCGTTGTTCAGCAGGGCAGCTGTTTATTTTAAAGCTGATATACTGGAATTCTTTAACAGTGTGTGAACTGGAATAAGGTATTCAAGTCATGCTGCAAAGGAGTTAAACTGATACACTGCAATTTGTATACCGAACCCACTGATCTGCAGGCAAGATAAAAGCAACACAATCAGAATGACCCTAAGGGCTTAGCAAATTCCTTAAGTCCAGACATTAAAATATTCATTGCTGCATTCTGTACATAGCTGATTCTCATGGGCATTTCTGCAAGAGCGAAGGTGTGAGAAGTGAGCCATTGAAATCCCTTTTTTTTTTTTAAAAAGAAAAACTTTTGCTCTTGTGCATAGATGATTAAACAATGTCTTTATGTTTCTGTACTTTGTTTATACTCACAGAAGTGGATTGTATCTGTTTTCAGTTTATGCTAAGGCTTGAATTTTTTAAACCAATCCTGAGGCGTAATTATTGCATCATAATGGATTTATGAAATAATCCATAACATCTATACATTATGTTATGTTACCCAGTAAGCATTATTTGTTATGCTTTCATTTAATCAAGTGTTCTGTCAGCTGACATGGTTTTCTTGCTGAAAATCAGAAAGGCATAAAAAGCTCAGCAGTAAATGAAAAGTCAAATGAACAAAAATCTGATGACTTGAGTTTGTCACAAAAAGGAAGCTCTAAATTCAGACAGTCACACATTGGCAGAAAACAAACAGACCACAGTGTATGTGTTTGTAATAGAAGCCATTAAAAGAATAAGTATAATTTACAGATGGCCCACTTATATCTAGACACTGACTGTTTAACTGAACAAACAAGGCTACTTAGAATGATGGAAAACAGTGATGTCACAAAAAACATTTTGCAAAACAATAAGTTGAAGTTTGTTTATAGAATACTGTGGTAAATACATCACAGAGAGGCTATTTACCTCATTTAACACTAATCACACAATACAATGTTTTTTTTCAGCATTTTGGAGTTTATTTATTATTTAATAGAAGTTAAATAAAATAGGAATTCTAACAGAAGATTATTATGTAATAATGTGGTTTCATAAGCACAGTTTGCCTAATATTTGAAAATACTGGCTATACTCATAACCCTTGGTGTTAGTTCATGTGTTTTGTGTACTATTATAATGGTCTATTTCTATCCTACCTGATAACAGTACTGTAACAGTAGCAAAACAGTTAAAGGTTTAAAAGCAGAAGAGCGAGATGGAAGATGTTCAGCAAGTATAAAGAGATAATCTATTAAACATCTCTTCAACTTGAGCAAGGGCAAAGCTTTACAGAGGCTAATTTTCCATCTTTGACAGTTTAAAAAAAAAAAAAAAGAAACCTAATGGTAACATTTTATATATGTATATATTTGTGTACTCAACATAAACAGTTTACATTTTAGATTTTTCAAGCCTTTTTAGGATTGTGTGTATGTTTATTATACTGTAGGTGAACAATGCACATATTTTTCACAATGACTAGCAGATATAATACTAGTTTGGGCTGCTAAGTCAAAATGCATTTACAGAACCCACCCTGCTCTATACACAGGGATTATATATGGGAAGCTACATTCTGTTGTTATGGGGAACATGGTGTGTGTACAGTATATCTCTCTATATAGTTTACTTGTTTCCCACTTTATAGTATTCACTTACTTGGTCCTTTCTACAGTTCCCATATGCCATTCTTGTCCCTTGTTTGTCTATAAATGTGATACATACCATTTACAATATGGGGGTTATTTGCTAAACAGGGGTAAAAACAATTTTTTTGAGATTTATTCAAGCCCAAAGCATCAAAAAGCCTGAATCCAAAAACCACAATCTCAGACCTGCCGAGGTTGTGTATAAGTCAATGGGAGAAGTTCCTTTAAGGGGAAATTCTGAAAAAAAAGATAATTTCAGGAAAAAACTCGAATGATTTGGGTTTTCACAATTAAACTGAGCTTCTTAAATAAGAAATAAGGTCAAATCGGGTTTGGTTGTGTTTTTTTAATTAAAAAAATTAGATAAATTCAGATTTTAGTAAATAACCCTTTTATTGTGTGATAATAATGGACTTTCCTTTATATATGATTTATATTTTTCTCATTAATGCCTTTAATATGTGATGCATACTGTTCTCATACCTTTGCTTTCCTCAATACATCACACAGGCAGCTCCTTTGATACTCTCTACATGTGACAAATGCTATTTGATTACCATTAAATTATCAACATACAGTATGATCATTTGCTCCATACATTTAGTTCCTTCTCTTAAAGTAATTTAACATTTATTCTCTAAAATTCGCATACCATATCTGATAATTGTACGCCTTCAGGTGTAAGTAATAACTAACACTCAAATTCTGTTACCTTTAGTCTTTCTACACATTTAATACCTGTTGTTCTCATATCTTAAACCCCTCTGTTCTTGATCTACCAATCCTCTCAGCATGCAGCAAATACTGTTGTGTTACCTTTACCTTTAATACATGTTATTATGATATCCTAAAGCCATATTTTGTAGTTGTTTGTCTATTCAGTCTTTTTAAGTATGCCTTGGGCGGTATAGGATTTTTGGTGTTTGACTCATGCCTATGCAACAAAGATAAAAGAAGACAGCAAGCAGATATGGCCATTAGTTTCTTAAATATCCTCAACACTGCATCCATGCAGTGTTCTATGTTCTCAGTTACTCTCTGTGCTGTGCTGAGCTAGGTCAGTTGTACGTCTGTGCAACCCATTGCAGTTTGGTCCCTAGGTGGTGGAGTCAAGCAAATAGCCACTCCAGTGAGAGTTATATTTTACATTTGCTTATAATTTAACACAAACAAAAATTCACTTTGTGTATCTCGGAGAAGTGCCAAAAACTAAAGCCTATATTTAGTTTAGTTTATATTTATCCTGTATTTCCTTGTCATACTGTATATCTTAAAAACAGGTACACTGATATAAAGTAGTAGTACATCGTATAATTCTAAGTAAGGTCAAGAAAGCCTTTTTTAGCTCATGTACTTGTGTTTAAAGAGGGGTCTCCTTTTTTATTATGTAAGGGATATAACATATTAATCTACCTCTGTAGGAAATCCCCTGGAAAGTATAACCTTTATTCTGTGGAAAGAATTTGTTCCTGTTGGCTATGGGGTATTCTACTAGTACAAGGTATACTTTTAGTGATGTTGTCCCATTATGATCTAAATCCATAAAAGCATTGTTAGCATTCTGTTCCATGGAAAATATTAATTTAATATTGAGAAAATGTATAAAATATTTATTACGTTACCATGATTCTTTATTCCATAAAAAACATCTGAATGAAAAGCGTGAAATAGGAGGGTGATTTAGACAAGCTGTTTGGTGACAGTGCCTTGAGATCTATTGATCACTAGCTAATGGTCTACTGGTAGATCCCGATTCTATAAAAGAAAAAGAATCAAATTGTTCTGGGTCTTTAGATTCAACCATGTGGATAAGGTGGAAATGATGAAAGCAGGAGGCCTCAGTTAGAACTGGACGCAGGAGACCTTATTAAGAAGAACCCTGAGACTTTATGTTAGACCAGTTCTCAGTGGAATTCAGAGAAAGAGCCCCAACTTATTTCACTTGTAAATGATAGGGCAGCAACTGTCACAGCCTGCCCCAGGAGTGTGAGATAATCAGGATATCCAGTGCAACAGTGTGGGCCAAATTGTAGGGACAGAGGCCAGGGTACTGAGTGAGATCCCTTGAAGGCAGAATAAGAGATCCTGGCAGGTTGGGGGGCTGATACAAGATTTGTAGAACTTCTTTGGGGAACCTAATTATTTTAAACAATTGTCCAGTCTGAGGTGGGCAGCATCCTAATTAAGGCGATCAACGGAACTAAGGGGTAGATTCATCAAAGAGTGAAGTTAAGAGTGAAGTTCTGCCACTAGAGGGAAATTCCACAGCTCTCAATTCATTTCTATGGGATTTTGAAAGGCGTATTCATCAAAGGGTGAACTTTCACTTCACTCATTGATGAATACGCCTTTCAAAATCCCATAGAAATGAATTGAGAGCTGTGGAATTTCCCTCTAGTGGCGGAACTTCACTCTTTGATGAATCTACCCCTAAGGGATTATAAGAAGGTGCAATTACTACATTAACATATAACTTTTAATCCCTTGGTATAAGATAAAATGGGAAGCATATCCTGGCAGAGATAGATGTCCCTCACTTCAAATAACCTAAAGAAAAATAAATGCACAGGTATATTGTAAAAATATTTAAAATGGAAAACTGTAGTTAACTAGGTAAAGTATTGATTATCCTAATAAATATTTGTAAGAAAGCCATATGTCAAAAAAGCCTTGAAATAACTTTTATACAGTACATTACATTTTTCCCTGACTAACTATATGGGAAACATTTTTTTATTTTGCACAGCCTATCTATTTATCCAGTTTTTATTTTTACACTGAACTGTTCCTTTAAGGGTTGTACTTGTGCTGAGATTATATTTGAGTATTGTTTTAATTAAGCAAATTGAAGATTTTGTTGTATTTGGGTTAAACAGGGCAAACATAGTCTATTAAGCAGGGGGATTATATGGACACTGGTAACCTTATAAGGACCAAACATAGAGTAGCTTCAGTTTTGCTGTTTGCCCTGTGTGGGCAGATAATGAACAAAAACTATACATTTTTGACAATTAAAATAAATAGGCAAAACGTGTGTTCAATGCAAGCCCTAATCATCAAACTCATACAGAATAGGGTTGAAACTGCCTCTTTAAGTTCTATATGAATGACACATATTGTGATTCAGCCACATATTGATAACAGAGGGAGAATAAAAGTAGTGTTCTGTCCAGCCAGACAGCAAACAATGCCCTGGATGCAATGAGTTTGCCAGCGTGTAAGTCAACCATCGCCCCTTGCTTCAGTTGTATAGAAACAAGGAGATGGAAAAAGCTGCATACTCTTGGCATACAATCCACAACATTATTCATTCATTAGAAACAAGACCAAACATGTCAGCAAATGGCATAACATCCTTAATCATACTCTTGATTAATGAGGATAAATTTTAGTTCCCCAAGCATGCTCAAGTATTGCAAGGCAAGAAGTGCTCCCACAGTGACTTACATAGCAGACTAAAAGGGTTTCTTTTTATTGATATACGTAGATTTAGCTTTTTGGTTCTTCATGATAAAATGCCCTGTGATGGAGTGTAGGTCCATGAGTTGAACTTGAAATAAGTAAGAAATCAAACAACTAAGTGTCTTCACATGATTCTTTATTCCAATTGTGGGGTATAGGAGAGGTATAATCCCTTGACTAACACAAGCTCAATGAGCAGAGGTTGTACTGAAAATACTTTTTGGACACATTTGTTGTTTAAAGGAGTTTTAGTGATTAAGTCAATAGGCAAAACGTGTGTCTGACGCAAGCCGTATTCATTGAACATGTTTTGAATATACCTTAATTTAATACTTTTTAGTGAGGTTCTAAGTAATAGCTTTGTGCTTGTTATGATTGCACATGCCCATAGTCTATTATGGATGCAAATTAAATGACTGGAGGATGCACACTTGTGCATGAAGTCTGTGCTTCCCCCACTAATACATTGAGATAGTAACATATACATAGTAGTAACATAGTAAGTTAGGTTGAAAAAAGACCATCAACCTTTTAACTTTTTTTTACCTGCCTAACTTCTAGTTGGCAACATTACTGGTGCAATAGGCAAAAGGTGAATGATGACCCCCCCCCCCCCCAATAAGAGGAAGTAATTGTCTGAATAGCAGAAGCAGCAGAGTGATTAAAAAAGTATTTCCTGGAGAGGGGATGAAGAATTTCCAATAGATGCCAGTGATATAAAGTTTTTGTTTAGGGAGTGTTTTATAAAGATAGAACTTTTTCAAGGTCTGGTGTGTCAATGTGTGATGTATTTCTATGCAATTTTTACCCAACTTTATAAGCATGTCCCCACTGTTAACAACATATATTGAGAAAATGTGCTGGAAATGGGAGTAGTTGAGAATTTTTTGTCAGTAAAGAAATTTACAGATGGCTTAGAGTCAGGAATGTCAAGTTAAGCTGCTAAAACATAATACATAATACTTTACAAGCACTTTTACAGTGTATATAAAGTATATACACTGAAATCTAAATCTTCCATTTTTTACTGGGTTAGTTAAAGTGGACCCGTCACCCCAAAAAAATATTCAAAATCCTATTTTATCACATTAGTCAAGCAAAATGAACATTAATTACACTATATAAATTATTTTAATCTTGTTTTCTTCAGTCTGGGAATTCATAACTATCACAAGCAGGCAGGAGCCATTTTGTGGACACTGTTATTAAGGCAAGCCTTGCATCATCTCAGAATCTTGTTTGTGCACCAGAATGGGGGACCCAATGTCCATCCCCATGTCCTGGCTACACAATTAAATGGTTAAGAGAACTGGGGGAATGTGTGGGGAGCAGTGGCATCTAGGAAGTGCTGAATGGAAAGTGAAAGTAATTATCTGCTCCGCCTCTATGCCTAAGGCATAGAGGAGTGGCAGACAATATTTGATTGACAGCTGAGATTTTTAAATGAGCTTAAAACAGCTATGAATGGTTTAATAAAATTTTGAAATTGGATTTCATGTTTAATTTGAAAAGGACTTTTATTATACAGCATTGTATAGCATGTCATAGAATGGCTAATTTTAATCAAATTTTCAATTGTCCTTCATTTTTTATTTCTTATAATTTTTAAATTACTTGCCTTCTTCTTATGAGTCTTTACAGCTTTCAAATGGGTTCACTGACCCCATGTAAAAAAAACAAAAATAAATAATTAATTGGTATTGGTACTTTTGATTACTCGTTCTTTCTATTCAGGGCCTCTCCTATTCATATTCCAGACTCTTGTTCAAATCAATGCATGGTTGCTAGGATAATTTGGACTCTAGCAACCAGATTTGAGATTGTAAACTGGTGAGCTGCTGAATAAAAGCCTTAATATCCAACACAAATAATAAGAAATGAAAAATGAAAACCAATTGCAAATTGTCTCATAAATACTCTCTAGTCTACATCATCCTAAAAGTTCATGTAAAGGCAGAACTGCACATGTCTGCGAAAGTAGCATGGCCTGCTTCTCTTCAGTATAGTTTTTTTTCCCAGAATCCCAGTTGATAGCCCTTGTTCAACTGTAAAGCATATTTTTGTAAGCCCCAAATACATTTTTGTACAAAGAGATACCATAAAATGCCAGTGTATATTATGTATTTATTTGTATCAAACACACATGTATTATGTCTTCTCTCTTCCACTAACATAGCTAAATCATGTCCTCTTAAATCCGTTTCCATGAAAAATCTACAATACTTGACTTTAAACAAAGTTTTTCTGCTATTTAGCTTAATGGCATTATCCCTTTAACCAACTGGAGTTCCCCAAAGGCATTGCATATAGTCTCATACACTGGGGTACATTGGCTGTCTGTCACTATAAAAACTAATCTATCCACTACTTTGCATTGCCCTCCCTGCTCAACTGTGTTCTTCAGATACAGCAGCCAGTGTTCCCCAACAGCAACCATTCCCTGTTCAGAAACAGCTGTTGTAGCCTATAGACAACTTGAACTGTTGCAATGTCATCCCCTATTTTTAGCTTATGAGATACCGTAGATTACACAGCTCAATTCTATTTTATTGTTTTCCTTGTGCATCAGCTTTGATTTCTGGCATCCAACTCAGCTGACTTTATTCACTGGAACAAGCACACAGTGCCCACCCAGGTAGTTCTGGGAAGTTATTTGCTGGATAGCTCTAGGCATCTCTTAGGCAGCCAAAATGGAAGATGGTGACCAAATCAATATCCTGTCCAGTTGAACAAGAGGAATGAATGTGTAAACATGGCATATATTAGATTATAATATGTATCAACGATGATCATATGACTTCCATTTGTAAATATTTTTTCTATACTTCCCCTATATCACCTGCATCTTCCTTACAATAATGTAGGGCTCTAATTTTACCCAGATCAAACGCATGCACTCTGCATTTTCAAAGGGATATACACCTTAATATAACATTTTGCCTAATGAAAGAAAATGTAATTGTAAGCATCTTTTCAATAAACATGTTCAGTGGTTTTAAAGTTATTTGTAAATGTTGTAAATGTTGTATAACAAATGTTGTATAACAAATGTAGCCAAGATCAATTCTTCTCCACCCCACACTACAGTTTACACAATTAATTGCATGCTTTTTCAAAGGGCTGTTAAAGGTACATTAAAAAATTAAAGTAATAAAAATACAATGCAGTGTTGCCCTGCACTGATAAAACTGCTCTGTTTGCTTCAGAAACACTATTTTTGCTTATATAAATAAACTGCTGTGTAGCCATGGGGCAGCCATTCAAATAAGAAAAGGTTCAGGTTACACAGCAGATAATCTCTGTAGAAAATAATGGTGTTATATGTTATCCACTATTTAACCTGTGCCATAAAGCGTTTTTTCAAATTCAACCATTGCTAAACATCAGCTTGCTTTATAGTAGTGTTTCTCAAGCAAAATTAACAAAAATATCTTTTTAACCAATCCAGGGCAATGATACTTATTTTCATTAATTTAAAACACTTACATTTTTTAGTGTTACTGTTCCTTTAAGCTGCTGGTTTGTGCTACATTTTTTCAATAGTCAGAACTAGCAATGTAGAGATTGGCAAGTGACAGATAAGGCGTTGGCTAGCAATTACATTCAAATAACAATATATATAATAAATAATTAAATAATAGTATTCACAAATAACTTATCATTGAACAATTTGTGGCTTGTAAAAATTAAGACCATGCTAGAAATAAAAACTAATATATATTGGAGATGGCCTGAACTCTCACTTTCTGGATAAAGACGGGGCTATTATTTAACTAGTATAATTCGCAAATACATGTAAATTAAAGATCTGTTATCAAGATGCTTAGATGACATTTGACTTTCTCCAACATTCAAAAACACTGTGGTGGGTTAAATATTACCAGATAAAATTGACCCTAGTATATATGTTCTGTAAATGTGATATCTTAGATTGTAAGCTTGTGGTCTAAATGAAGAAGACAGAATTGTATAGTGGACATTAATTTAGAAAAAAAACAGATTAAGAGCCCTTATTTATCTGCTCTCCCCTGCGGCTGAACGCAGGGGAGTGCAGGTAAAAACACCCGTGTGTAAGGGCCCTAAGGGGTATAGGTATGGGATACGTTATCAGGAAACCCGTTATCCAGAAAGCTCTGAAAGGGCATCTCCCATAGACTCCATTTTAGTCAAATAATCCACATTATTTCCTTTTTCTCTATAATAATAAAACAGTACCTTGTATTTGAACCAAACTAAGAAATAATTAATCCTCATTGGGAGCAAAACTCGCCTTGGATACATTTTAGGTTTACAGGATTTTCTAGTAAAGTTAAATTATGGAAAAATCTGTTATCCGGAAAACCCCAGGTTGGATTACAGGTTCCATACCTGTAATGTAATTGATATGCTCCATTTTTTGGTAATGCATACTAAGCAAACATCAGGCAGCATTTACAGGCCAGCTGTCTCATGGAAAACATCTGATTCATTGGGGGGAATTCACAAAAGTGTCGGGAAGGAAAAAATGTCTTTAAAATGTCTTTAAAATGTTGTAGCAACAGACAACAAATTCACAGAGCATTTCCCCGCCAATTTTCCGACATATACGACACTTTTGAAAAAGTGTAGTGAAAAGTGGGCGTGGTTTTTTCTGCACCACTTTCCCCGACATTTTTATGAATTACTCGTAAACTAATTTTTTTTTGCAGACAATTTTTCCGACACATTAGGCTCTCCAAAATGAAAATGTCGGTCAAATTGTCTTTTAAAAAGTCTTTAAAATGTCTTTAAAAAGTCGTGTAAAATGTCGTCTGTACGATGAAAAGATATACGACATTTTAGAAAATTGTCGGACTTACGAGACATTCAGAGATGGTAACATCTGCCTTTGTGAATTTGCCGTTTGTAAGACATTTTACAAATTTGTCGACCGCCACTTCTGGGTTTGTTATTTTACCGACACTTTTGTGAATTCCCCCCATTGTGTTGCACCATGAAATACAGCACAAGACAAAATGCCCCAAATTGCCTCCTGTCCCTGTGTTGATAGTTGTTGATGTTAATAAAGTTTGTCATAGAAAAAGAAGCACAGAGGTGGGACTGTACAGTCAGAGAGCCATGCTTCTTTCATGCACTGTATTTTAAAAAATAAGTTGCTGCTGCAAAACCCAGAATCTCAATATTAAGGAGTACAACGCATGGTACCAGAAGTGGATTCACTCAGCAGATAGAGCCTGAACCATGTCAGAACCTGCAAGAGGTACAGAGGATGCAGCAGGCCCATCTCAGCTTGTGACTAGCAGTCCCTGCACAGATAAGGACAGACAGTCTACATCCACCTGCTCCAGTTAAGTTTGTGGCAAATGTTGGGGAAGCATGGGAAATCTTTAAATGACCAGTTACATCAAAAAAACATTTTTTAAAAATCCGTTAGTATACAACAAGACAAATTAAACTTTTTCACAAAGTCTTTATTAAGAAATAAACTACTGAAACTCTGCATGAGTTCTCTTCAGAAAAGGCATTGTGCGGCACTCAATTTCTCCTCCCTGCCTTCCTTATAGGAGATAAGCAGGGAGGAGAAATTGAGCTCCGCACGATGGATCGTTGTCTTGTCCCCTTTTCTGAAGGTTATTTCTTTGTGAAGGCTTTGTCATTTTAAAGTTTTTTTTTTTTTTAAATCGATGTTATAGGTCCTTTAAGCAGAGACTGTTACTATACGTAAAAGCTACTAACACTATAACACTGCCCAGTGTGCAGAAAGTGGCCCTTTTGCTAACAATCGCAGGGGAAGAAGCTCAGCAAATACATACCTCCCAACATTTTGGAAATGGAAAGAGGGACAAAAAGATTTGGAACGTGGCTACATTTTTTGACCATGCCCCTTTTTTGCAGCCACACCTCCTTATTACCATGCCCGTTTTACAACATTTGCCAGGTTATGAAAGTTTGAATACATTTCTGTAGTTTTTATGTTTTATTACAATTTTACTAATAAAGGTGAATTTCCCTTTAAGCTGTGAGTCTAACTTCTCCCAAGAGACAAAACTGTTACAAATGTATCAAGCATCTATTCTGAGCTCTCTGCCAAGAGCCAATTAAGTTAGAAACATTGTATCTTTTTTGGCTGTTCAGTTCAGAGAAATAGGGACTTTCCCATCCAGTGCATTGAAATAGGGACTTGCCCACTCAGTGCAGAGAAATCGGGACTTTCCAGTACTGATGCGGGACGAGCTGTGAAAAGCAGGACTGTCCTGCTCAAAACGGGACAGTTGGGAGGTATGCAAATATTTAATTAATTTCAACTTGACTAATAATTTTGACGTCGTTATGGGAAAATTTGAAGATTAATGCACCCTAAGGTGAATGAGACATATGAGAGATTTATCTGTAACTCCAGAGTGCAGTCTCCTATTGAAAGCATAGAGGAATACATAACAGACCTCAAGCTAAAAAACAGAACATGTAGCTTTAGTCAGCTGAGAGATTCATTAATCAGAGACAGAGTTGTAATTGGATATAAAAGTGCAGGAAAGATTATTAAGACATCAGGATCCTCAGTCACACCATGGGCTCACACAAGTAAATCTGATTTTAAGAAAGGCAAAAGGAAAATTGATGCAAGAATTACCAAATACAAAGTCTGTAATAATTATGGCAATGCTCATTCATTTAACAAACTGCCTGACATTTGGTAAACAATGCAGGTGTGTGGCAAATATAATCACTTTGCCAAGCAGTCTTATAGTAAAAGCAAACTAAATGCAGTGATGGACAGCAGCAGTGAGGAGAGTCAGGAGGATTAAAAACTGAAGGACGTGTTGATAATTGTTGATGTTAATAAAGTTGTCATAGAAAAAGAACATAGGCGGAGCCAGCTCCATAAGGAGAGGAGACTGAGCTGCATAGTCAGACAACCATGCTTCTTTCATGCACTGTATTTCAATAAATAAGTTGCTGTTGCAAAACCCAGAATCCCATTATTAAGGGGTACAAGCCGTATCCAACACAGTTAAAAGGTAATCACCTGAAAGTGTAAGCACACTGGCCCTTGCTAACCAATTGCCACCTGAAAGTATCCTAGTATATGATTTCTGGATGAAAAGTGCCATATGTTGGGAAGTGGCGGGGTATTTATAGCCACCTGGAATCCACACAGTGTGCCAGAGGCCTAAGATCTATATCATAAGTACACTTCTCTTTTATTGAAAAAGGCATGAACTATTAAATGAGTACCATGCACTCAAACTTAGATAATCAAACTTCACCTTTCAATGCATGCATCTTAGAAATATATACATGAGTTCAGTCAGGATACCAAGTGCATCCAGGATATTTTTTAACAACAAATAGCCTTTTACAACATCCACAGCTGAGCATCTCTGAGCTT
The DNA here is from genome assembly GCA_024363595.1 of Xenopus borealis. Classification (NCBI taxonomy): domain Eukaryota; kingdom Metazoa; phylum Chordata; class Amphibia; order Anura; family Pipidae; genus Xenopus; species Xenopus borealis. Next base: position 70,294,347 of record CM044433.1, on the reverse strand, counting down.
TAGAAAGGCAACTATTGAAAGGCATGCTATACACATCCAAATCTACTTCCTGAGGGATGCCAATATGTTTTTTTTCCTGAGATCAGCTCTATTCTTCAGGGTTGTCCTGGGGATCTTTTTTCATACCAGAGTTGCACTGTGACCTTACCTAGCTTTTACTGGGATTCCTAGTGTAGACTATAATCTACTTTAGTGCAACCATGCTAAGTCCATACTAGAAAATGGTGGTAAAGTCAGGTAAGATGGTGGTGCAACAAAGAGTACCAGCCTGGGGAAAGAATTTATCAATTTAATTTAACATTATCAAAACAGAAAAATGGCTGTGAATATACAAACAAAGGTAGACAGGAAAGACAAGTACAGGTATGGGACCTCTTATTCAGAATGTCCAGGATCTGGGTTTTTTTTCCTTAATTTGGATCTCCATACATCTACAGTCTACTAAAAATCATTTAAACATTATTTAAAGTGAATAGGACTGTTTTGTCTCTATACAGATAATGTATATCTAAGTGCAAGATACTGTTTTGTTACTGCAGAGAAAAGGGGAATCATTTTTAATTATGTTAATAATTTCATTAGAATGGAGTCTATGGGTGATGGCCTTCCCATAATTTTGAAGCTCTCTGTATTAAAGATTGTTTGGTGAGTGCTCCTCCATGTTTTCCACAAAAATACATAACTTTATTTATCTCATTAAAAACAGGCCAACGTTTCAGTCTCCTTCTAAGATCTTTATCAAGAACCTTGATAAAGGTCTTAAAAGGAAATCTAAAAAGTTTGGAGACCAAAACATTGGCCTGTTTTTAATGAGATAAATAAAATTATGTATTTTTAACCTTTGGCTAGTTAGCCAGCCTAAATATATTGCAATATATGGACAAACAATCACTGTTTTGTTTAAAGGGTAAGGCATTTTTTGTAGCTTAAGGCACAACATGTTTCAATGTCCTTAATATACTGATAATGGGTCGAGTGCAGAAATATATCATATATATATATATCATATATATATTATAAATATATATATAGTGTTGGTTAGACCGGCACTGCTTGTATAGCTGTCTACTCCAGAAATCTAAATCCAGTTCCACTGATTCTTATGGTGGCAGCCACTGCTACATAAAGTGAACCATGACGGTTTGCCATATACAAAACTATGTTGCTCAAGCACATGCATAGACAGTGCAGCTTGCAGGTCAATGATCTAATGGATTTCTGCATTACGGGATTAATTCAACCTTCTTAAAGTTTAAGAGGGATGAGCTTAAAATCCAAGTTATATTAAACTGCTGAAATCTCTTCCTTCTGTTTGGAGTCCCACCCATACCAGTCAGCCAGGCACTAAAATGACTAGAACATACTTGGGGTCATTTATGTCCAGGAAAACAATTTTCAAAATGGCACAATTCACCAAGTCCCATGCAGACATGCTTTCTGTGTGAGCATTGAGTGTGGGGCGCTGCTTAGGTAAATACAGCCCTGGCAGCCCTTAGTGAGCACTCTTAGTAAAAGACCCCCCCTGCTATGACGGCTTTAATTCATTTGTACTGTACATGTTCTAAACCTATAGAATATGTATGAATTTATACCATTTATAGGCTAACCTTTTTGGCCCTCCTTTATTATACAGATAAGATTAATACATACATACAGTACATACTGTAGATGCCGGTATTTCTTAATTTTGTTAGTATTTTCATAAATTATAATATCTGGCAGTATAATTTTTTCAGAGAATATATATTTTTCATTTTATAACATGGCCTCACTTACTAAAAAAAAACATTATTTGCACCTGAAAATTATAAGTCTTCTTTTCAACTTACTGAGGAAAGCTAAATTTGGTGGCCTGGTTTCCTGGGGTTTGCAAATTAATCAAGAATGTTCCGATACCTTTCCAGATAAAATAGGAAATGTTAAAGAATGTCTATAATAGGGTCGAGGTCCTACTTCCTAAGGAATGTTTAGGTATACTGAAACAAATGAGGCCCAGAGTTCACTTCCACATAATGTTCTTTTTAAATATTTAGGCAAAGATGAAGAGATTGATAAAACTGGAGAACATTATGAGCTCTGTTTCTGAGAGTCTATCTAGTCCTTGGAGGGCCTCAAGTCAATGACGGGACACTTGTAGGTCTCAAGTTATGGATGGCCCAAAACTGGCAGCGTTTTACATATTCCTAAATAGATTTTGCATTATCATTATTGGAGCCTAAGCCAGTCCACACTCTTTACTGTATAAGCCTTATAACACAAGAAACATTTCTGCTATTGAAGCTGATCCTTGATTTAGTAATACAAAAGAGACCCGGATTATTAAGGGGCATAATATAGTGAATTTTAGTTTGAGAAATGGGTAAAGATTACACAAAGCAATATAAATATGATCTATAACACAGTCAAAATAAGGAAATTAAAGTATATGAAGAATGAGGATGTATATAAGAACGGAAAGATTGTTTGGTTAATGAATTCCTCCAAATGAGTCATTATCTAATGATATTTGAAGCAGTTTCCCAATTTGCATTCCAGCACAAAGCTATTCCTACGTACACATTCCCTAATGAGTCATTGGGGAACATTTTTCCAGATACTATCTCTTATGACTTTAAAAGGACACTAGTACAGCACAGGTTTTTTCCTTATTTTTTTATTCCTGAATACGTTGATGTACAGATTTTTAAACACATTATTCCAGGTATTCTGTTATTCAGAATGCTTGAGACCAAGTGTTTTCCACATACATAGTCTTTCTGTAATATGAAGCATGTTTGTCACACTGCATGTTATTTTTTATTAGTAAATATGTCCTTTTCAGAAAAAGGTTCAGCTGGTATAATGTGTATGGTTATGCATTTATGTGCTATATGATTTATTTAATACAGATGTAGCATAATATTTCCTCAGGTCCAAATTTGTGGGAAGGCCAGGTCTAGGGTGGTAGCAATTCAGAGGTGGCATATATACAGACCACGCAATCCCTGTATATATATATATTTATATATATATATATATATACACAGTATATATATATATTCAAAATAAACTTGAATGGTCAGCGCTGTCACCGAAAAGGAGGATGCTATAGTGGTCAATGAGAATTGTATCCACAGCATTTAAATAAGTTGATATTCCAGTTTTTTCAGGGATTATTTTTACAGTTGCATTTTGTGGGATAAAACAAAGTGATTTAAAGGGGTTTTTCTTCTTTGAGTTAACTTTTAGTATAATGTAGAGAGTGATATTCTGAGACAATTTGCAATTGGTTTTCATTTTTTATTGTTTGTGGTTTTATAGTTATTTAGCTTTTTATTCAGCAGCTCTTTAGTTTGCAGTGTCAGCAATTTAGTTTCTAATTACCCTAGCAAACCCTGCATTGATTTGAATAAGAGACTGGAATATGAATAGGAGATGGACTGAATAGAATGATAAGTAATAAAAAGTGGTAATAACAATACATTTGTAGCCTTACAGAGCATTTGTTTTTAGATGGTGTCAGTGACCCCCATTTGAAAGCTGCAAAGAAACAGAAGAAAATTGCAAATCATTAAAAAACTATGAAAAATAAATAATGAAGACCAATTGAAAAGTTTCTTAGAATTGGCCCTTCTACAATATACTAAAAGTTAACTTGAAGGTGAACCACCCCTTTAAGGCTGAAATAGTCACTTTCACACTGCACTTGTAAAAAAAAAATACCTCACACTTTGCTATATCTTTCAACCTCTTACTGATCTAATAATACAAATTCATAATCCTTTTGGAAAAAATATACACATAAAAAAGACAAAAGAACCCCCAGTACCTTACCTGTGCAGAAGTCTGAGCAAATGATGAAATCTGTGTGCACTCCACAAGGTTCCGTGTGTACTGGTAACAGCTATGTGTACAACTACAGCTAAGAAGGAAAATGGAGTGCCATCTCTTCTTTGATCACTCATTTATTTTTATATTTGCAAAGAGCTTTTAATGTACATCTATGTTATAAAGATAGATAGAGCCCTGATTCAGACAATCAGAAACAATGCTAAGACAGTAGGTGGATTGACTTTATTTACATAGGATCTCAAAGAATGATACAGTAGGTGAGACAAATTTGACTATTTTCAAAATATCAAGGCAAATGCCCCAGCAAGCCCTAAGTGCTTTGTCAGTGGTACAGGCCACTTTCTTAGAGCCAATTGTACAAATACATCTAGAATTACTTTGAACTCAAGGCAATATTTTGTAGGGATGCTGTGAATAGAGGTGTATTTTGTAGAACTATAAATCACGATATGTTATTATGGCTTTAAGGCCAGAAGTAACTAAATATTTAAAACAAATAAGTAATGATCAGCTTATGTAACCTCATTTCTAAACATGGAGAAATGTAATAAAAGTTGGTAAGGGAAAAACTATTCGCAATGCAAAATGTATTACTTTTCCAAAAAAATTTCCTTTTCGCGCATTTAATATAGCTTTTGTGAACCCAGAAAACTGTTAAGAAATCTGTTCTGACAGTGGAAGAAAGTTTGCGAATTTTATAGTTTGCACAATGCTCAGTGAATGTAGTAATACTTCTTACTGAAAGCTTTATGTTTGCTCCAAAAGATTGCAAAAGCATTTCTTAAAAGTGTGAAATTAAAAATTGCAATGCAATAAAAGTTTAGGGAAGAATATTACATTTGGAAATAAACATTTTTATTCTTATTGATGCAAATTGTTTTCATCTTAGTGACTTTTATTACATTCCACTAATACTGTTTTAAGGTCATTGTCGCCCTCATTCCAGTGTCCTTTAGCTGAAAAGTACATAATCACACATGAGCAGATTTAGGCTGTCAACTGAGCCAATTCATAAGTTAATTTGGATATCATGTTCATAGGCTGGGGGTTGGAGAACCCCATTAGGGGGTGATCTAACTGGGCTGTGGATGGGGTCCTTGGCCATTGATCTACACAGGATCGGATCAGCCTGATTTTAGACACCACTTTAGTGGCCAAATTCAGGGCCGGGCCAAGGTAGTTTGGCACCCTAGGCAAGGGGTTCAATCAGCGCCCCACCCCCATTATGTATGACCATTTCACACCTATTCACTTTTTTTTCTTAAATAAAGACACCTTATAACACATTAATGAATCAAACTGTACATGTGCCAGCCAGCAGCGCCCAAAAAATTGCTCCCAATCTGTACCTGTGCCAGCCAGTAGCACCCAAAATATTGCTCCCAATCTGTACCTGTGTCAGCCTGCAGCCCAAATATTATCCCCAATCTGTGCCTGTGCCAGCAGAACCCAAAATATTGCTCCCAATCTGTACCTGTGCCAGCAAGCCAAAATATTGCCCCAAATCTGTACCTGTGCCACCAGCATTGCCCCCTAAGTCTACAGACTTAGGGGGCAATGCTGGTGGCACAGGTACAGATTTGGGGCAATATTTTGGCTTGCTGGCACAGGTACAGATTGGGAGCAATATTTTGGGTTCTGCTGGCACAGGCACAGATTGTGCCATCAGCCATGACCTTCCCAAGTCTGTACCTGTACCATCAGCCATTGCCCCCAAGTCTGTACCTGTACCATCAGCCTTTGCCAGAGCAGCAGCAAAAATATTGCTCTAGATCTGTGCCAGGCAAAGGGCAAGTAAGAGGGAGGTGGGGACTGAAGACAGGGGTAAAGTTAAAGAAATAAAAAAAACATTATTTCCCTTCAAAAGTGCGCCCCCCCTTTGACTGCGCCCTAGGCGGCCGCCTACTCTGCCTACCCCTAGTTCCGGCCCTGGCCAAATTGGTACAAATGATTAGCAGTTGCTATATAACAATATATTTTAGGAAAGCCTTTTAATCTCCTTTTGTGAATATAGTTAAATGGCATATTAGTACATAATACATAGCAACAAAAGCTTGTACACATCTATTGAACACACCCAGTATTTGTGTATAATATTTTTTTTTTCATATTAGTTAATTTTGCATTTAGAATTTTTAGACATGAAACTTGTTTTCTTAAAAGTCTTCTCAAACAACATTACAAAGTGCAGAACCAACAATTCTTACTACCTTATCTTATCAAACTCCCCAATTTCACCATTTAAAGCTTTCTTCCACTTGTACATAAACCTGGCAGCAAGAGTGTTCAACAGAGTCAAAATGTTGTAATGAAGTGTTCCAAGAAAGGAGAATGTTTGAGGGATACTTCTGTAGTAGCATGGGAATTTCATACATGAGTGGGAGTACTAACACTTTAAAATGCCTGTCTATAGAGTATATCATGCCATACCAACGTTTTGATGTTCTTTCACGCCTTCATTGGGGCACATCTTCTTGGAGCATTTCCCTATCCAGGATTATAAAGTGTCGTGTTCTTAGTTCATTGACGTCACTAGACTAGTGGCTTTAGCTGAAAATCCCCTTTGACGCCGGGGGGGATTTTTGGAAGTGACTAGCAAGCTGATACAAAATGCCCTTTACATGCTCTGAACTTAAGGGTGTTGAAATGTTCCTACGCAAAAGAAAGCCCATTGAAAGGGATGCAAAAAAACATACTTTAATAACTTGAATAATTAATGCTATATTGTGATTGATAACTATAAGAATGGAAAAGTGCACCCTTTCACTAGTTACACCCAAGATTCACAGAGGGATGCAGATATAACTATATAAGGTATACTTACTTAATTCATGTACAGTAACAGCACTAACATAAAAAATATGCAATTGTACTACCACTTGAGTTTTATACCATCATCTTTATCTAATAAGACTTCTTATAGAATTCATTTGACAGTGTTTTAAACAAGCATTTATAATTTGTTTTACAACATCCATTTGTGTATAACAAAGTATTTTAGGTCATGAACATTGAAATTTACCAGAATATATCTTGTATTTTTCAGCACAATGTGTTGAGTTCTATTAAACTCTGTATCTGATTACCAAGAGCAATAGGATGGAAAACAAATGCAGTCTGGCAATTCTGAACGCAAATTATTGGTTGTACTTGGACCAACATAACTTTTCTGAAACGTGGGATACAGACCCCACAGAATATCAACATAAAATGTAGTTTTTCATTGTATTTTTGGTACATTAATTTGTAAGATTAAAAAGAACAAATATATATTCCCAAGCCATTAACTAGTCCTGTGTATTTTGTCTCATAGGGGCAGATTTACTAAATTCACATCAAGAATTCGAAGTTCGATCGAATTTCAAAAAGATTTGAATTTGAATGTTTGGATATACCAATTAGGCAAATTCGACCATCGAATATTCAAATTGGAATAATTCGAATATTCAAATTAAATTTTATTCGAATATTTGACTATTCGATGGTCGAAGTACTTCCCCTTAAAATTTTGATTCGACCACCTAGTTTGCCTGATCAAAGCTACCGAATTGGGTATCATTATTTTTGATCGAATAAAAAAAATTAGATCAATCGGAAAATTTCAATGCAAGGTGTAACCTTGCATTGAAATTGCCTTGAGTGCCAGTATCCTTGAATTATTCCAACTTCACCAACTATTCCCATGGTCAAATTTCAACCAATAGTAAATCTGCCCCATAATGTAAAAATATTAAAAGGTGGAAAGAAGAGGTAAAGATTTTTTTTTCTTTTTTTGTTTAAAGGGTGCATGTGACTATTGTTATTGCTAAATATAGGCCAAAGCATGTGAATTGAAGCAGGCAAATATTTTTTTGAGAAAGAGGTAATACTTAAATAGACAATAGACAGCCAGTGTTGAAAAGCAAAACAGGTTTTTATAGTAACAAAGAAAAATTCATCCTGGTCAGAGAAACCCAGTACCAACCAGCCAAACAATCAGTTTCATCATTCTAATTGCAACAAACAGGGCAACCTAACGAGTGACTGGTTGGTGTAAGATTACTGTTCTGAAGCTAATTTTGCACTAAGATGCTCCCATTTATGAGGGTTAATTTTTTAAATACTGACAGTTTTCAAAAATAAAATGTGATGCAGTAGTACTAATCCCAGTACCCATAGTCTAGGAGTAGAGCTTTGTTTTGCCACCGTTGTACTTCAGAGCTTCAGTAGCCCTAATATAGCTGTGAGTCACAGAGTAGAGTGCTCCTACCAGTATACAAGGCTTGTTTGGTGTCAGGTGTGGCCAGACTATGTTAACAAGAATATATGGTAAGAAATGTAATTCATTATATATATTATCAGTAATCCTAGACATGGAGTCCTGTATTCCCCTAGTAATTTGAGATAGTGGCATGGGGTCATTGCTAAGTACAAGAGGCCTAAATCGTTGAAGAGTTTGGCATCAGGCTTTAACATCTTATCTACACAGTTACATTTTTAGCTAGAATTGCCCATATGCTCCCTTCTGCACATACCTACACTGTAGAATTATGCCAAAGTGTGTTGTAAATGTGCTGATGAAGGGGAAACCGAGAGCATGCATTCAATTTGCTACCACACACAATTGCACATTGTGCTTGCAGTCGTAAAATGGCCTTTTATGTCTTTAGTGACAGTTGTCTGGCAGTACAGGTATGGGATCCATTATCCGGAACCCTGTTATCCAGAAAGTTTTGAATTACAGAAAGGCCATCTCCCATAGACTCCATTATAATCAAATAATCCAAATTTTTTTAAAACATTTGTTTTTTCCCTCTAATAATAAAACAGTAGCTTGTGCTTGATCCAAACTAAGATATATTTAATCCTTACTGGAAGCAAAACCAGCCTATTTGGTTTATTTAATGTTTACATTGTTTTCCAGTAGTCTTATGGTGTGAAGATCCAAATTACAGAAAGACCCATGATCCGGAAAACCCTTGGTCCCGAGCATTCTGGATAATAGGTCCTATACCTGTACTGGGTTATAAAGAAGATTATGCACATTAAGGGAGTCTTCTGATCTTCTGTATACTGTACCGATGCAGTAAGGGATGATCCCTACTAATATGAAAGACTGTACAGTTGTTTTTATCTCTCATGGATTTAATAAGCACACAGAATCCTGAACTACTCAACAGGTGACCAGTCAATTATACCTTGATTGGTTGATATGGTTTAGTACACTTGGACAAACAGTTAATTTTTATTACATAACCTCAAGTAATATTTGAAGCTGTTCATTATAGGCATAATGGAGCTCTAAAAAAAGTGTTAGTGCTAGTATGCAGTTCCTTACAGGAGGGTATTGTCTGCATTTTCTCTTTTTAATGGGAGTTGCAAAGCCTGTTGACAATTACTGACTATAGAATGCTTAGAAAGTAGCAGTTTGTATTATTGTTCTAAATAACTTGAACTGGACAAGCAGTAAAATCTTCCAGGTGCATTGTTGCTAAAAATATGGTGTTACCCTATAGTATATTGGATGGGGCGCATATATTTAGGCACCTGAGGACCTGTGGCTAGAGCGACAGTTTTAGGGGGCTGCCTTCGAGTGCCTATTTGATAACTTAATTGGTTTTCTAGAAAAAAAAATCCCCAGCTGCTACTGTGAAAAATGTTATAATATTTAAATGTTTTAGTAATTTTAAGGCCTACTGCTATACATTACATAATGTACCAAAAAAATATCCCAGGTACCATACATATTGTAGATCCATACCTACTTAGATGTTCATTTGTTAGTTGCAAAACCATGAATGCATTTCTGTTCTTATCGCACTATAGCCTGATTCATTTTGTCAATACTGTATATACAAGATGTGGCACACAAAAAACCTTAATAACAATACAATCAGACAAGTAGCCGAGAATCTGGAATATTAGAATGTATATTTTTAAATTCTACTGATAAAAACATCCATGTAAATTCAATTCATAGCTCAAACTCAGCTCTTCTGTAATACAGCTTGTACATGTCTGCTCACTGTTGAACAATAATAATTTTTTTCAAAAGTATACAATGATACAAATTTTAAACAATAATAATAATAATAATAAATAATAATTTTAATAAAGTACCAAAAAATTATTATAACCTTTTCAGATATAACTTCAGTTTTCGTTTCAGTGTATTTATACTGTCATGGTTATCATCATTTCCCCATCATAATGCTTGGAGACAAATTGACTATAGGTAACAACAGCCCAAAATATTGAATATGTTCTATAGGGAGATATATTGGCCTATTTTGGTATCAAGAAAACAACCTACACTAAAGTTATACTACAAATGTAAACATTAATACTTACTATTTTAACATAAAAAAAATACTGAGTCTGTATCCAGACTTTTATTTTCCTGGGTGTAAGCATACATGTTGAAACACAGGTGGTATATGGGCAACCATTAAGCTTTAAATAAAAGTGCTCTTGGCAGAGATAATACACTGGCAATGGGCTTTTGAAAAGCTAACACTTTATTTGACATTGATTGTAAGCCATCACCAAAGTGCAGGGGAGACTAAAAGAATATTGTTTAATGGACTGGATAAATTGTGGATAGCTTGACACCAGTAAGACACAATGAGAAAATGAGTTGCTCCTATAAATACACTTTTAGTCAAGGATTCCATGATTCAAGAGACAGGCTAGATGTTTGCTGGATAGCAGCCAGTATTTAAACTTTTGCTGCACTTCAATATCTGTTCCTGGGACTTTTGTGATGACAAGCTGCATCAGCAAAACAGAATTATCTCCATGTCATTAAATGTAACATAAAGAGTTGAAGATACAATGTTTCCCATAGGCATTGACAAGATTACTATTGCAACTGCTCTGCCTGCTTAAAAATAAATTCTATTGCCATAGTATTCAGAGAGGATTTAAAAGGATGATGAATAAGGTGATTACTATAAACTTTTGAATGTGTCTATTTTTTTTTTCAAATGAATTCTAATTAATTAAGTTTCCTACATTTTCAGCACCCTGCCAGATTGAGGCCTATATATGAGGGTTATCTAAGACTTCAAGATACACTTCAAGATATATTTATGGCCAGTCACCTGCTCAAAGGCTCCATACAATTCTGTGTATTACATAACCATCTTAACATAACCTTCTCACTTTGGCGTAGTTGTGCTCTGCGACGTTGCCTTTCATTCCAAATCAGGGGCTGCTGTGCCTATTGATGCAGGGGAACGTGCAGTTACCACCCCCACCTGACCAGGCAGTAGCACCAGGGTTCCCACAGCGCCCTGTGTTAATCTCTGCAGCACAGTTGCCCGAACGGTTTTGGCCAATGGTGTAATTGTGCTTGCCGCAGTACAATTGTGCCAGATTCTACATTCCTTTGCACCCCCAAAAAGATGCTGGAATTGTGTGGGGAAAAAATGCTGTTTTATAGAAAAAAACATGTAATTGGGTTTGAAATTGCGTTGCACGTCCGGATGTAAATGAGCCCTCTATTCATCTAATGTGTATAATAATGTGGTATACAGCATACAAAAAGAAGCCAGCATGTTACAAGTCATAATAGGAAAAACCTAATGCATATAAGGGGCAGTCAGCCATTTTGCCATAAGACTCTGAGTTCCATTTTGGAGGCTACATGCCTCTACCACATTTCCATGTATTCAAAACAACTGAAGTAATGCTCAAATTGGCAAAATTACTATAATTTTTTTAGGAATTTACGCACAGCAAGGCTATAGTATAGGGGAACCTATACTGTGGAAGCATTTTGGAAGATGTCTGTGTTATGTGTGAATGTCCACTAGTGGCTTAGTGCGAAAATTTACAGATCTTGTAAACAGACAGATGCAGTCGGGCTGTATATGAACACTGTGCAAAGTGTGCTTTTTGACTCAAATTGCCATTATTATACAAAAATGCCGTTTTCTTCCACAATTTTAGCACAATTACAGAGAATTATGCTCCGTACAATTATGTACAATGCTTTAAAACGTGCACAGTTGAGGTAGTTTGTTCCTGAAGAAGAATGAGAGATACAGCATGATTTCTAAACATATATAAAAGTAGTAGCCCTTGTAATTGTACATGACGTGTGCTCCAGGAAAATTACTTTATTAGATGTTAAGTGAGGGGATGAAATACAAATGGGTTCCTGGAACATGTTTTAGAGAATAGCTGACTGAGAATAAATAATATTTATACCAAAGCTGAAGAGAAGTAAAAACAGCCGGCAGATGGAGTTTATCATTATAATTTTAGATTTGCCTCTGCCAAGGTCAGCACAATGCAGGTTACATGATGCCTCCTATGCGGCAACATTTCTCTCTCTTTTGTTTTTTTCTGTAGTTTGTTTAGCTTTTACAGTGCTCCCACAATCCAGTTTTCGTGTATTACAATGTAAACCCTGTTTTTGTGACACCTGTCAAAGATAATGGTTAAGTAGGGATGGACGAATATTTCTGCCTGGAACAGTTTTACAACAAAATTCACATCTTTGTCCGCAGCAGAATTTTCCATTAATCTGTGCAAAAAAATCACAGGCTGTTTTGTTGGGGAAAAAATACTCTGGTCTGTTACTCCAGAATGGCCTTTTTTTTTATAAAGAACAGTTGTAGCATAATGGAACACTGTAGGCCAATGTACAGAGTTGGACTGGGCCACCAGAGCACAGGGAGAAATCCTGGTGGGCTCCAGCGTAGTATCTTCTGGGACGGAGGGGGTTTCTTTGTGGGCTTATGCCAATGTGGCAAATTTACATACATAGGGTGTGGGGTACAAGTTCATGATGTGGGTTATGGACCCTGACTGCGGGGCAGGAGCTTGGCTGTGGTTTTGCAACGGGCCCTTGAGGTGAAGCTTCCTGTGGGCCCACATTTTCATTTTATATGTTATTGCAGAGCTAAAATGCCTTAACCAGAATGTAATTTTGCCTGCGTATTTACTCTGATGCAATCAACAAAGTTCATCAGATTGGAAATTTTCCACTGTTTTATGAAGCTGTACGCCACAAGTTCACTCATCACTAGTGTAAAGTACAGAACACCCTAGTGTCCATAGTTCTGGGGACTGCACCTCAATGGCATGGGCGTGATAGCTGCAGTTTTGTTACCACCAGATGCTATAGCAAAAAAGACACAAATCTGAAGGATATATGTGCCCATTTTATTTGCTACGACTGCAGCTGAGTTATATGATCTGTTCTACCAAGAATTTCTACATAAGAATGATATTCTGTATTTTCTATGATTTTGTGGCGGAATGTTTTAAACACAGGTTTACATCCCTGCCAAATAGGAATGTTTCAAGCAAAGCAAAAGTAAACCATTATCCTGCAGAGTTTGCAATCTAACTTGTATTTTGCAAGACCACTGATTGTTGATATTCCATTTTAAGTAGGAACTGTATGTTCTTCAAGTTGATGTTTAGATCAGTAAAGTGCATGCATTAAGCTAGAGTTTATGTAATCTTTAGGGCTAAAACACATAAAGCTTGTAATATTCCTATTTGTAGTGATATATTTCATTTTCAGGTGATAACTGTTAATTAGGATCTATTATCCAGAATGCTTGCGACCTAGGGTTTTTGGGTAAGGGATCTTTTCAGAATTTGGATCACTACAACCTGCTACAAATCATTTAAACATTAAATAAACCCAATTGGATTGCATTAGCCACCAATATAGAAACTGCCATATTTTATATACTGAACTTATTGCACCAGCCTAACGTTTCAGCTTGTCAATAGCTGGTTTCTGTGATGCCATGTAAGTATCTATATTAATTACTAATCAGCCATATACTGTGATATTTATATTAAATGTGTACTGTATATTTCTCCCCTAAGCTCAGTAAGTGACAGAGCATGTGAATCAGCAGAAAAGAAGATGGGGAGCTACCAGGGCATCTTTGAAGACACAAATCTTTATTACTAAAGGACTGTGGTTCCTTGGGCTGGTACAGAAGCACAAAACATAATGTGCAACATTTATAGCCTACTTCTTTAGTTTAACTTTCCTTGTCCTTTAAAGATAAACACTGCCCCTTTACTTACAGAACTGCCTGGTGCAATAATATTGTGTACCAAATGCAACTGACAAAGTGTCAAGCATCAGAGCAAGTAGAATATTTTAAACACATATCTTAGTATTCTCACTCCCTCATCCACCAATGCCTTTCGTTTTCATGGTGTTATGCAGATATCATTTTCAGCCTGGACAGATCAAATAATGGTCTGTAGACACACTTGCCAATTGACATGCCCAGACAGTCAGACCTGGCACACAACACCTGCAAGACAACAGTGAGAACAATGTAGGAACCATGAAACTCAAAAAAATCATTGAAGGTGTCTAAAAGAAAAAATAGAATATTTGTATTAATAAATAAAAACATGTTAACTACTTTAGAGAGAGCCACAAATATATATAATCTGAAACATTTCTAAAACAATGTGGCTTACAGTTGGCTTACTTAATTATGCTCTGATAGCTCCCTTATCACATCCTTGCATAAACATTAACACATTACCACTTAAAGTACTGTGAATCACTAATTCTAACTACCCATTGACTGACAACACTGGAACATATAACAGCACTGTCATTATACTCATTTAATTCTCAATCATATTTATAGACTGGTACAAAACTATGAAAGAATTGGGCAAGGAGATATCCCCCTACTCATGTAAGACACTGATGAATGTGGTGGGGTTTTTCACACAAATTCTGAATGCCCAGAAGAGGAGGCAATGTTAGAATACTTTCTTATCCTACAGACTTAGTCAGTCAGTGTTCTGTAGCTTCAGCAGTGTCTTCTATCCCTCTGCTATGTTTATTAATACGAATCAAAAAATTATTTGCAATTTATTGAAAGCAGGCACGTGAGTATGTAAAATCTAAAGTGAAAAATAGACCAAAGCAATTGGGGGGGCTTGAATAGCATGAAGGAGGGGACAACTCACTGTTAATCACAACAAGTTCTTTCCCCCTGACAGCAGCAGGACGTGCATTGTTATATTAACCTACATCTGTAAAATACTGTAAAATACAAGAATTATTCATAATTGAAAATTGCGACCAGGGAATTTTCTATATTCTGACAACATTATTCGAGTATTGATCAAATGTCGGTATGCCACTACCATAGGGAAGGTGATCAGTATGCTGAAGGATCAAATTAAAATCTAAACAATTTTTAAATATACTCAGTAATAATGGCTGATTTACCAAATAAACCATATTAAAACCATCTGCCTTAGCGTCCACTCGCCCATTATCAATATAATAAAGCCATTTACCCCATATGTAATAAAAGGCACTAAGTTTGCCCAAGAGCATTAACCCAGGACAACCAATAAGATGTTTGCTTTTAAACAGATGACCAGTTAATACCACCTGATTGGTTGCTGTGGGTTATTGCTCCTGGGCAAACTTAGTGCTTTTTATTACATAACCTCAGGGATGTTCACCTTCCAAACACTTTTTTCAGTTCAGTTGTTTTCTGATTGTTCCTCAGAAATAAAGACCTTTTTTAATTACTTTCCATTATTTATTTTTTACTGTTTTTCCAAAATCTGAGTTTAAAGTTGAACGTTTGTGTCTCTGGTGTTTGAGTCTGGTAGCTCAGTAATTCAGGTGCAGACTCTAAAAATTTTGCAACATTTAATTGATACAGTATTAGCAACTATTTTATCAATTCTAACAGCTGCCTGTAATGAAACTCAGAGATTCTGCTCAGTAGGGACAAAGATAAGAAATTTATCCATTAAATGTATCAATTTAGTACAGTTTTGGGGGTCAGCGACCCCCCCTCCCAGATCTGCGTTAGAAGGTGAAAAATTACACTTTACACTTCAATATTAGAAATGGAAAATTGAAAGTAACTCGAAAAAGTCATTATTTTTGGTGATCTATCTGAAAACAAATAGTTGTTTGAAGGTGAACAACCCCTTTAAACAAAGCAAAGATTATTTGTCCATACAGTATATTGCAAAATAGGGGTTATTTTGCTTTTTCTAGCAACCATTAAATTCTTCCAATCTATATAATTGCCATAAAAAACACTACCAATTTTAAACATTCTGCAAATTATTTTCTAATTTTTAAATAAGCGATTGGCAAACCGCTCAAATGGAATCACTCCAAATAGAACCTTGCATTCATACACACCCCTCCATACCCTCACATAAATTATATATGCCCATATCTATACAAACTATAGAGTTTAGTATCACAATAGCCTTTGATATTATGTCTGTCCAAGAAATCATCCAAGCCCCTTTTAAAAGCATTAACAGAATCAGCCATCACACATCACCCGGCAGTGCATTCCACAACCTCACCGTCCTGACTGTGAAGAACCACCTACATTGTTTCAAATGAAAGTCCTTGTCTTCTAGTCTGAAGGGGTGGTCTCTGGTATGGTGATCCTCCTCACAAGTGCATCATTTCGAGAGAAAAAAAACCCAAACTTGACAGTCTACCATCATAAATTAAATCTTCCTTCCCTCTAATCAGTTTGGTTGCATGTCTCTGCACTCTCTCAAGCTTATCTTAAAGGAGAAGGAAAAGCTGGAGACACTTGGGGGGTGCCACACGTTAGGCACCCCCAAGTGATTGTATCTACCTACCTGAAACCCCAGGCCAGTGCTCCTATCAGCAGAAATCTGCAGTGGCCCTTCGTTATACGAGTGAGCACCACAGACTGATCTACTTCTGTTTTCTTCTGTCTTCGATTTCCCCGGACTAGCACATGTGCAGTTTAATGAAAAAGCCAACTGTAAAGTTAAAGTTCAGCCTTTTGTTCTACTGCGCATGCGCAGCCGAGCGAAGACAGAAGAAGATGGAAGTAGATCTCTCTGTTGTGCTCACTCGTATAACCCTGGGCCGGTGCAGATTTCTGCTGATAGGATCACCAGCCCAGGGTTTCAGGTTGGTAGATACAATTACTTGGGGGCGCCTAACGTTTGGCACCCCCAAGAGCCTCCAGCCTTTCCTTCTACTTTAAGGACTGGAGCCCAAAACTGCACTGCATACTCCAGATGAGACCTTACCAGGGACCTATAGAGAGGCATAATTATGTTTTCATCCCTTGGGTTTATGGCCTTTTTTATGCAAGACAGAACTTTATTTGCTTTAGTGGCAAAATTTATTCTTTTTACTCTGAATTGGTTTGTTTTTCCAATGTATATACTCTTCATACAATTCATACAAGGAAAATGTTTGTTCTGTAGTACTGGCAGGAATAACTTGGTGACACGTGGATCTCTGAATGAAGAATACCATTATTCCTTTGTAGATAATTAAAAAACCTGGCCAGGAATTAAAGATAGATAGGGGAAATCCTCTTATTTGCTTTATAAAATCCAGAGAATATAAAAGATGGATAGCATTGTCAGAAATGAAAGAAGAATATCTAAAAGATAAAAGCGCACTCTGTTTCCACAGACTAGACATTGAGGTAGGGTTCACATGAGAGGGTCACAGAAACATTATGTTGTGCCAGTTCATCTGAAATCATATAAATGGAGTTGCATCGAGTAATTCACATGGACAACTCTCAAGGGAACATGTTTAAAACTAGAAGATCATCTATGAAATGGTCTCAAAGCTTTTCCATGGAAAACTGGAAATGCTTCTTTGTATGTGACCTTCCAGATCAGCAGAATTCTCTACAGGAGAGAGTATAGATTTAGCTTTGAACTGGTGGGAATGATGGTACCTTAAATACACAAAAGAGTGGGGAGGGGACTATTGTCTGATTCTAGGCAATTGACGCCAGACTTACCAGTGTAAGTACAGCTTAAAGAAGAATGCAAAGTATTTTTTTCACCTAAGGGCATTAGCACATCGGATATTTTGATCAACCAAAACCCAGCCACTCTCAGTGCAGTTATATGTGTTATATGTATCTTCCCATCCTATGGTAAATAGGCCCAATAGTGACTTTGCATTATTTACCCTTGCTTATATGGAAACAACATGATCATTGTGACATTTAATCACGGGAAGAATTTATTATTTAAAGTGGACCCGTCACCCAGACACAAAAATCTGTATAATAAAAGTCCTTTTCAAATTAAACATGAAATCCAATTTCAAATTTTTATTAAAGCATTCATAGCTATTTTAAGCTCTTTTAAAAATCTCAGCTGTCAATCAAATATTGTCTGCCACTCCTCTATGCCTTAGGTGTGGCAGATAATTACTTTCACTTTCCATTCAGCACTTCCTAGATGTCACTGCTCCCCACTCATTCCCCCAGTTCTCTTAACCATTTAATTGTGTAGCCAGGACATGGGGATAGACATCGGGTCCCCCATTCTGGTGCTCAAACAAGATTCTCAGATGATACAAGGCTTGCCTTAATAACAGTGTCCACAAAATGGCTCCTGCCTGCTTGCTATAATTATTAATTCCTAGACTGAAGAAAACAAGATTAAAATAATTTATATAGCGTAATTAATGTTCATTTTGCTTGACTAATGTGCTAAAATATGATTTTGAATATTTTTTTGGGATGACGGGTCCAGTTTAATGATAAATGTGCCTGCCAATTACCCTTTAACCTTGTATTCGTATAGCCATATGAGGGTACATTCAGTTCCTGCACAATGTTTTTTTTATAGGTGCAATGATGTAGTCAGCCCAGTATTCTGGTATCTGGATTTTTTTTAATGCATAATCTTAAAATATACCATCCAGGAGATAGTATTTTCCCCTTTGTATTCTAATGACATTTTAATATTCTTATTTACTTAGGGGGTGCATATATTTTGCAATGTTCTGCAAAATTGATTAACAGCCACACAACTGGATACATTTTTACCACAATTTCACTGGTTTTACTAAACAGAAAAACATCTCACAGAGTTTCCATTCCCACACTTACAACTTACTTCCACCACTGATTGTGACTAGGGATGTCGCGGACTGTTCGCCGGCGAACTTGTTCGCGCGAACATCGGCTGTTCGCGCTCGCCGAATGTTTGCGAACGTCGCGCGACGTTCGCCAATTTGGGTTCGCCTTAGCTGGCGCTTTTTTTTTTGCCATTTCTCCCCCAGACCAGCAGATACATGGCAGCCAATCAGGAAGCTCTCCCTCCTGGACCACCCCCACACCCCCTGGACCACTCCCCTTCCATATATAAACTGAAGCCCTGCAGCGTTTTTTCATTCTGCCTGTGTGTGCTTGGAAGAGCTAGTGTAGGGAGAGAGCTGTTAGTGATTTGAGGGACAGTTGATAGTAAGTTTGCTGGCTAGTAATCTACTGTTCTTCAAACAACTGCCATCTAGCTGTGTGAGCTTGTTCACATTCTGTCTAAATATCAATAATAATACCGTCTCCAGAAACACCATCCTGAGTGACGTTTTTCAAGCAGCAATAATATTTTCCGTAATCCGTATCCACTGCTGTAGTAGTGTATACATTGACCTTGTAGGCATTGTTTGCCCAGTCTTTAACCAAGTGCCACGTAGCTGTGTGAGCTTTTTCACATTCCGTGTCCAGAAACATCACCTGAGTGACGTAGTGTGATTTCTGCCCTTTACAGCACAAAACGCAGCGCTGTGTCAACAATGTATTTTTTAGAAACATTTTTGCCCTTGATCCCCCTCTGGCATGCCACTGTCCAGGTCGTTGCACCCTTTAAACAACTTTAAAATCAGTTTTCTGGCCAGAAATGTCTTTTCTAGCTTTTAAAATTCGCCTTCCCATTGAAGTCTATGGGGTTCGCATTTTTGTCCGGAAGTTCGCGAACATGTTCGCAAACATTTTTTCCGACGTTCGCTACATCCCTAATTGTGACTGTGTGTGCTTTTCCTTACATGGTTTACTATATTCTTTACTATATTGACATCTACTGTGTTCCCCAGTGTGCAGCAGCAGATACATTTGATATAGCTCTTCATCATTCACATATTTCAGTATAAATATCACTGACTGAGACTATTATATGTCCAGAATTATAATTCCTATAATTCCTTAAAGTACTCTGGCTTCATTCACATCTTCTGGTACTTTTGGGTTTCAGCTCACCTAATGTAGGAAAATACAGTAGAGGTCTCTACACATCACGTTTTCCTGTCTGGCTTTGGTCAGAAAACAGGTGAGCCAGCAGAGTCATGGTTGTCAGGATGGCAAGATTTAGGAATAGCCAGGATTTGCTGACTGCACACCTCAGTAAATTCATGAAAACTCTTCTTTTCATTGTTTGTTATTCACTTCAAACACCAGAGACAGCATTAGAAGCAAGAAAGCAATTAAATAATGTAAATAAAAAAACTATAAAAGATAGAATAAACCTTTGCAATTGCTTATACTAAAAAATATGCCCAAACAGGCAGATATGTTTGCTACATGCTGTGCAGGGTGAAATGTCTGCAGTTTGCTATGTTATTTGTACTTACCCTGCATGTCAATAAATTGCTGCAGGTCTCTTTGTTCCCACTTGCACTTATATTCTGTAACAATTTAAGATAAGCAAAGTTACAATGGTAACTATTTACTCTTGGGAGGCTTGAAGCTTAAAGGGCAATTCACCCGCATTAGCAAAATTGTAATAACACATAAAACCTGACCCTAAAACCCCCAGAAATGTGTTCAAACTTTCCATAACCTCCCAAATTTTGTAAAATATATATGATATTTAGAAGGTGTGGCCATAAAATGGGTGTGGTCATACATTTTTTGCCATGCAGATCTTTTTTATCCCTCTTCCTATTTTTCAAATGTTAAGAGTTATGTACTTACCTGCACTATGGCAGGAGGTAAGGACAAGGCTGGCATGAGGTGCAGAGTGCAGCCAGACCCTAGATGAAGAGTTGTCTGAATGAGCTCTAAGGGCCTCCTTCTAGTGTCCAGGTATATTACTTCTAGAATTTGGTAAAGTTACAAAGTTTAGCCCTCGAATTCGGCCGAAATTAGATAGTAATTCAACTATCGAATGCTTATCGCATAGTTTTAGGCAATTTTTTCTTATCTATTCAATTGCTCGAAAAAATCGTACGATCGAATACCAATCGTTTGATTTCACAAAAAAATCGTGAAATTTCCTTCGATCGTTCGAAAAATTTGTACGATTCGAATGATCAAGGCGTTCGATCGTACGAATGGTATTCGAGCAGGTGATTCCCATAGGCTTCTATTGCAATTTGGTAGGTTCAATCTGGCGAAGTAAAAAATTTAAAATTTTTTAAGTTAAAGTATTTCGATCATCGAATGGTCAAATTATCCAATATTCGAATATTTAATCTATTCGATACGCTCGAATTCTACGTGGCCAAATTTACATATTCATATGTCTGATAAAATCGTACAATCGGAATTAGATTGAATTCGGATTTTGTAAATCTGCCCCTAAATTTATGTAAAACTAAATAGTTATCTTAACTTTGAATAATAACAGAAATGTCCCTCTTTTGAAGCTTTGACGTACTGTATATTCCAATTTAATATTTAAAGAGCACCAGTTACTTTCTTCTCACTGTCATCTGATTCATATTCTGACGCAAAAATGTCAGCATTTATAGACACAAATCTTACAGTTATAATGAACCAGCAGGGATTTGAGCAAAGGTTTATATTTTACAACTTCCCTTATTTTCTAACCATGGTGTATTTATATTCACACAGTTTTACAAACAGCATATGTTTTCTGTTAAATAGTATAATGATGATTCAATCCCTTAATTGTAAAGCTATAAATGTATTTATGAAGTAAAAAAACAATATCTTTATAAAGGTTTTCAACATTTTACTAAACCAATAGAAATTCCTCAGTATACCTGGATGTTATTTGTTATGATATTGCCTGCACGAGTGATTCTGGAATTCTGGATCTCAGGGCATGCCTTAACAAGGTGTGGATGTATAAACTGAGGGCTTTCAAATGGGGGACTGTAAACAGACCATGTTCACATTAACCACTTGTTAGCAAAAGACACAATAAACATATTGCCCAAAAAGACAGACACAGAAAGAAATGAATATTTGAATATTACGCTGTAATCAGGGATATTTACTATAGTCAGGTCTCTGAAAACTAACAAAACTGATACATCCGATGTCTTCAGGGAATGTGGCTTAGAGCTGATTAAGGGGCAAAATTTAAACATTTTTGAACTGTAAATTTGCTACAAATTGTAGCAAAAGCTCAGTTGCATAATTTTCCACCAAGTTCTTTAAAATATCATTTGCAACTGTTTGAAGAAACAGCAACTGCAAAGAAAAGAATCCAAATGATCACAAATAAACAAAAATGTGAATTTTTCAACTCAGAGAGCTAACAAAACTAACTATTTTAACTATGTTAAGTCTTTCTAAGGACCTTCTGTGTTTTTACCCATTTAGGTGCCATACATCATCAAGTAGAAAGCATGGGCTCTAAAAGACCATATTGCCAGCAGTTTAGGTGCTACATTTCCAGCTCTGTAATCTTTTTTTTCTGGAAAATTGCATGGCAAATTGTAGCACTCATGCAAATGTTTTAATCACTGGTGCAACCCAATTTTTTCCTCACTGGGCAAGGATCACTTATCCGTAATAAGATATCAATATTAACTATGAATGATGTATAGAAGCCACAAATTGTCATAGTTAGTTTCCAAGTACCCAAGTTGATATTTTTGCTGGGCTAATTTAGCATAGCTCCTCCTTTAATCAAGGAGAATGGATTTATTTTCCAAGCCAACATCACTTTAGCCCAGTGGCATAACAAAATATTACTAGGCCCCACAGCAAATTTATTTTAGGGTCCCCAGCATATCAAAATGTTGTCTTTTTTACCAATATATGTTGAAATTGCTCTTTATTTTGGCCTCATGGGGCCCCCTATAACTCCTAAGCCCCCCTGCCGCCACAGAGTTTGCTTCCTCTCTAGTTACGCCCCTGCTTTAGCCGACATTTATTGGCCAAAATGATCGACTATCACTACTGTCTCACAGTCAGTGGCATTGCTACCATGGGAAGATAAAATATCTGCATTGTTATTCATGACCCTTAGCATGATGGCATGTTAAATTCATAATTAGCTAAAGAATCATGCTTAACTGACAGGTATAACTGTTTATCTAATGCATTTAAGCATTTCATTTTTAGGTACAGATTATTGGTATTATAAGGCAAAATTCACCCAAACTATTATATAAAATAAATACTGTATAACAAAGTTGGTAAGTCTCTATTTAGTATCCCATTTTATTCCCCTTTTTCACATTGCAAACTACTGAAAAAAATATTAAGGGGTATTAAAATGTCTACATAATATTAATTATATCCATTATACATTATATTATGATACATCAGTTGCATGATAACTTTTCCATCAAATAACAAATAATGCCTTGATTTACAAGTGCCCCTGTTCTTTATATTTTACCTAAAGTTACTGTACCGATGCAAATCACTAAATAAAGAGAAAAGGTCACTAGGACATTACTATTTTTCACAATACTTAACACCATAAAAGATGATCTGCTATACTTATATGCAGAACAACAGAGAGCAGGTCTCTCCATAGTTATCAGCATAACATAATGCTGTATGCAGCATGGCTGCAGCAAGTAGCCATGTGTCCCTAAATTTCTCATTTGATGGTGGGGTTCTGACCAGCAGGAAAATGGCAGAGACACATGGGTAGAACCTCCCAGCACAGTATGCATATTTGGCAACCTTGCATATTTTTTCTGTAGCATTAAATACTGATAATAAAAAAATATATAAATTATATTAGTTTATCTCTGCTTTCTAACCAACAGCTGATTTGTGATGTTTTTCTCCAGGTGTACCTATATACCATGCCTCCCACACTGAAAAAAAAAAAATATATATATATGCATATCAAATGAAAGATGAAAGCACTAACAACATCAATTTTTTAAAATAAGGCTTAAAATGTTAAAGACAATTATGCCTTTGTCATGTTCTTAATTCACAATGTCATATATGTTTTTTCTTTCTACAGGTATATTGGTGCACTGGGAGCAAGGGTTATCTGCGATAACATCCCAGGATTGGTGAATAAGCAAAGACAACTATGTCAGAAGCACCCAGACATTATGCAAGCTATTGGTGAAGGTGCCAAGGAGTGGATCAGAGAGTGCCAGCATCAATTTCGGCACCACCGTTGGAACTGCAGCACACTGGACAGAGACCACACAGTATTTGGGAGAGTCATGCTACGAAGTAAGTTGTTAAAGAGCAACATAAAAAGCCATTGCTATACAGATTTTAAATAAAAAAAGCCTTCCAAGAGGACATACAAAGCAAAGAAGCTGGGAAGAAAAGTAGTTTTGTTCCTATAATTACCATTTTCATGGAAACTCTTATAGGAGTTATTGGTGTAGTGTTGGGATTATGTAAAGTTTATGCGGTAGATTCACATGAAAATCCTTTTTACTGACAAGACTGGCATTTATATACAACGGTTGAGAAAATGTAATTTTGATTCAACCCAGACTGCCAGGAAAGGCATCTGTCTGTCAGTGCCCATACAGTGTAGATTGACACTTTCTCCGTGCATAAAGTACAGGAAATATACTTTAGTACTCACCAGTATCTTAAGGTACTCACAAATTATGTGGTACTGTATATCAACAGAAAATCTAAAATTATTGGAGCAGATTTATTAAGATACCTATATATATATATATATATATATATATATATATATATGGGATATCCTGAAACCTGTTATCCAGAAAGCTGGATAATAAGCTGTAATAATAAAACAGAATCTTAATACTTAATCCAAACTATGATATAATTAATCCTTGTTGGAAGCCGAACCAGCCTATTGGGTTTGTCTTTTATTTTCATGCTATTCTAGTAGACTTATATATGGATAAAGGCTGGAGTGACTGAATGTCTAACATAATAACCAGAACACTACTTCCTGCTTTGCAGCTCTCTTGGTTTCAACTGATTGGTTACCAGGCAGTAACCAATCAATGACTTGAGGGGGCCACATACTGAGGACTCACTAAACAGTTATTTCCAATGTGACCCCCCGCTAACTAACTCAAAGTTAGAGAGCTGAAAAGCAAGAATATGTGTTCTGGCTATTATGTTAGACATACAGACACTCCAGCCGTTATACATTACATTTTTGACTAACTAACTATATATGTAGATCATTTTACTATCCTTTAATTATTTTCTGCAGTTGAAGTATTTTTCCCACATAGGGGTCGTTTACTAAAGTGCGGTAAATGTGAACTTAAGTTTCCGCATGTTATTGCTGAGAATATTTTTCCGCCAGAATATTTGCAGCGACTAAGTTTACTAAACAGCGATGTGCTCAGAAGTCATTGCGATCACTGTGCGGTAACTACGTTAGCGAACCATCTTACGTTAGCGGTAATTTTAGCGAGTGGCGAATTTTCTGGCGACAATTTACATTCGCATATATTTATTCTAGAAAATAGTCTTGTTTTATGCGTTAATAATGGCGTTAATTATGGCAATTTTTACTGTGACATTTATTGCCAGAAATGCATCTTCAAAACTCATAAACTTTATTGACTGATGATTATACCATCCAACAGCATTACAGAGTGACACCAATCAAACATGTGTGTATCATATAAACCCATACTTCATCCACCCACGAACACATACTTCTGCCAATAGAATCATATGAACAAGAAATCATACCAGTTATCTCTTTGTATCATTTAAATGCACAGTTTAAATGAGAATTAAACTCCCATTGAGAATTTTCTGGCCAAAAAACAAGTTAACGCCACTATATAGATGGCGGTAAAATGTTGCAAATATTCTGGCGTTAATTTTGTCTTTCACACATTTCGCTGCTTAGTAAACCATGCGTTAATATTTACGTAGCGTTATTTTCAGCGGATGCGATAACTGGCGAATACATATTTCTGTATTTTGTGCGAAAATTTTTACCGCACTTTAGTAAACGGACCCCATAGTATCTAAATGATGAGTTATACCTGTTTTGCTGTGTTTTCTGATATAAAATATCCTTTGTATATTGTAGGAATAATCTGTACTATACATCTTCCTGAGTCTGTTTATGCAGACGCACTGATTATGACACAACTTTAGATTTTGATCATTCCATACTGCAAAACTTAAATATTTCACATTTTATATATAATCCATATTTAGAGAAAGCAAATAAACAACATTTAATTTGGATTTTAGTGCCTGTAGCTGAGGGATCATCTGTTTTATTCATTACTCATTTTGCTGCTGTCTGGACATGGTGTTATGTCACAGAGATATTAAACAAAAATATTTTATGATTGATGGGGGCAAATTTAATATAGATCAGTGTGTATTCAATTAGTAGTATAAAATTATGATTAATATGATTATAGCATAAAATAAATGATTATTCATTGGTTTGTGAGCACTGGTCATTGCTTTAATTGTTGGCTAATTCAGTTTAGTTGAAAACTTATATTGCAATGATAGCTATTGAATAACTTGAAAAATAGATTGTTGCTTAATGATGTCATAACTCATTGGAACTTTATTTTATGAATAATATATTTTCCTCTGTAAACTAAAATAATATTAGCTGTACCCTTAAAGGTGATTTATCAACACACTAATGCAAATCACAATTCAAGTTTTTTAGAGCTAAAACTTTGAATCAGAGTTTCAAAAACTCAAATTTTAGAGATTTATTTAAAAATATGTAATCCTTTTTTCTATCTCTAAATTTACTCTTAAAAGCTCCTAGAATAACATACCTTTTTCCCTGCATTCACATTTGTTCAATTTCTTTATTACAGCCAGTTTAACTGCAGCTTGTTAAGTTACTTCCTTGACTAGTGTGAAGCTCCACTCTTTTGTTTTATGAACACTATGAAGTCCTCAGAGGTGTCAACTGCGTATGCCTGATTGATTTACATTGACGCAATGCGCATCCCCAGTAGGCACCTGTTTGAGGTCTTCGTAGTCAAAGAGAGGCGTGTTCACAAAGCAAAAGGGGCGAACATTCATGCTAGAAAATAAAGTAAGTAAAAGAGCTGCAGTTGAATTGGCTGTTATAGAGAAATGAAATTAATCTGAATGCATGGAGAAAGGTGGGTTATTCTGGGAAGCTGTTAAAATGTATTTTATGGGATTTTAACATAAAAGGCTTACTTATGCTTTATTTTATTTTTATTATTTAGCTTTTTAAATGTGAATTCCAAGTTATAATTTTTATAAAAGCACCGACCATTGCCCTCTTCTATGACAATGGAATATGTTCTATTTAATAAAGACGAGATTTATCTCACCTGTAATATAGCCTTATTTTGCTTCCTAGATTCTTTTCAATGAGAGTTATTGATCCCTAACCTTTAGGAAGCTTGTCCTAAGCAGCATTTGGAAGTGATAGGTGGTTCTGGTGGCTAATGCATTAGACCTCTATTAGATCTAGTCAGATGACAAAAATAGGGAGCACTCTTAACCTAAATACCAGTTAAACAAACAGAGAGGACATTACCTTACCCTATGTTTTACAAGCAATTCATCCTGCTAGTTTTGTATATATAGATTTTAGTTTTAATAAAAACATGTAAATAGTTGCCAGTTATGTCACTTTCATACCAGTGTGGCACTTTAAGCTGTCATTAGTTCATTGGGGAAATTGTTTTTGTGTAGTGTTTGTACAAAGATCAAGGGTTGTATGGACACCATTGTTCCTCAATACCCACATTCATGAATATCAGAAAAAAAACTAACTGCCACAGCTACATAAAGTGAACATCTGCTTGTTATGCACATTTGTGACGTAGCATTGGTTGATGTCTCCCCCAAAACTGTGTATAACAGGGCAACATGTTTGTTCACAAGGGGAGTTCCCTTCTGTTGCAACATGCTCAGCACAGACTAGGGGGCTTTTCTCAAAAAAACACTGTTGTTTCCCTGTTCCCTCTCCACCTCCGGTGGGGAAAATGTTTTTCATGCAATAGGTCCCTTTAATCTAAATATAAAATGTGACCTTTAGCGTTCATCCATGGGGCCCTCATGCCTGCTTGATTTCAGTGCAGTCTGCACTTTGCAGGTTGCTCCTGTTGCAAAGAACATCATTGTGAAAGAAACATGGCCCTGTACATATGTGGCCTTCAAAGACATGCTTAAGCATTCCACTGGTGTTCTCATAAATGAGCCAAATTATCTGGTCAAACACAATAAAATCATTCTCACCTTTTCCTTGTTCTTGGCTAGTCAAGTTACAACAGTCCGTTGAAAAAAATGGATCTCAGTGGGCAGCTTATCCATTAGGTCAGCTAATGACTTCAGAATCAATCAGATGGAGGTTACTGGCTGACCTAGGAGTTCTAAATGATAAAATCCAATTGGCAACACACTGCTATCTAGAGCCAAGCTGTCTGAAAGCAGCAAATATATTGGTTAATCAAACCTGCACATGCATGATCAGCATTAATGTGATTAAGAACAACTGGTAGCACAGTGTGTACTGCTTCTTATCTTCTTACATATTTTTTATGTTTTAGAAATGTCAGTATTTTTCAAGGGATTATTAGAGAGGAGAGAAAGAGTGAATGGTCAAGATGCAGTATCTTTCTTTAGCAAAAAAATGTATAAACAGTAATAGGATATGTAAATATTTAGAAAGAGATCTGGACAGGGTGTCAGGTATTTTAATGGTGAGGGAACTGTCTTGCTGATAAAATATTAGAGGGCATGACAGAAGCCTAACTGTAACAAAATGTAAGTGCAGATACCTTGTTGTAAATCACTGCTTTAAATTAATCAGAATAACAAAGAGTGAAAATTTTCTAATCCAGGTATTTTTAAAGAGAGACCTCATACGCATAAAACACACATACCGTACAGCACTTTAAACAATGTGGAATGTTTTTAAGTGCCCAACTTTTACCAAACTAAAGCTTCAGTCATTTCCAATAATAGAAAAGAGGCCTATTTATCAAAATTTGGATTTGTCTACTTTTAGAAGTTTTTTTCTACTTCAAATAAACTCAATTAAAAAAAACATGAATGTTTATTTATTAAAAAAAAATCAGAATATAAAAAACTTGAATGTACAAAAATGTGGCAACAACTTGAATACATTAAATTTGATTTTTAAAGCAAAAAAAATTAAATAATAATTAACCCCAATAAGCATTCTGCTGCAATATTTGCATTAGTAACCTAGTACAGGTATAGGACCTGTTATCCAGAATGCTAAGTACCTGGGGTTTTCCGGTTAATGGGTCTTTCCATAATTTGGATCGCCATACCTTAGGTTTAGTGGAAAAATATTATAGAAACCAAACAGCCTGGTTTTGATTCCAATAAGGATTAATGTATTACATATTATAATCAAAGATTGGTTTTATTGCCATGCCATCGCCTGTTGACGAATCTCCCTGAACCGCTTCCCCCTGCCTTCCAGCTAATTAATGAATAATCGCCTGCGCCTATTCAAACGCGGCGATGCGCATTGGAGGCAACTTCGAGAGATTTCGGAAAAGCCAACATCCAAGGGGTTGGAGAGCAACATGTTACTCCCGAGCTACTGGTCGGGGATCACTGCTTTAGAGCATATAGTTTGGGAGCAACAAACTATAATATTCTTGCTTTGTCAGCAGCCCAGTATAATATGTTTATGTTCTGTACAGAAAATGAAGTGATACCTATGTAGTGGTGGACTAGGCACAGTAGGTCAAGCTGAAGTACATAACAAAAATAGTTTTTAAGAGCAGAGCCCCATGTTTCCAAATTTTTGTGCCAGGAATATTAATGGACAGTCTTACCTCCATACACTAGCTTCTGTTCTACCTGGTTTTATGGTAGTATGGTATTTTATTTCTCTATAGCAGATGTCATGGTTGGGGTTGCAATCTATAGATTCACTTCATATTTCACAGGGGGTATATGTCTGGAACAATATTTAATGTACTTTTATATCTAAAACTTGCTGTGTTTTCTCTAATTAACAATCCTGAAACCTCACCACTTAACTGAATATGTATATCCTCCAAATGCTGACTGGCAAATTAACTGTTTAGATTTGTAGAACATGGTTACACAGAAACCAGTACATCATAGGATCACAAATAGTTCCACCTCAGGGCACAACATACAAATCTACTTGGTGTAACCTTAACCCATTTTGGTAAATAATGTGATGTCTTTTTCCATATATATGGAGTCCCAATTTCCCATGTCTCTTTTGGAGGTATAACTGCAAGCTAGAACAGTTATGCTGCTGATGAAGTAGCAGGTAGCCATGAAATGAGTAGACAAATACTAACTCACTGATATACCTTATTCATCATGATTTTATAGAAAGGCATGCAACTACATAATTAGTGCATTGAAATGACATCCATGTTATGTAAAGGGAAGTGGAAAAGACTTGGGACAGATTTATCAAAGTATTAAATTAGAACTCATCAAGAAAAACTCACTTTCTGTTCATTCGTATTGGATTTTTACAAGTGAACTTTAAGTGAACTGATAAATATGGTTTTAAAAAAACCCATAAGAATAAATACCCTATCATAAATTCCCCAAACCTTTTTAAATTAAAAACATATGCATAAAAGATATGGAAATCAGGTTTTGTTATCAATTATTGTTGTTATTTTTTGACAGGCAGCAGAGAAACAGCCTTTGTCTATGCTATTTCCTATGCTGGAGTAGTTTATGCAATTACCCGTGCCTGCAGTCAAGGAGAGCTCAAATCATGTAACTGTGACCCAAAAAAGAGAGGCCGATCAAAGGATGAAAGAGGAGAGTTTGATTGGGGAGGCTGCAGTGATCACATTGACTTTGGAGTAAAATTTGCCAAAGATTTTGTGGATGCCAAGGAGAAAAGACTGAAAGATGCTCGGGCTCTGATGAACTTGCACAATAACCGCTGTGGGAGAATGGTAAGTTTTGCTGAGCTGTGCACTGAGAGAAGTGGTAATTAATGAAATTGGGATTCCTATAATATTAAATGGCAGCAAGCACTCTACCGTGAGGTTTATTTTTGTTTGAGCAATATTAGACCAAACAGAGTAAATATCACTATATTATGTCTGCAGAGACTGTAAGCAGAGGACAGGATCCTCATTCCCTCCAGATGTGGCCATATGTCTAGATCTTCAAGTTCACATCTAAACTATTAAAGCGATTAATGCTATTTGGAAAGAATCCACTGGAGGCTAAAACAGCAAATATTTTGTGTAATAAATACATTTCAGTGCTGGATAATTTATAATGCTTCAGCACAGAGAGAATAAATAGTTGTGGTTTCAATGGGAGTCATGAGATAAAATCTGAAGAAGTGGGAAGGTGGTGGTTTATGGAAGACATTAGGCAGATTTTCTTTGCCCACCATATTGCTTTATCAGCAAGTGGGATGTCATGGACTAATTTCCAAGATTATCAAATGATTAGTTATGTGACAATTCATTTTAATTGGGCACATGTAAATCCTATGATGTTAACAACCATTGTCCCCCTTCCTTGTAAGGGCAAGCACTTCATAAACCCTGCTTTCAACATCTTTACTGCATCTGGTAACTTTCATTTAGCTAGAAAATAAAACATATTACAGTTAACTAAATATAAAAAAACAAAAGATTGTGAAAGACTTAAATATTATTAGACTCTGCCTTTTCCTATGTTACAGGCAGTAAAACGATTTATGAATCTTGAATGTAAGTGCCACGGGGTCAGCGGGTCTTGTACATTAAGAACTTGTTGGCGTGCCATGTCGGACTTCCGGAAAACAGGAGATTTTCTCAGGCGAAAATACAATGGGGCAATACAAGTCACAATGAATCAAGATGGAAGTGGGTTTGCTGTGGCAAATCAGAACTTTAGAAAAGCTACCAAAAAGGATCTGGTCTACTTTGAAAACTCCCCTGATTATTGCGTTATGGACAAAACAGCAGGTACATTTTTTATTATAATCTCTAAATGTAGACACAGAATTTAGCATTTGTGAATACTCTACACAGCAGCATGGGAGAAAGCTAAAAGGTTGTGCCATGTTGGAGAAGACATATTGAACATAAAAACATAGTTTTAATATTTGTTTCCTACAATTATCAGGTACACAAAGAGTAATTGTATTGTCATATAATTTATTGCTAAATAGGATGCAGTTCTACTTGTTCTGCATAGAAAGGGTCTTAAATAGAAGGACTGGTAAAAAGAATAGGGTAGCTTGTCTTTTTAATCTCTCTGATTTCTTGATCATTAAACTAAATTTTGTTTTTAGAAGTAGAATCAGCAAGAGAAGAATGTTAGAATGCCACTTGCAGCAGCATGCTAAAAGCACTTGTTGTATGATAAAGCCCATTTAGAAAGGCAGCACCACAACCCCCCACCCTTGATTTTCTCCATTTACCTCTGCTGCGCATTTATATTCTTACATTCCAGGGAGGCAGTGCAGTTCAAGGGCTGAAGAGCCTCTGTAAGATTTTCAATACCCAACCCTTAAAATTTCAGAAATGTCCTACAAAAGTTACAAGCAGGAGTCATTATCTTTAAACACAGAGATGAATATAGGTAGCAATAATACTATGTCTATGTAATGCAAAGGTAAGACAGTTCTTTTAAATATCCAGTATGTCAGGTAATAGAAGAACCAATAACAGCTTGAGGGACCCTTATTTACACAAGTTTTGCCTTCAGATGGGGGCCCCAACTTTATGTGCACTAAGATTAAATGTAAGCACTGGCATTTCAAATACACAAAGGCCCAAACAACCCCACACAGGGCCCACTGTAAAGCAAAAGTCTAAAATGTCTGTCCCCCAGTCTTCTTCCATTTCCTGGAACCTTCTCTTCTAGCATAATAAGAATACTGATACAAAATAATGCATGGTTAGAATAACAAAAGAGCCACAGCTTTATGAGATATGGAATCTTGTGGAGAAAAAAAGTGAATCCAATTTGCTAAGGATAAATAATTTTTTGAGTCATTGTGCTTGTTTTAGACACCCCAAGGGCATGATGTTTAATGTTTTTAATGGGCGTTTAATCCTTTCACTCTTCCAGTGCTCCAGGGAACTAGGGAAGGCCACAGAGAAAGATCAAAAGGAGTTCATTATCAAAGGAATGTAATGTCTTCAGGCCCAGCATGTAGTCAGGAGGAAAAGTCCTATGGGTGTTACATCACATCTAAAAAGGTCACCCTCGCACAAGCTCATAGCTGTTGCCTGATTGTGCCATTGCTATTTATTTGATTGGTGATTTCTGACCGGAAGTGCAATAATAAAAGAGCACAAAATCAATGTATTACCAGTAGACAAGAAACAAAGACAAACATTTGTACCACTTTTAAGTGTGTTAATTCACCCTGAGTATGCCTGGCCTGATTTATCTAGCTTAAATGTGGAATCAAGGGTGTAACACAGGGGCGTAACTACAGAGGAAGCAGACCCTGCGGCTGCTGGGGGGTGGCAGCAGAGATGTGCCCTTGTTGAAATACATGTGAGCTTCACTGCAACTGGTGAATGTGCTATCATGAGCCAGCATGTTTCATTAGGTGGCAAATGCCAAGTGGTCCCTAAGTGACTAGCAAGCATTGCTTAGGTATCTCCTATGTATGTGTCAAGGATTAAAATTAGCTACATACCATTTCAGGAGACATTTGGTACGCACTAGACATAGTAAAATAACAAGTCTCAAGGCATTATTTTGATAACAATGCTTATATCTCCACTCTATATTTGTATTTTCCTTAGTGAGAACCGATCAGGTCTAACAAAACGTGTCCATGTTATAAGACCACTATAATTGTAAATGATAACTGGGCTATGTCAGTGCTATTCTTAGCTACAGTAAAAAGCAGTAGAGATGTACATCATGTTTTCCTTTCTGTAACTGCAGAACAATAACAATAATAACTATTTGCCACTTAAACCATTAATGTTCTTTCTTCAGGATCCCTGGGCACTGCCGGCAGGGTGTGTGACAAAGTTTCTAGAGGAACAGATGGCTGCGAGGTCATGTGCTGTGGACGGGGCTATGACACCACCCGTGTCACACGTATCACTAAATGCGAGTGCAAATTTCACTGGTGCTGTGCAGTGCGTTGCAAAGAATGTGAGGAGACTGTGGATGTGCATACATGCAAGGCACCAAAGAGAGCGGAATGGCTAGACCAAACATGAACCCTTCAATTTTCCCTACTGGACAAGATGCCGCAGGCCCCGCAGAATTCTGGGTGTAAGTGTAGTCCAGCTGCATGGCTTCTTATTTAAGTAAATCTGCAAGGCACTAAAAAACAGGACTTCACTTTCCAGGATATACTGCGGTCCTTAAGATCTAGGTCAACAGTAAACCAGATATTTCTGTATGAGAAAATGTTTAAAATAAAAGCAGTAGTCCACATGCTGTTCTCCCAGAACAGCTGGTGGTAGACCACAGACCTTCAAAATTTATACAGTAGATCTCTTTCTACCATAGCTATTTCTTTCATAATGGAGATTCATCCTTCTATTCCAACTGCTTTGAAAGATGCTACAAACATTCATAAATTAATTGAGAAAATAACACAAGATCAATAAAATAATATAGGCCCAGATTATACAATGAGGTCATTATTATTCCAGGAAATAATTAGGAAGCTCTGCAACAAGGGTTTAAAACAACCCTTGGTGTTTATGCAAGATATATAACTATACAAACATTGCCAAAACTAACTTAAGAGAATTCTTCAATTGATACATTTCATAAGGAAATAACTGACAGACCCCATGTACATCATTTTTATGCTTGGACTTTGTGCCTTCCATAAGGGGAATTTTTTTTCTCCACTGGTACATTATACTGAGAGCTGCTTACAAGTCAGCTGGGATTTTATACAATTCCTCATGAACTTCAAGATGGTACGCAGCAAGAACTGTGAAAAATCCCCTTTGCCGACTTCACAATTTAAAAACATTTGAATTTCAAGATGGAGGACGTTGGATGTAACTGAGACAAACTCAGTTTTGTAAACTTGCTTCTTTCTTGTATGTTGTGTATATGCTTTAATATTTTTTTTTTTTTAAATACATATAAACTTATATTGCAAACATATTTTCTTGTGATTTTCTTCTGATCCTTTATGCATAAAAGCTTTCCAATATCAGCCTTATTGTGAATATTGAAGTGAAGATGATTGAATGTGGTACCTCAATTAAAACATTGAGATAAAGAACATATGCTGTTTCTCTCAAGCACATGCTGGTGAAAAGTTTAAAGTTAAGTTTAAAAGTCTCCAATATTGCTATTTAAATATTCTTGAAACACTTTTTTTTAGGATTTAGAATTTTTTAGGATTTTTGTGCAAACTAATACCTCTGCATTCAGTGTGGGGTATAATTTATCTAAACCTTTGGCTCAGATGGTTAACAGTTATTGTATGTCACCATGTAACTTCACTAATATAAATTGTGCTCAGTTGCACGGTTTTGCTAAAGTGTAATGTATAAACAAAGTTTGCTTCAGTTAAACTTACAGTAGCAAGAAATCATTTGGGAACCGTTTGGTATTAACTGGATCTCTGTGATAATTGTCTATACTTTAGTCAACTAAGTCACAAACAAAACGGATCATTTATACAATGACCCTACTAAGGAATGCAAGTGTTCCTGCAGAGAGCACTTCTACCCAGGGCCTAGCTGTTCTGTGCTCCTTGTGCCTGGTAAAAAAATCCAGACTCAGGTTGGGAGTAAGTGGGTGAAAGTCTGTCCATCCTGCTGCCATAGAGCAGACAGTAAGTAACACCCTCCCTCTCCTAGCCTCTTTTGTGTTGTTGCTCCCTAGCTTGTGCATAAATTGTGTCAATTGATTTAGTATGGAAGGCTTGATGTAAAGTGCAACAAAATAGTGTATTATTCCGTTTTGCACCCTATGAGGTACATGACCACTATAGACAAACATATTCTATTTAAACTAATAAAATTCAATTTTCCTTCTCTTTGTCAAAACTGAACACAATAGGGGTAATTTACAATGCACCACACAGTGTTCAAAGTGCAAAAACAGCCTTTTTTTTGCACTTTGCACACTACATAATGCTCTTGAAGAATGGCCACTAACCTCTGCATTCAGCCTCCACCCTGCATTAGTTAGCTCTGTATTTGTGAGGGGAGGATAAGGGGCTGGCACAGTTTTCACATACCCACCCCCTAACTTGCACATGATGCAGACACAGAAGATTGGGAGCAGCACTGCTTTGGATCAAAGGAACTATTGCCCAGACCCCATTTATGTTGTTAACACAGACAAGTGTGGACGATCTGGGATGCCAGGTCCTAGACACTGGAAAGGTAGAGGCAATATACAGTATACGTGAATGAATTGTACAGCTCTATGCACTGTTTCAACAATTCATATGCAGGCATTTGGACATACTTTTTTTTGTTTGAACATGTTTGACTGAGGGTGACCAGCAATCAACTAGTCATCCTTTTACACAGCAAGAAAAAACTTGTAGCTTAGGGAGATTTACCTTGTAATAGTAGCTGATGTACAAGATCTGTCAGCAGTGATGCTTTTTTTCATATGCTATACATTTAGCGTGAATAACATGGTGGCAAAAGACCTGCTGAGTCTCAGTTACCCAGCCCCAGGGGCAAGTACAAGTGATGCAATGTAATCTTACATATATACATTTTGTAAACCTGCAAATATTTATTGCCACAGTTTTACAAAGGTTTTACACAGTGTGTGTTACAAAAGTGAAAATACATTAGCAATTATTAGTATATATTGACCCTTTATACCAGTTTATCCCAGTCTGTGGCAGGAGGAGGGGGTTGTAGTAGCTAAAGACCAGTTTGGGCCACATATGAGGAGATTGTATTTTATTCTCATTAATACTACCACAACCTTTACTTTTAGAATGAAGTAAAAAGTGAAATTCTGAGGCAGTTCATTTTTTATTAGAAGAAAAAAGAAAGTTAGAATTAGCCATTTTACAACTTACTAAAAATTTTTAACTTAAAGGTGAACCACCTCTTAAGTAATATACTGTATGTAATATATTGGTAATACTTAAGTCACTGCTCAATTTTGACTGGGTGCAAATCCTTGTGGTCACCATCCATCAAGGTTTAACACCATAAATTTCAACAGCTCCATATAGGAACTTCATTCAGAAAGCCTCACCAAAACTGGTTTAGACCCTGAGAGCTGCTTGATAACAGACTATGAAAGGCCTGAAACATTGCTTTTGGGGTCTAAGCCAGTTTTGGTAAACAGCAGGAGTGCAGTTGAATTTGGGGGTATATATATTAAAGAGTTAAGTTAAGTGTGAAGTTCTGCCACTAGAGGGTAATTCTGCAGCTCTCAATTCATTTCTATGGGATTTTTGAATTTTCATTTTCACCCATTGAAAAATATGCCTTTCAAAATCCCATAGAAAGTAATTGAGGGCTGCGGAATTTCTCTCTAGTGGGGGAACTTCACTATTTGATCAATTTCCCCCTTGGAGTTAACACTGGAGTGCTAGTTATTCTAAATTATTTCTATGGAGATTCCACAGTTAGACTTTCTTTGTAATTTTTTTGTGATAGTTATCGAACATATTTTGAGCCATGTAATCAATCTGTTCCAAGAAATGATTTTGTATAGATAGGGTGCCTGTTTATTTGAATTAGTGAATAAACTTGGAGCTATGGATGACGGTCTAATATAGCAATGCTTTCATAATTCTATAATTTGTGCTATGGTGGGCCCTTACCAAAGTTCGGACCTCAAAGAAGGCATTGATGTAAGAAAACATCTATTTCCATTGTTTTAATTAGGTAGAAGAACTCTACAACATCATTCATTTAATACTTTATTTTAACTAATGGAATTACTACTTTCCACTTGTTTTCAGAGCTGGATTTCTCTTCACAGCACCCAGAGGCGGGTATCCTCCAATTTCAAGTGCAATTGTCTTGACCATTAACTTAGGATCTCTGCTTCTTATTACTCTCTTAGTAAGTTGTCAAATCTTGTTAGTTGTAGTGCAATTCCTACCCAGAACACACCTAACACTAATGCCCCTCCCTTGCTAGATTGCAGACTATCTACAGCAGGGGTCCCCAAACATTTTTACTCATGAGCCAAATTTAAATGTAAAAAGACTTGGAGAGCAACCCAAGCATGGAAAGGTCCATGGGGATGTCAAATAAGGATTGTGACAGGCTGTTTGGTAGCCTCTATGTGGACTGGTAGCCTACAGTAGGCTGTTTGGTAGTACACCTGATTTTTAAGCAACTAAAACTTGCCTCGAAGTCTGGAATTCAAAAATAAGCAAGAGGAGCAACATGTTCCTCACAATATTCACTAGCTACAATTTCCTCCACACTTTATCACTACCTTAGTAATACCAAGCTGATAAGATTAGTCACCCTCCTTAATACTTTTAACCTCTTACCTACTAACCTATGAAACATGCACTGTATATCTGTATGTCTCTGGATTTTCTTGCCCACATTCTACAAAGCTATGTGAAATAACATAGTAAGTTAGGTTGAAAAAAGACATATGTCCATCAAGTTCAACCTCTTTTTTTTTTAATCTGCCAAACTGCTAGTTGATCCAGAGGAAGGCAAAAAACCCCATCTAAAGCCTCTCCAATTTGCCTCAGAGGGTGAAAAAATCCTTCCTGACTCCAAGATGGCAATCGGACTAGACCCTGGATCAACTTGTACTATGAGCTATCTTCCATAACCCTCTATTGACTCACTTGCTAAAAAGCCATCCAACCCCTTCTTAAAGTTATCTAATCTGTCAGCCTGTACAACGGATTCAGGGAGAGAATTCCACATCTTCACAGCTCTCACTGTAAAAACCCCTTCTGAATATTTAGGTGGAACCTCTTTTCTTCTAATCGGAATGGGTGACCTTGCGCCAGATGGAAAGACCTACTGGTAAATAAAGCATTAAAGAGATTGTTATATCATCCCCTTATATATTTATAAAAAGTTATCATGTCACCCCTTAAGTGCCTCTTCTTCAACTTGAACATCCCCAATTTGGCCAGTCTTTCCTCATAGCTAAGATTTTCCATACCTTTTACCAGCTTAGTTGCCCTTCTCTGTACTCTCTCTAATACAATAATGCCCTGTTTGAGTGATGGAGACCAAAAATGTACGGCATATTCTAGATCAGTGATCCCCAACCAGTAGCTCACAAGCAACATGTTGCTCTCCAACCCCTTGGATGTTGCTCCCAGTGGCCTCAAAGCAGGTGCTTATTTTTGCATTACTGGCTTAGAGGCAAGTTTTGGTTGCATAAAAAACAGATGTCCTGCCAAACATTCTCTCCTGTAGGCTGCCAGTCCCTATAGGGGTTACCAAAAAGCCAATCAGAGACATCCACATGGACTTATTCATGCTTGTGTTGCTCTCCAACTCCAAGGTTGGGAAGCCCTGGTCTAGATGGTGCCTTACAAGTGTTCTAAAAGTGGAAGAATGACCCCCTAATCCCGTGACTCTATGCCCCTTGTAATACAGCTCAAGACCTTATTTTCCCTTGATGCTGCTGACTGCAATTGCTTGCTACTGCCAAGTTTATCATCTACAAGGACTCCAAGGTCCTTCTCCATAATGGATTTGCCTAGTGCAGTCCCATTAAGGGTATAAGTGGCTTGGATATTTTTACATCCCAGGTGCATGACTTTACATTTATCAACACTGAATCTCGTTTGCCACATAGCTGCCCAGATTGCCAGTTTGTCAAGATCCTGTTGCAAGGATGCCACATCCTGGATGGAATTAATTGGGCTGGATAGTTTTCTGTCATCTGCAAACACTGATACAATACCCTCCCCTAAGTCATAAATGAACAAGTTAAATAAAAGTGGACACAATACCGAGCCCTGAGGGACCCCACTAAGAACCTTACTCCAAGTAGAGAATGTACCATTAACAACCACCCTCTGTACCTGATCCTGTAGCCAGTTTCCTATCTATGTGCAAGTGACTTCATTAAGCCCAACAGACCTTAGTTTAGAAAGTAGTTGTTTGTGGGGCACGGTATCGAACTCTTTGGCAAAATCCAAATAGATAACATCTACTCCCCCCCCACAGTCCAGCATCTTACTTACCTCATCATAAAAAGCAATCAAATTTGTCTGACATGACCTATCCTAGCCATGCTGATTGCTGCTCATAATGCCATTCTCTAGGACAGAGGTCCTCAAACTTGGCCCTCCAGCTGTTAAGGAACTACAAGTCCCACAATGCAATGATGGAGTCTGACAGCCACAGTCAGGCAAATGCATTGTGGGACTTGTAGTTCCTTAACAGCTGGAGGGCCAAGTTTGAGGACCCATGCTCTAGGACAAACTTTTGAATGTGATCCTTTAACAAGCCTTCAAATAATTTGTCCACCACAGATGTCAAATTTACTGGCCTATAATTGCCAGGCTGAGATCATAATCCCTTTTTAAATATTGGAATGACATCAGCTTTTCTCCAGTCCATAGGCACCATACCAGATGAAAGAGAAAATCAGAAATAGGGGCTGGTTTAATCTGAACCAAGCTCTCTTAGAACCCGGGGGTGTATGCCATTAGGCCCTGAAGCCTTGTTTACATTAATTTTTATTAAAGCATTTTGAATCATATCCTGAGTCAACCACTGATTAGATTGAGCTGAGCCATCAGTGAAGTTATGAAGTGAGTCTGGGAACTCAGACTCCTCCATTGTATACACTGAAGAAAACTGATTTAGAACATTTGCCTTTTCTGTATCTGTTACAACCATACTGGTACCATTATTTAATGGAGCAACAATCTCAACCTGCATCTTTTTACTATTAATATATTTATAAAACTTACTAGGATTCGTTTTCACCTTCACTGAAATTAACTCTTCATTTGCTTTCTTTGCCTTCTGGATTTGTACATGGAACACAACGAATTACTCAAGCCTTCTTTACATTTTTTGATT
The DNA here is from genome assembly GCA_024363595.1 of Xenopus borealis. Taxonomy (NCBI): domain Eukaryota; kingdom Metazoa; phylum Chordata; class Amphibia; order Anura; family Pipidae; genus Xenopus; species Xenopus borealis. The sequence goes on along the minus strand of CM044433.1, from coordinate 70,253,651 downwards.
GACCATGCTTCAAAATGTTCATGTTTATCTGCTGAATACAAACCCTGAATTGTGCAAAACAGTTTTATAGATAGAACACATACATAACATTCAGTTTTTCTGACTGAAAGACAATGTGAGCTTTTACACAATCAAAAGCACACGTTTAGTTATTGTCTGACACAGAGGCTTCACTCTAAACAACAAGCACTTTACTTCCAGACATTGAAAACTGCAGTTCTATCTGCCTCTGGGACAGATTTATTGGGATGTTTGAACTAATATTTGTGTAACCTGTTGGAGACCCTGGCGAGGGAGATTATTTTTGATTTGAGAATACAAGCCCATTAATTCTAAACATGAGGGGAAAAAGGCTGTAGCCAAAGGACTTTTAACTCCTTAATGTTTTACAGGATTCTTCATGTCTTCCAACACACACTGTATTCAGAGGTTCCCAGGTTAGGATTTGTGAATTATATATGAAAAATTTATTTTTTTGTCTTTTTCAAGTCGCATCTATGTTGTTATATGCTTGCCATCATTTTGCCTTGAGGTGAATAATTTTTATCTGCAAATATTAGGATAATACAGTAGCAATAGGAGAAATATAATATATATATATATATATATATATATATATATATAAACACATACATTGATAGATATGTATATGAATTGATAAAGCAACAAAAAAAATATTTTGCAGATCTCACCTAATCTTAATATCCCAAAAGGTTTAAATGAATGATTGTGTTAGTTTGTCAGGTATCTGCTGTTGTTCCTGCTTGAAAGCCACATTGTCAACCCTGCCAACTCAGACCATAGGAAACTTACCTCCTGCTCCTGTGGACTTCCTGCATCAGATTGTTACAATAACGCATATTTTGGGGAGTTTTTTTCACATACATAAATACAAAATATACAATTAGATAAGTGTACACACATTCATTTTTTAATGTCTGAGTGTTTTTGCACAGTGTAATTAGTAGTAATCACAATGTATACTTTACTTTGTATTTTAACTGAGATTGTTATTGTTTTATTACTCTTTATTTATAAACATGTTCTGCAGCTCAACATAGACATACATGGAAAACAAATCAAAAAAGGGAATTGAATGTGGCTCACCAGAGTCTTTTTTTTTTTTACTTGATTCCATGGGTTATCCTGTGTTCGATATCCCAATATTCTCATAATAGGTGAGTTTGTTGTGGAACAAATCCAAAGCCAGCAAACTTGTCTGCAGTGTACTTTATTGGGGCACAGAGATACACAACTGTGTATTTCTGTGCCCCAATAAAGTACACTGCAGACAAGTTTGCTGCCTTTGGATTTGTTCCACAACAAACTCACCTATTATATAGATATACATGGGTCATATCAGTTCCTGCTTCAGTAGTGCTTATCGTTGACATCTGTCATCGGTTTTGATACCGACAGCCTGGTTTTTGGATGGGCTGTCTGGGTCAAAGCTAACTGCCTGATTTTCCAAATTAGGAAAACCAGGCATTATTTTATGAGGTTGATGTGGCGATTGTCCAGTTGCAGATTGCTGTTATAGCCCACCCCTGTGATGTCATAAGCCCATCCTTATCATCCCCATGTGACTTAGCTGCCACCTCCTGCCCAGAGTTATAAGCCGCGAAAGGTGGCAACCTTTGTAGTTTTTAAAGTCTATCACATTCACACACACACTATGGTAAATTTGTTAACAGGAGCCAATTAACCTGCCTGTATGTTTTGGACTGCGGGTGGAACAGGAGTACCAGGAGGAAACCAACACAAGCAAGTGAAGAACATACATTTTGCACTGGTTGGGTAGGGTCCAGTTTTGAATTGAAAAAATTTAGATATTCGACCATCAAATTTTTTTAAGGGTTTTTTCGATAGAAAATTTACCTTTTTTGTTTGAATAGCTCCATTTTCGATCGAAAAAAATCGTTTGAATGAATCGTTCTAAAAACACTAAAAAAAACCACTAGTATCAATTACATTAGTTGAATCATATCCTCCCATACTCTTTTTCAGAAAAGTACTATATTTGGCTTTGCCAGCCTCCATGAAAGCTTTATTACAGGATCAGCTTTCTGACTTTATGGGTGGTGCCATGGACTCTCATTCTCCAGGTGCCACTGGATAGCAGAACATGGAAGGCTCTTTTGTCGCTGCAAGTTTTTACAGTGAAATTTTTGAAACAAATCTATACCTGCCTCACCCCTCACAGTGGTAGCACAATAGTATCTTTTCCACTTTCATCAGCATACGCAACAGTGGACAGGCCAGTTCTCCTATAAAGTATATTGTTTGTTATGCCTCTATGTCCTGGTTTGCTCTTGAGGGTTTAAATATGAGACATTTGACAGTTCCCAAAATATTTATGTGGGGCTTATCATCCATTCTCACCACATTATCTTAGGCCAGGGATGTCCAACCTGCAGCCCAAGGGGCGCATGTGGCCCAGGATGATTATGCATACGGCCCAGCTTGAGACCCTTGGTTCCCAACGAAACGTTGCAAAGGATATAGGAGTAGGCAGTAGGGGGGACTCTGCCCATTGTCCAGTTAGTAGTAATAATAATATAATAAGTCTTTTTAATATCCAGACAGGGCTGGATTTACATAGCGGGCGCCCCTAGGCCCGCTGTCGTTTGTCGCCCCTGTCCCCTCCCTTTTATTTGCTCAAATTTTCATCATCGGGACAGAGCAATGGGAATTGGCACAAGGGAAATTTAAATTTCTGATCCAATGTGGGTATGGTTGGGCAGCATGCCACCCCCTAAAATCCTGCCGCCCTAGGCCCGGGCCTAGGTGGCCTCTCCACAAATCCGGGCCTGTATCCAGGTGGCCCAGGGAAGCCAAAAGGTTGGACACCCCGTCTTAGGCAATGGACACAGAGGCTGTTTTCAACCTGAGTAATTTTGTAGGCTGAGAGAAGCTGATCAGTGCCCCATGTCCAATGATTTGAATCTAATCAGTCTGTGTGCGGTCACACACAAGCTGAGATCAGCCCAAATACGCAGGCTGACAACAGCCTCTGAAAACAGCCTGTGTGTCCATAGCCTAATCAGTTTTAGCATTCTTGAACTTTCCAATGTTCATTTTCATTTACAATGGCCTGAAAGTTCATGAAAGTTTATGTAGAGGACAAATTTTCTTTTGAATTGAAGATTAGATTTCAGCTACAGTGTGCTTCAGACTACCCTTCTGCATATATATATATATATATATACACAAATGCAAAAGGTCCTCTGCACTCAACCCATTATCAATATATTTAAGACATTGAGACATTCTGTGCATACAGCTACTAAAAAATGCCTTACCCTTTAAACAACAGGGATTGTTTGTCCATATATTGCAATATATTTAAGCTGGCCAACTACGTCAAAGTCATCCCATATCTGGCCAGTCCTACGCTCAATTTTCATCTGATTCATTAAGAATTCCAGTAAGTTGCAGGTAAAACTTAGTCCCTTTGTAAAATGTATAATGAAGTAGTGGAATTCTTAAAGGAAAAGTAAATGTTTTTCTTTTTCTTTCTGTAAATTTGCTCTAAACAGCCCCCCAGATTAATGTACCCTAGTCCCTGCTGCAAGTCTGTTCTGGTTTCTGTGTTATCAGCAGCTTGTTTCCCCTTCTTCCTGGTGCAGAGTGAAGCCCAGCCCCTTAGTTTACTGAGCAGTCCATTTGCTGCTGTTCCACAATAGAGAGGAAGAGGGAGCCAGTGTGTGCATTAGTAAGCTAGTTTCCCCAAGCAAAAGGTGCTAAACACACTGGTCTCTGCCATGTCATAGTATGCAAATGATCTCCAGGACTAGTCCAAGAGATAAGGTCAGCTCAGTAAGCTAAGGGGCGGGGCTTCACTCTGCACCAGGAAGAAGGGGAAACAAGCTGCTGATAACACAGAAACCAGAGCAGACTTGCAGCAGGGACTAAGGTACATTAATCTGGGGGTCTGTTTAGAGCAAATTTACAGATAGAAAAAAAAAAGGTTTACTTGTTCTTTAATGAATCAGATGAAAATTGAGCGTAGGACTGGCCAGATATGGGATGACTTTGACGTAGTTGGCCATCTTAAATATATTGCAATATATGGACAAACAATCCCTGTTATTTAAAGGGTAAGGCATTTTTTAGTAGCTGTATGCACAGAATGTCTCAATGTCTTAAATTTATTGATAATGGGTTGAGTGCAGAGGACCTCTTGCATTTGTCTATATGTATTTTGTGGTCACAGCCTCATTGCACCCCCGCCTAATGGTTTTAAAAATTAGTGGTGAGCACAACTTTTTCTTGTTTGTTGTATGTATATATATATATATATATATATATATATATATAATATAAAGATTAGTGTATTCCAGCACAGATGTTTTTGATTCAGTTAATGCTGCCTCATGTGCTTTAGTCTATCTATAGTACACATCCAACCATTTCTTCAGTAGAAAAGACTAGTGTCTATGCCCACAGGCCTATACTCACTCGTCACTTTCTGTTTTTAAGTACAGGTAAACCACAAAATGTAAATTTCTGCATGAACCCCTGTGAGATTAGTAAACTCACGAAAGCTCGGGCAATCAGAAATGGACCACAGAGTGTGTACAACCTGCCACACATAATGGGCCACTGTCTCAAGGGGTGTCTTAATCAAAACCTGTTAGCATCACCTCTGGTCCGTTAATTCCCTCACAGTTGGATGCACCTTGGCAATACCTTAAGGGTAGAACTACACAGGCGATAACGGCGCACTTACTTTTGTTCCAACGTGATTCAAGGAATCGCAGGTGTCATGTTGGATGGGACTTTTTTTAATGTTCTTACATTGTCCATGTTTGGTTAGGTGCCAAATAGGTGAAAATACATGAACATTTCTAAAGCACATGGCTAATTCAGAAGAGTAGAGCAAGAGGAAATTGATACAGGGAAGCATATAATAATAGAGGACTTAATTCCAGATAGTTCTGAAGAATGAAAGTGACCCCCTGGGTGTTTGTTTTGAAAGCTACCATTTTTTTTACTGCTTTTGTCATTTTAAAGCTATTGATAAAACTCAAAAAGCTATAAGACTCTTTGGTAAAGTTTTCTTAGTTGATAAACAAGGTTTCTACAGCACATTGTAAAGCAAGGCACAGACAGACAATGGGGTTCCTAATCCAGATTATTTTAAACCCAACTCAAATCAGCTTCTCAGTGGGAATTCCAGCACAATGCCTGGCTTAGCGCAAAAAAATAAATACAGATTCAGAATTTCATCTAATAAACTTTGTTTAAGAGTTCAACTGTAATTAACACATATAACAAACTAGAATAATACACAGTATAATATTCCACACACCTATAAAGGTGAATTGTACCTACTGTAACGGTCTTATACCTTGTGGGAGGTATTTATACTAAAGAAACTGAGCTGCACAGGCCTCTGAAATAAGAGTTAAAGTTATATTATACACTCCATTCTAGCCTATTGGTCAGGCAGTGACTTTTGTTGCTCTCCATCCCCGATACAGAGGCTCTCAGCAATGCAAGTTCCCCCTGTCTTAGAACACATGGAACATTCATGAGAATGGGAAGTTTATTTTATCACCTGAAAATGCCTTGATAATACTATTATCAATACAGGTATGGTATCTGTTATCCAGAATGATTAGAGCAGGAGGTTTTCCAGATAAGGGGTCTTTCTGTAAATGTTAAGTTAACCCAATAAGACTGTTGCCAGCAGCAGGGATTGATTATATGTTAGTTGTGATTAATTATAGGTTAGTTGGGATCAAGTATAAGGTACTGTTTTAATGCTACAAAGAAAAAGGAAATTATTTTTTAAAAATGTTGAATTATCTTTTTAACATGGAGTCTATGGGAGATGGCCTGCTCATAATTCAGAACTTTTTGTTAACAGGTTTCTAGAAAATGGATCCCATGCCGGTAGTAGGTTTTAGTACCACAAAAGCTTTCACACACCGTTTACAAAGGAATGAACAGATTTACCTGGTGCCAAGTGTTTGGAGGATGCGGCACCCTCCCAACTCCACCATAGCAATAAATCACACCGGCACACAGGAGTTGTAGATGCAGGGAAACCCTTGCAAAAATTTTTTACTGCGGAAGTGAAACGTTTTGGAGGACACGCCCCCGATGCTTGACAAAGGGGGCGTGTCCTCCGAAAACGTTGCACTTCCGCAGTAAAAAGTTTTTGCAAGGGTTTCCCTGCATCTACAACTCCTGTGTGCCGGTGTGATTTATTGCTATGGTGTAGTAGGTTTTAGGCAATTGTACCATATGATTGTAACACCCAGGGCCCTGTTAGTGATGATTCAGTTCCTCGTGAGATAAACACTTGTTCAGTGGAGTTCACCATAACTATTCCATGTTGCATGCCTTGCATTTTATGTGCTGCACAAAAGTTTCCGTATCTTCGGCGCTTTCAAGGAAAATTAACAAGCTTGTGGTTCCAATATCTCCATGGCTTTATTAAAGGCACACACAGTGTATCAAACAGCGGACATCCCTGCACAAAGTGACTTACGCGTTTCTTGCCGACCTAGCGGCACTTCCTCAGAGTCTCTCTGAGGAAGTGCCGCTAGGTCGGCAAGAAACGCGTAAGTCACTTTGTGCAGGGATGTCCGCTGTTTGATACACTGTGTGTGCCTTTAATAAAGCCATGGAGATATTGGAACCACAAGCTTGTTAATTTTCCTTGAAAGCGCCGAAGATACGGAAACTTTTGTGCAGCACGAGGAGCCGGTGTGTAGCATCCGGCATTACGTATCGGCAGCACAGGAACAAACAAGCTTATGCGGGTGAGCTCAGCAACGGACCGCTTCTGCTTAATTGATTTTCTTGCATTTTATGTGCCTCATGCTATACACATAGAATTGCTTCAAAAAACCCAAAAAATGTAGATTGCCTTTTTCCCCTTGTTTGTGTTTTTTTAAATAAAAATTTGCTAGGTTAAGCTATTAATACTTTCAATTATAGTGATCCTTTGTGCAACAAGCATGGACATTAGGAAGTGAATAAAAGCAGATGTGGGTCTGCCATGTTGGGGCACAGAAGAGGAACAATAGGCCTGCACTGTTGGTTAGATAGTATACTGCTATAAGGGGCACATTTACCAAAGGTCTAATTTCGAATATAAAAAAAAATTTCGATTGCAAATATCAAATATGTCCATTTTCGATCAAATAAAAGACGATTTTGGCCAAAATCCTTCAATTTTCAAATAATTTCAAAAACACTTCTTAAAAGGTTCCAGGAGGTCCCCCATAGGCTAAAATAGCAATTCGATTTTCGAATAGTCGATTCAAATTATTTTCAATTTGGAACAAATTTTGGCCTATTCGATAGTCGAAGTACCCAAAAATTACTTGGAAATTTGAATTTCTTTCATTCAAATTTTCACTTTAATGTCCTGTTCAGCTTTTTTTAAATTTACCTGCTGATATTGTATGATTTATTTTAGATGAAATTCATGAGGAAGTAACTTAGCTAGCACCAAAAAGCACAAATTGTGTTATATAGAGAGAACATGAAGCTATGGCCATTATTCTGATATTTCATGCTGTACATAAAAAGTAAATTAGAGGAACAGAGCAGGTAGGAACAGTGCAGAATAATTATATTATTTCTTTTTAAAGCAGGTGGCAGAGTTAACACTTATTTATTAACTCACATCTCACTTAGGGGAACTGCTACAAACATTGCAAATATGGTGAAGTGCATCATGGACAGCAGAAACAACTATTCGTCCCATGTATTTCCTATAGCAATTAAATAGTAAATCAGAAGGTACAAAAAGGAAAAGGAGGGTAAACCCAGGATACTGGTATATGTAAAATATTCCAGCTTTGATAGAAACCAATATAGTCTGAGGGATCTAATGTCAACTTCTGATTTCTATTAACAGACCTTTATGAGAGTGTTTATAGACCTTACACAGTGAAAAAATGATGTATTTTCAAGGTTGCATCTAATAAGTAAAAGTGTTTTAAACAAGAGCTATTTTATGCGGTACATTTTTATAGAAATCTTCAGTGTTCTGGGATATAGTTTCCCTTTCAATAAGCACTGGCGTGCAGAAAATTTGCACTCTGTTTCCCTTAAATAGAAAGAGCACAGGATTTATTGATTACTAGTTATAGCAGCTGTACTGCCCTGCTTGATTCTGAAGTATTGCTCTTACATGCCTCTACATTTTGTTTTGCTTATAGTGCAATCAGTGTCTGGTACCTATTTATGTAATAAGCTGGAAACGGTTTTTCAGAAAAATTTGTACAGCAAAAATCTAAACATTTCTGTGGTACAATGAGTAACAAATGATGTTATTATATAAAAAAAAAATACACCCTGTACCTTAGACATGGTAATGGGAAAGCAAGGTTTTATGTAAACTTGACATTACAAAAGTTAGAGATCTTTAACAACACAATTAAAACGTTAGCAATAAATAAAAATTGCTCTGATAAATGTAGACAATAAGAACAAAGAGAGCTTGTTTATGCTGAAAGGTATCTCAGTGGTGATACAGTATCTTAAATGACCAGTAACACCATAAAGTGAAAATATTTGTTTTTACATCTAAAGTTTGTGTTTGTTCTTCCAGCATCTACAAACAAGACATTTCTTGGCAACAAATGTTCTACTTTACTTGAGAAAGGTTTTCATTCTAGAGAGGCATGAATGGCTTTGGAGCCCTCTTCGTTTGTTCTTACACAAAAAGATAACTATTCTACACAGAATAAATTTCTACTATTCCGTTTAAAGAAGAACTAAAGTTTAACTAAACAAGTAGGCTAGAAAGGTTGTTCATTATGTTATGGGCTTCTACAGAAGATCTGTGTCTCCAACGATGCCCCAGTAGCTCCCCATCTTCTTTTCTGCTGATTCACTGCACATGCTCTGTGCTGCTGTCACTTACTGAGCTTAGGGACCAACTCAAAATATACAGTAAACATAGAATACAAATGTTGTAATATAAGTAATTAATACAGAAAACTACTACATGGTGGCACAGAAACCAATACAACTAGCATCAGAATTTAATAAACTGCACTGTAGCATCAGCTTATATAACAGACTTAATTTTCTGCTTGATAATTTGAGACAACCGCTAAGCTTAGCTTCTCAACAGCTGTTCAGAGCCCACTGAGCATGTGAGTGTCAGACACTTTCTAAGATGGCTACCCCCCCATGACAGGTTTGAAATCCTGGATCATTGCAACTGTTGAGAAGCCAGAACTTTTAGTTGATGCAATAAGGTTATATATAATATTGCATTTTTATCCATAATGATTTTAGGCTTTAGTTCTCCTTTAAGGGTTGGGGCAAACGGGCAGATTGAAAGAAGAATCACCTGTGCTAATGCACTCGCGGAACTTCAATTTCCAAATTCAAGAAACTTCAGGCGACCTCGGAAATCGAAGCGCCGCGAGTGCATTAGTGCAGGCGATTCTTCATTCAAGTAGACAGAAGGCAGGAAGAATGCAGTTTTAGGAGATTGTCGCCCCCCAGAAGAGGCAATTAGTCGCCAGGCGACTAAATCCCCCCGAATCTGCCCCAACCCTAAAGGAAAAATAAAGCTGACCTAAAACAACTCTAAAAACTCTAATTTGCTCTGCAAAGAAGGTTTCTCAAATGTAATTACAGGTGTGCAAGAATTCTTCAGTCTGAATCATCCCCACCAGTGCTTTACCAATAATGCTGACATTACTGTGCCGTCTTAGCTTGCCAATATCATACTCTAATTGAACACCAGGAGGATGGGTATCATCCTCTTTATGCAAAGGAATCATTTTGAATACTATCATGGGGTGGTATTTTATTCATTTATATCCTGTACTTGTAACTTAAAGGAATTGTTCAGTACAAAAATAAAAACTGGGTAATATAAGCCTAATATAGTTACTTAGACAAAAATGTAATCTATAAAGTTTGGAGTGATTGGATCTCTAACATAATACTACTTCCTGCTTTGCAGCTCTCTTAGGGGCAGATTCACGAAGATCTGAAAATTCGCCAGCATAGGCTTCGCTAGTGTTCGCCGCACTTCGCCAGGTGAATTTTCGCCAGCGCTACGCAAATCCACTAAGGTGCGAATTTACGCTCAGGTTGGTGAATGGTAGCGTAGTTGCACTAGTATTAATTTGCTAGGCAGAGCACTGTTACGCTAGCAAAGCCTAATTTGCATAGGGCGGGAACTTTAAGTTATAATAGAAGTATATGTTACAGCCACTACATTACACTACACAAGCCCAGGAAACCTTTAATAAATTATATTAAGTTGTCCTACATGTGCCCCCTGTATAGTTGAGTTGCCATATGTTAGGAAATGTAGGGGGGAAGAAGGGTAACCCCCCAAAAAAATTATCGATCTTTTTCACCCTCCTATGCTAAAATACGCCAGCGTTTTTTTGGGACTTTAAAATTTTTTTTCAACCTCCTATCTATTGTATTGAACTTCACCTGGTCTGACCAGGCGAAGTAACGTCTAGCATAAGTGCTAACGTTGAGGAAAATGTTCATCTTAGTTTCCACTTCAAGTCTAGGGTTGCCATATTTTCATAGGGGGTGGGGCTATGACACAGCAAATGGCCCTTCAAATTACCAAGCTGTCTGAGTCAAAACCGGACAAGTGGCAACCCTATTCAAGTTGCTGACTAACTCCGAGTTAGAGAGCTGAAAAGCAGGAAGTTGTGTTCTGTTCTATTAGAGATCTGCCCCTTTCAGCCTTTATAGATTACACTTTTTGGCTAACTAACTATATTAGAAACATTTTTTATTTTGCACAGCCTATCTATTTTAACAGGGCTTGCACACAAATATTCACACAACTAGGTGGTATTAAAAATAGATATTTACAAAAAAGGAAAAATCCATTAAGAATTTTACACCACACTAATTCAATCAGCATCACATACAAATGTAAATACATTTTGATATGGTATAAAATGCTTAGTGGATTTTTCCTTTTTTGTGATGAACTGTTTTGCAAATATAATCCCTGTTAATTAAAAAACTAAATTAAGACTAAATTCATTTGTGCGTCTGAGGTACAAATCAGAGTTAGCCTTCCATGTCTACATGAATCACTTGGAACTAGATACTAACTATTGTAATCTCAAATTATGTTTTAACAATCTTTTTGTGCTAGTCTGCCGTCTGTTTAGTTTACCTTAGCCCTGCTTATGTTTTTTGCCAAATAAGGCTCATGAAGAAATGTAAGACAAAACTTTAGAGACAGAGCAACTTTACTTACTTTTGCCACGCAAAAATAGATTCTGCAGCTATTTAACAAAAAGAAATTTGAACATTTGCCAGGAAAGTCACAGAAAATAAATGACTGCATTTACTTCAGAAAATGTACTTTTTTTCCCTGGCAAATTAGTTTGCACAGTAATAATGCAATTTTTCAACTGTGAAGTTATGCCTGCACAAGGATCAGTATGTTTATGAATACAATGCAGGAGTGCAGATAAAATAAAATATAAAATATAAAATAAAGCTTCATTGACAATATAATTCTGCAACCACTATAGAAAATAATTGACTTTACCTTATGGATTATAATACAGCATGGCATTATAATATTTCAATATTATTAAAAATATGAAATTTTTTCCCCACCTTACGACAACATTGAGAGATGCAGCAAAAATCCACCTACAATTTATCAGTGGTTTTAAGTGAAAGGTAAAAATATGAAAAACTATTTGTAATGTACACATGAAAAACAAACGAAAAACATATACCCTTATCTACCATATGGCCTTGGAACTTGGAACACAAGGTGACTGCTTAATTACTAGAAAAGAAATATTTTCCTATATTGTGAATGGGCAGTTTTAGAGAGCCATGTGGATTTCCAGCAATCTAGGGCATGTTGACAAGGATGACTTTGCCATATCAGTTTAGACAAGTGAGAGAAAACAGCCCTCCTAATGATGCATGAGAGGGAGCTCTCCCATTTATAACCCCACACGAACGCTGGAACCTGTTCAATTTAAAAAGCATTACAGTAGATTGCACACCACATAGGCCCCTGAGGATGCTGGAGTAAAAATAAAAGCCTACCAAATGTATATTAATCACTGCAACTATTTCACGGTCAGAAAGAGTACTGGTGGCTCATATTTATCTAGCAGGAGAAGAATATTGCATACTTGCTGTTCAAGTTATTTAAAAGAATTTGTGATTCTACATTTTGTGGGTCCTAATCTATACACACGTGGGACTTGATGTGTTTTCTGTATAAGGAACAAAAAAAAATTGTATATTTTATACAATAGAAAAATATGTTCGTCATTATTTAAAGATCCTTGGCTCATTCATTCACAGGTCTTGTCAGTGTGTTCAAGGGTAATTTACTTTCCGTAACAAAAACATATCCATGTGTATTAAATGTTTGAATATTTCTCAGAAAACAGGTGCAAGTTGTGTGATTGTGGCCAGTGTTTCATTATGTTTATCAGTCTGAGTATAGAGAGTAAATATTGCTTAGAAAGAATAGCAAGAAAATAAAATTGCCAAATGTGGGAAAATTAGAACAGGCTTTGCTGTGCTAGTAGTAGTAACCATCTGAAGCATGAATAATAATAAACTAATTTTCCCAGTAGTATAAACGCTGGAATAATAATCAAACAATAGCTAAGACAATGTATTTCTTAGGAAATTAGGATAGAAATTTACTACTATTTAACAAACAGGACACATCTTTTGTACCCTTACTTTAATAGTAAAGTAAGAGTTTGAATGGTGGCTACAATTTTTTACTTTTTTGTAATGCAATATTCTCCTTGATCGTTATCTTACTCTTCCTTCTCTCCATGGTCCCTGAGGTTTGGAGTTTTGTAGGGTTGAATAACCTCTTATATCAGAGTTAAACAAGTTTATAATTGAGACCGGAGCTCCTAGGTTCTAGCCTTTATTTTAATTTTTAATAATATAACAGTACCTTAAACTTGATCCCAACAAAGATATCTTTAATCCATTCATTTATTTAATGTTAACATGATTTTCTAGTAGATTTAAGGTCCAAATTAGGGAAAATTCATTATCCGGAAATCCCAGGTCCTGAGTATTCTGGAGAACAGGTCCAATAGGTATAAGACCTGTTATCCAGAATGCTAGGGACATGAGGTTTTCCTGATAATGCCTATTTGTGTAATTTGGAGATTCATGCCTTGATTCAAGTCTACTAGAAAATCCTGTAAACATTAAATAACTCAACAGGTTGGTTTTGTTTCCTATTATGATTAATTATATATTAGTTGGAATCAAGTACAAGCTACTGTTTTATTGTTACAGAGAAAAAGGTAATAATAAATCCACCCATAATGGCTGCACTAACTGCATTGCATTTCATGCAAGCAGATCTGCTCCTTTTTACCAGTGCCACATAAAGAGCAGATATTACAGTGTAAAATACATACTGCAGAAATCTGCTCTGTGTTTACACTCACGGCTGACAATGTTCCCATGTGCCACTAGCCTTACTTTAAACATCCTGGCAAATAATAGCTTCATGGGCAATAGCAGACAAAAGAAATTCAGACTCCAGCAAGATGGAAATAAATTTCAGACAGTGCCAATACAGTGATTCCTATGACTAAAATGCAAAAACAAGAATAGTGTGTGAAAAATAGGCACAACTGGAAACTATTTAAAGCATACATTTCAATTTATCACAATTTAAAGTATCTTCTGGTGTTTTTGAAATACATCTAGTCCAGTGGATCAGATGCGGTCTTTGACCATCGATAGTGTTAAGGGTGTGTTTCTCAGTTCCTGCCATATACACAACCCTTGCATCTGGGTACTGGTAGGAACCTGCATGATATGCAATGGGTTGAACAGAACTTTCTAGATTTTTCTCGAAAAGTTGCCATACACATGCACAGGAACCTAAATGTTTTCACTTATGCTTATGTTCTTAACACCATCTTTCGTTTTTTTCAATGTCTATTATTTCTTCCACATTAAAAAAAATAAAATAAAACAATTAATTAAATTTAAAAAAAGAAAATCAGTCAGCTGAAAAAAACAAAGCCAAGCCAGTTTGACGCTATGAAAATGACGTTGGTTTTTACTTTTAGTGGACCCAGGAACCTCTCAATAGAAGTATATACAGAATGCCTCTCAGCGTGATGGCTTCTGCACAGATCACTTCATGATAGAATTATATTAAAGACTTTCTGCACTTAATCCGCTTAAAGTGGTCTCTCAGGCAAAGCAAGAGGATTATCGGTTTCAGTAGAAACAGTCCTCAGTAGAATGAGGAGAAAAAGGTACACAAAGTTAAGCCTACGCAATTCTGAGTCTAACAGGATGGTTCAGATTTATTTTTTACCTCCTACATCAGTTTTTTTATGGTTAGGATAAGAAAAAAGGGGATAAATGCAACTCAGGTTAATTAGTTAAAAATTAGAATAAAATTAGAATAAAAATATTTATTCCATGACACCTAAAACACTGTCAATATTCAATGCTTGCTTCATCAGGAGCGTTGGCCCATAATCATAGTTATTCATAATTATCGAATATGCCTATGATCAAGGGCAGAAGCACCTAAAATGCATCAGGTATTTAATGCTGCTAATGTTTTTATATGACATGGAATAAAGATTTAAGTTTTTAACGAATTCATCTGAGTTGTGGTTATCCCTTTTTGTAGCTTAATTCTGTGATGGCAAGGATGCTGTATGCAAAAGAATTTACCAATTTGGATGTCTCCCAACATCGACCTTGCTCTCTGCTCTGCGTTTATGATATAAATCGCCCTGGTTGTTCCTTCTAATTACAAAACGGACTAAACTACACATCTTTCTCCTATCTTGCTTGTTAAATGCAGTTCCATTGCCTCTCTCTAACTACCCCATTTAATGATCAAGTCACAGATATATCTAGAAGAATTCTGTATACTGTTTTATTATTAACATGTATTTCTGTAGCGCCAACTTATTTCGTAGCGCTGTAGGTGTTCATCAATCCATAGTAAAAGGACCATTTCCAATTACCCATGAATAGGTTGGTGTACTTGGGTAGTGGTAGAGAGAGAGAATGAAATCCATGGTAAATCATCTGTGATGTTTCTCCCACCAGTCACTCTCTACAATCTGTAGATAGGTCCTTGTATTTCTAAAGAAAGAGGACAGGGCTGTTGCAAGAGGTTGCAACATTGTATCTATTATGTAGGACAAGAAGGTGAGTGACAAGAGATGATAGATTTTCATTTCACATTTTCCAAACCCATGCGCACTTTAGGAAATATAAAAAATATGGGATGGGTGAGTACAATCTTTAATACTTAAACAATACCTATTATTTCAGAGGTATGTCTTGAAAGCTAGAGCTTTCTTTCTGTAGTGAATAAATGCAGCACAGAAATAAAAAAAAAATCCTAGAAAGCTTTTTTTTATACAGTCACAGTTCAAAAATGATTATAGGGTAAGCAGTTCTGTGCATTCCATATTGGATGTTTATCCACACATATGTTCCCTCAACGACTGCGTTAATATATATCTCTTTCACGAACATTTTACCTCCCAGATCTACTTCTGCTTTTTATGGATGGTAACTGGTTACGCTCCAGGAAACAATGAATCTTTGACTACTGGTAAAAATATTTGTATGGCTGCTTATCAATTCCTGGAAAGAATGGATAACATTCAAAGGTTACTAAAGATCTTTATGTTCTCATCATTTCATAGTGTTTACATGGCAGGTAATAAGAAAAACGTCTACCAGTTTTTTTTTAATTCTTAAAACACATGGAAGCCTATTTATCAAGCCCTGTGATGTTTTCTCAAAATACATGTTAAGAAAGGTGTAGGAGTTGGGGCCAACATTTAAGAACACATTTTAACTGGTGTAACCCACTGAAATCAATGGACCCCTGCTATTTCTCCATCCCCATTTTGCCTCTGCCACATCTGCCATTACCATCACACCTCACACAGGTATCACAAGGTATAAAAAAAACCCTTGGATCTCAATGTGACGGTGATGAGCCACAACTTCCAGCGTTCCAGTTTGGCATCTCTGACTTAAATACTAAACTGCCACACACTTTAGATGTGTAACAAGCATATAAATGGAGATTAACTTCATTTAAGAAATACATTGTTACACAGAATTAATATATATACATTGTTTGTATGAAATACATCAGCACAAATATTTTGCATTTAAATATATATAATTTAATGACAGTTGCACCAGTGCTGAAAAATGACATGTTCCTGAGAGTTCATTCCCAACCTACTTCCAAGAAAGAGACTTTCACCAGTCTTTAGACCTGAGTTTAGGTGCTGTAAGGCAGGTTACAGAACATTATGGGTGGCAATATAGACCCTGCTATTTTATTCTAGGGATAATACAAACAAGATGCTGTTTAGAAATAGAAGTAATATAAAACAATGCAATCTTGCTCTGTAACCTGTTAATTGAAAGGGGCCTAAAATAACGATGAACCTCTTGTTGGTATTACAGGAATGGGAATATGTGAGGCGATTAAAGTCGAGTCAGTTGGTTCCAGAAGTTATATGGCATGATGCTCTCAATCTTTTCGAAAACGAAGCTCAAGGGAGTAAGCAAGGTCACTAAAAACTGAAAAAGAGAAAAGCAGACAGTGAGCCAAATACCTGTACAATATTTCTTCTGCTAGTTTATACAAGTTCCTAAAACATAATTTTTTCTCTGGTCAGAAAATATACACTCTGTATGTTTTTATTGTAGTCACAGCCCGACACCATAAAGGGGAAGTAAACAAATTCATGTAATTACTCTTCTAAGCAAATATTTCTTTTGCAGTTCATGATATTAACAGTTTTTCCACTGCTTATACCATGAATTACCAATAAGGACATACCAAAAGGTTTATTTACTGATGCAGGTAAGTTTCTGCAGACATTTTTATGTTTAGCTCTATTGCTCATCTTGCTAGATAAAATGAGCTGGTAATAGAAAGACAACGAAGAAGAAAAACTTTCAGAGGCACTAGTATCTGTATTGGCATCTCAACTTTCTGTTGGCCAGCCATAAATAAAAGCAGGGGTTACCCCTGTTGCATATTTACACTATAAGTAGAGTAAAACTTTTAATATCATGAACACTAAAACAAAAAGGTGTACATTGCAAGGGTGTTCTCTGAGTTATTTTACAATAATCTGATGAAACCCAATTATCCCCATTTTAACTTGCTCCAATACAGAAGGGGCAAATGGGACATGATATGGCAAATGCACAGCCACATATGATTGATAGGAAATATTTTTATACGTTTCTATTTTTAAACGGATTTCCAGCCTGCCCACAGGGAGTTGAGTTTGAATCTAAAACGAGTGTCCCACTCTGATGTGTATGAACTTTCTTGCAATTCCAAAAAGGATATGTTGAACTTTATTTTGCAGAAAAGGGACTATGATCAATTTAGGGCAGATGGACTGTTCTTCAGCCTGTCTTATGACGCAGTCTTCCTTGCTGGCCTAAAACAGACTGGATTGTACAGCAAGGTACACACAACAACAATCATGCAGTGCTTGTCGATGCTCAGCCCAAAGCAAGCTGCATGGGACTTATGAATAAAAATATAAAGGTATTATGACGAAAAAGAGAACTAAGAGTTTACAGACGCACAATGTCTGAAAGAATAGCGAATTACAAGCGCCCTTATGCTGTAATAAAGTGTTGATTTAGAAATAGCAGATTCCTGATATAAAGCCAAATGAATGATCCCTTATGGCCATTAAGATTTACCATTCTATGGATCTGCTTTGCCAAAGTTATGACTTCCTTTCCTAAGCTACGGGAATGAAACAGCACTCAAAATACTTTGGCACCTGCTTAGTCCAATGTTTTTTAAACTCTGGCCATTACACTTATTCATCCCTTCTGATTTTAATTTAGTTTTCAGTGATGACAGCAATCTTTCAAAAGGCGTCTGACTTCATATACAAAGTCTTAAATGGGAGATTCCATTTGGGACCAAAGAAACCAATAAAAATCAACACATGTGATACTTTTTTATCTGCATGATTTATATTTTTTTTTACAAAAACCAAAAGATTGTTAGTAGTTTTTTTCCTACGAGCAATAGCTTGCAAACATTGTTAAGGGAGAAATGATAAAATTATAAATATATTTGTTACTTCAGTCTACTCCTTTACAGTGCCAGACCACATCATTGATGGACTCAAGGCAGAGTGCATTAATTTATGCCACACTCAAGATCATGTCAATGCACAAGCGTCTGGGGGGTGCCGCATGATAGAGCAAGAAGAGTAAAGATCCCCCAGGGGCTGCGGACTAGGAGGTAGGCAGACCAAAGAGGTATGTAACTGTACTAAGATATGTGCAATTACAGTGTTTTGCAATGGAATACAGTTGTGCTAGCAGAAAAAATGATTTCTTAACCATTTTCAGAGAATATGAATGATAACACAAAAACTTTTCATTCACTCATGGTTAGTGGTTGGCTGAAGCCATTTATTGTCAAACAACTGTGTTTACTCTTTTTAAATCATAATCACTACACAAACTACCCAAATAACCCTGATCAAAAGTTTACATACCCTGGTGATTTGGCCTGATAACATGCACACAACTTGAAACTAAAGGGTTAGAATGGCTATTAAAGGTAACAGTCTTCACTAGTGAATCTATCCTGTTTCGTCGAAAAATTTGCGAATTTCCAGCGAAGTTCGCGAATTGGCGAAAAATTTGCGAAACGAGTCGTGTCATTTACCGCACGCGACTCGTTTTTTTTTTTTTTTTTTTAAGCCAGGCAAATTTTCCTGACAGACCCTTGCATCTTTCATTCAGTGCTGCACTGATGTTTTCTGGATTCTAAGTCATGGGAAAAGCAAAAGAATTGTCAAAGGATCTGCGGGAAAAGGTAGTTCAACGCTATAAAACAGGAAAGGGATATAAGAAAATATCAAAGGAATTGAGAATGCCAATCAGCAAAACTCGAATTAGGTGTTCTGCTAAAACCAAACCAAATAAAACAATAATTTCAGCCACAACTGCCAGAAAAATTATTCGGGATGCAAGAAAAAACCCACAAATAACTTCAGGTGAAATACATGCTATTTCAAGATGCACAATAAGAAGGAACTTGAAGAAAGTTGGGCTGCATGGTCGAGTGGCCAGAAGAAAGTCATTACTACACAAATGCCAAAATCCCGCTGACAATATGCCGAACAGTACAGAGACAAGCCTCAAACATTCTGGCATAAAGACATTTGGAGTGGTAAGACTAAAATTTTACTTTTTGGCCACAACCATAAACGCTACATTTCGAGAGGAGTCAACAGGGCCTATGATGAAAGGTACACCATTCCTACTGTGAAACATTGTGGTGGATCGCTGATGTTTTCGGGATGTGTGAGCTACAAAGGCACAGGAAATATGGTTAGAATTGTTAGCAAAATGAATGCAGTAAGTTATCAAAAAATACTGGAGGAAAATTTGCAATCATCAGCCCGGAGGCTGCACATGGGACGTACTTGGACATTCCAACATGACAATGATCCAAAACACAAGGCCAAGTTGACCTGTCATTGGCTACAGCAAAATAAAGTGAAGGTTCTGGTGTGGCCATCTCAGTCTCCTGACCTCAGTATCACTGAGCCACTCGTGCAAGTTCATGGAAGACAGCCCAAGAACGGGAACTGGAGGCTTTTTGCAAAGAAGAATGGGCAGCTTTACCGTCTGAGAAGATTAAGAGCCTCATCCACAACTACCACAAAAGACTTCAAGTTGCCATTGATGTTAAAGGGGGCAATGCATTGGGGTATGTAAATTTTTGATCAGGGTGATTTGGGTAGTTTATATAGTGATTATGATTTAAAAAGAGTAAACCCAGTTGTTTGACAATAAATGGCTTCAGTTAACCACTAACCATGAGTGAAAAAAAGTTTTTGGGCTATCATTCATATTCTCTGAAAAATGGTTAAAAAATCATAATTTCTGTCAGGGTATGTAAACTTATGAAAACAACTGTAAATAAAAAAATATAAAAAAAAAAACAGTTACATTGGGAGATTTATATAGTTTGGAGTATTCATGAATACCCTACCTGGTCCAGGAAAATAATGGGATTATAACGGTAATTAATAGGGGCAGTTCACATTCTTGACTAGGAAATTATTTTGAAGGTTGTCTCTATTGGCCTAACCTATTATGCAAATATCTACAACCTAAACACATTTTGGTATTAATAGTACTATTAATTTTACGTTAGAAGGACAAAACTATATCATCTTGATTTAATCTTTAAAGTGTCCATTTCAATTAGCACCTAGCAGGAGAGATGTATCAATTTGGCACTAAAAGGAATAAGTCAGTTTTTCTGCAAGCAGAAAACTTCTCTCAATAAGAGGTGAACCTTGCAACCTGAATAGCTTTTTTTTTTTTTTTTTAACTGTTCAGGTATCTATAGGTGTCTTGGTATCTATAAATAATACAATTTGAACTGTAACATTGATTTGGCAATAATATTTATACACAACAGGTCCTCTTTTCATACATTATACACATTGTATGGTATAACATCTATATTACTAAACCCACACATGCCTAAATGTTGACCCATATTTTCCTACATTTATTTTCAGTTGATAAAAGATTTAAGTAGGGAAGACATTTGAGAACGAAGTTGTGCTCATTCTGGACTGCCAAACTTTTCAAAAGATATTTTACAAAAGAGTACAGACAAGTGTTGGAAGAAATACATCAGACACTGAATATATAATAAAATCCTTCACAGTAAGGGATTTATTGAAAGAAAATTCTGAATTTCCATACACCCGAGGGATCAGAGAATCAAAAACTGCAGCCATGTCTTAACTAAGCTTTTTACCTCTGATGTTGCTTGCCAGTATCAAAGTGGATAAAGCTTCTTAAAGCTCCTTCATCTCTACAGAAGTGGTGTGATGTGTGATCTTATGAAGAAGACAGGGTGCAGTATGTAATAAGGTACAATAAAGTCTACTATCTCATAGGCATCTGGATTGTGGCTGGAGTTTTATGCAAACAAAACATTACCTGTCTTTATCTACCTCTTTCATCTTTGTCAACACATTTACTACAAACCAATATATATGGACTTAAAATAGCATTCCAACAATGAATTACCAAAATGCATGCGTTATTTCTAGTTCATATTGAAAGGTACAGTCCCCTAGGTGTGACACATATATTAATAGGCTGATTATGGTAGGCACAAGTGATTTTAGAATCAAATACTTTAAAGGACAAGGAAAGTTAAACGAAAGAAGTAGGCTAGAAATGTTGTAGATTATGTTTTGGGCTTCTATACCAGCCCAAGGCAACCACAACCTTTTAGCAGTAAAGATCTGTGTCTCCAAAGATGCTCCAGTAGCTCCCTATCTCAAATATACAGTACACATAGAATACAAATGTCACAGTATAAGGCTGATTGTAATTAATATGGATAATTCTACAGTGCAGCACAGAAACCAGTGCAACTAGCATTGGAATTTTATAATAAGCCCTGTAGCCTCAGCTTATATTACAGGCCAACCTCATCTTCTGCTGGATAGTTTATAACAACCCCTATGTTTAGCTTCTCAAAAGCTGCTCAGAGCCCACTGGACATGTTAGTGTCGCAGACACTTTCCAAGATGTTGACCCCTTGTGGCAGGTTTGAAGTACTGGCTCATTGCTGCTATTGAGAAGCTGAAACTCTAGGCTAGTAAAATAAGTTTAGTATATAAACCGTGGCATTTTTAGCCCTATTCATTTTTAGGGTTTAGTGGTCCTTTAATAATTGCGGAGAGGAGCTCTGTACTGGTCATTTTGCAGACAGAGACGGCTAGGGATATTTAGTTCAACAGGCACTTTAGGGGCAGAGGTGGTGACCACTAGGTCAGCAGGATATAGGCAGATTCCTGAGGGATGACTGTCAGTACTTATTGATCAAAGTCTTTTTTTTTTATTTCTTTGTAGGTTTTGGAACATAGCAAAACAGCAACTGGAGGACAGTAAGGACAGTTACGCATAAAGTGGGCAGATTTCCAAGAAACTATTGTACATATTTCTTACTAATCAAAGATTATTTTTTTTCCAGGATTTGCAGCAGAGGCAACCAACCATTGGATGAACAATATTTGGAAACTGCAAACACATGTAAGTATTCAGAAAATTTATATGGCTGATAAATGCAGAAAGAGCTGAATATCTCACAGCCGTGGTGTATGGCTGAGACTTGAAACAAACATTTAGAAATTTAACAAATGGCAGGTGGGCATCTGAGACCCAAGGGAACTGGACTTGAGGTGCAGGAGGGAAGAGACACAACAAAAAAACACTTGGCAGTTTCTGATCTAGAGGTGAAGCTAAACTGACTGACTAAATTAAAAGAATGGACTGGTGCTGACTTTGGAAGCTACAGAGTAGTCTGAATAAGTTACGTCGGTAAACAGATGAGTAATGAGATTCAAATGAAGAGGCAGGAAAAGGGTTTTTTTTTTTTTAAAAACAGGACATAACAGAGAGCTCTGATCTAGAGTGAGAAAACTCAGGAACACGATTTTAACTTTACTGCAGATACTACTGAGCACTGCATGTTTCACCAAGTAGTCTGTAATATGCTGAGGCCCAGTTGAGAGCTTAATACAAAATTTGGAACAGATTGTGACAGTATTAATATGTCTATGTGTGCTATAACCATAGTGATTGTCATAATCTTTTCTCAAAGACATTTCTTGGCATTTTGGAAGACAAACTACTCTGTGTGCAATTACCCAAATATTTTTTGTTAACAATTTCGACTTTATATTTTAAGTACATGTGGGAAAGGAAGGAGTGTATCAACTACTGTTTGGAGTGGGTTACTTGCAGAGTTGTGAGCACTAAGGAAAATGAAACAGGGGCCCTGAAACTGAACAAAACTGCTGATCAAAGACCATTGTCAAGCTAATGTTAGCAAGTAGTAAGAAAACATTTCAAACAAATCTATTATATTCGGCTAATAATAACACTTTTACAGCATTAATGCAATATTAACTGCATTTCACATGTTAATATATAGGCAAAAGTTACTAAATTTTGTGAATACACAAAACTGACATGGAGAATTGGCACATGCTTTGTTGAAATAAAACTATGTATTTATATCTGAACAACAATATGCTATATAATGGTACTTTTAAAGTTGGTCTGCTTTAGGAGATGTTGTTCTTAGGGAAATAAAACATTCATCACTGCTTAATAATGCCAAAAGTCTATAAAAAATTTCTTTATTTCTCAAAGGCCCAAAGTAGATAAATGGTAAAACACACAGAACATAATTATTCACATGGGAGTAAACATCATACACCTACAAATAGTAGACAAAAATACATATTCTCAGCATTCATAACAGACCAGTGCATTGGTAGAAAACAAGCAAAACAATATCACAAGCATTTAGTCCAACTTTAATACAACAGATAAGCTAATAAGACCTTCTGCAAGAATATAAAGAGCAGGACGACCTTTGTTAAAATATAAATAACTCTACACGAATATAGCTATAGGTTTCACTATGCGACTCCTCAATGTCCTCCCTTTGAATGGAGACACAGACATAACATACGCAGACGTGTTACATTTTCTGGATGTCACCCTAATGCCTTTTGGACAAATCCTAGTAAGGATACATCTGCTTACGCTTTGATCTTTATCACAGGTTTTTTAAATCCTAATATATCCTCTCCTAATGCAATCACACAGTCAGACAGGATGAGATCACAGTCTGCCCCATGCAAGCAAATGATCTGCTCTCTATGATCAACTGTATATGTCTGTTTTTGGCACAACCTGAAGCTGATATGTATTCTCTTTCTAAGCAAAAGCTAAGCTTTGTAGTGTCAAGGTGACTGTTAATGTCAACATACACCAGGAGACGGGTCATTTACAGCCACAAATGCAGCGTGCAATTTCAAACAACCCAATTTTTGGCCCACAATGCAGCGTTTCCCCCAAAATTTCTACCCTCAAAGCAGAGGGAAGGGTTGCATTACAGTGAGTTTAATAAAGGTGGAGAGCTAATCCCACCATACAATGACAGACTATCATGGATTCCTTTCAATCTGTGGAAATAGGTATGGATGTTTAAAAAAAAAAAAAAAAAAAAAAA
>CM044433.1:70190776-70229419 GCA_024363595.1 Xenopus borealis | reverse complement strand
AAAAAAAAAAAAAAAAAAAATACAGATCTACAAATACATTCTACTTAAGCCCAGCTGAATGAGTCCATTCAAAACGGTGTTATATTTTTCCATTAAGCTTTTCCATTCAATTAAAATGTAGAAGAAGGGTACACAGCAATCAGCCAATATCAATAACCACGTCATAGGGTCAATACCCCTCAGGCCACGACCTGTCCTTAAAAGATAACGGCCATATCACTGACCTGTCCCCAAAAGGCCACCGCTAATGATGTGTGGGTTGAGAAATTCTCAACCCAAAGTGACCCTAACCCGCCCCATCCCAAACTGCACTCCCATTGCCCCCTATTTATAGACCTGCCCCACAGTGATGTCACAAAAGGGGCGGGTGGGTTCAAGCCTATAAATTTAGGTGCTGGAAGTCTGCAGTGCTAGGTCATGGGCAGGGAGAGCAGGAGAAGAGCCCAACCTGGACCTGCCCATGACCTGAAGATCTGGTGCAGGATTTGTCCCGAACCTGCCCGACCCGTGGGTTTCTGGCCGGCTCGCACATCACTAGTCACCGCCCCACCAGCCCAGACAGACAACCCTACCCTTCTTCCATACAGCACTGCAGAACACAGGCTGGGGTATACATTTATGGAGAAGATGCAGCACAGGGTAGTACAAGAAGGCTTGCGTTTTCTGCCCATTATAGGTTATTCCTCCTCAGATAATACAAACTATAAAGTAAACCAACCAAATCCCATGCATGCATGATAAAATGTTATCTTAAAAAAAGATTTTGAGAAGGCATTGATTAAAATGCTATTCTTCTGTGAAATGAAAAATTATGAAATATTTTGTACAACATATTGAAACACCTTCTGCCTGTCCCTTATTATCTTGTCAAATGTGTGTAGTCTTGTATCTCAACACAACACAGTGTCATTACTGAACTGTATTTCTGGTAGCAAATTTGTTCAAATAATCTGGATTTTTATACACCGGTTTTTAGAACAAATTCTCAAATTTAACAACTTACACTAAAAAAAAAAAATACATGTGTTAAAAAGAAAGATCATTTAAAACACCAGTATAAAGGACATTAGAGACTTTTTACTGTGCTTAAAGTAGTGTAATGTGTGCAGATTTAAGCTAAAATAGTAAAGGAAAAAAAAAATCAGCCACACATGGGAAAATGCTAATGCTATTGATAAAATGCTTCAAAACATGCTATATGGGTGTCACATGACTGTTAGCAATGGAAAAGCTGAGACAAGACAGACAGCTAATCATGGTAAATATAGATATCACTAGAGCAGTGAGGCAATGTGTGTGTGCTTCTGCCTCCAACACACAAAAAGACAGTATTTATAAAGAAAATGAAATTGATTGTAAGCAGGTTTGTTTGGGGGGCTTGGAAACTACCCGTTTATCTTGGTTAAGGTATATGCAAGGAATTCTGCTCTGTTTGATACATTTGAATCCTCTGCTACCTATTTCACAAGGATTTTACTGAAATCTATCTGCAACATTTTAACCATTTATGCCCTAGTTTTCATTTCTTACTTGACTTTTGAAAGAGTGCCAGCCCCCCCCAGTGTAAATGACAATTAAATAATAACTATTATAATAAATTAACCTGACAAATAGCACTTCCTTCTACATTATCATATTCTAGAAAAACATGTTTATTTTTAAGAAAATGTATTTAATAGAGGTGCTTTGCTTGTATCAGTGCTCCTATTTTCAATAATTACATAACAAGCATCAGCATATTGAGCAAATTAACCTACAATTCTACAATCCACAGATGCTTGGCCAATTATGGACATCAGCATTCCATGACAAATGAGCATATGAAAGTCCCACAGTTAACTCTGAGTTTTTTTAGGGTATGGGCATCAGAGTAGTAGACTACACATGCTTGCAAAATGTATGCGTCCTTGTTTATGTCCATTTGGAAACCATGCAGTTTAGCTAAAAATGTCCTAGAGGAATCGATGATCCAGATATCCAAGCTCATGCTTATAGTACAGCCAGCTAGGGACTGCAGAGAAATTAATCACAGCCATGTCCAACTGCATTTTTTCACTTAACGCATAGCAGAAGTGAACAGAAAAGAGGCCCCACTGCCAGACCTGCAACTGCTTTGACAAAAATTAGTATACAGATCCAGGAAGAAATATGCTTTGTTAACTTAACCCCTCTGGCTACAAAGCAATCTTTAATAGTCATGGTTAATCTTTATTGCGTTTTTAAGTTTTTATAGTATTTGTTCTTTATGCACCATGTATTGCACTTAACAGGTTCAATACAAAGGTTGTTGTACCTATTCATCTGATGGCACTATGTTCGATCACAATAAACAGACAATACAAAATGTTGTATGGGGTGGGAGGGGGCAAAAATTCTGCTGGAATAAACTGTTCATCTGTTGTGACATGAAGTTATTCATTTACACCATAGGCAGAACATACATCAAAAACATTGTAACCTGCTTTACTAGCACTTAGAAGCAGACATTAGTTTATGCAGAATGAATGCAGAGCAAGTACTGCAATTATATTTGATATACTGACATCCATCAGCCAATCAAGTCAGCAAATTCTCCCAACTCCAAAAATACAAACCTAAACATATAAGCACTTCCTATAGGGAAGAGTCACGTACATCCTGTATTAAAGTGAAAGAATCCATAGCCCTTTTCTAGTTGAGTTTTCACACATGCAGTGGGAATTTTAGGACATCCTCCAGTAATTAGACCTCTGCCCCTCCCTGTATCAGGTTTCTATGAATATATCTTGCTTGAATCATAGTTACAAGTTTTCAATTGGTACTGTTCTCCCCCTGTAGTCTAATTCTGTTGTCAGTTCTTCCTCCATAGTCAGGTCTCCTCGGTGCTTCTTCCTCCGTGCTCTAAAAGTCCTCCTTAACCCTACTCCCAAACTGTAACTTGAGTACTAAAACATTAATGTTAGTGGCTGTGGAAGAATCTTGTAACAGACCACATTAAACTGAGCCCCTTGGTTTATATACAAAGGACTATTATAGAAAAATGTATCAATACTGCGTAGCTTAGGCAATATTACCCCTACTTTAACACAGGAAAGTATGTATGACATGCTTACCCACCTATCTGTATTATTTACCTGAATTAAAAGCAATAAAAAAAAGATTATTAAAAAAATCTTAATGTTAACATTAGACTGAGGGTAATACTAAAGGGTTAAGGTTGATGATAACTAGAGATGCACCAAATCCAGGATTAGGCCAAATCCACTCCAATTTCAGCAGGATTCAGATTTGGCAAATTCAAGTGCCTAACAAATCTAAACCAAGAAGAGAAACAGAAAAATTGTTATGCCCACTGTGTGTAATACACGTTGGATTTTCTTGTCCTTATTTGCGTATGCAAATAAGGTTTCAGATTTGCTCAAATCTTGCGTTTGGTGGCGCATGCGCAGTAGAGCTGAACTAGCAAATGCTCCTACTGCACATGTGCCGCCAAACGCTGATGGATCCTAGAAGAAGACTGCACGAGAGAAGATGGCGCCTGCAAAATCCACAGTCAGGACCTGTGTGAGGGGGTAAGTAGCAACTTAGGGGCATTTGCTCGGGGGGGGGGAAGTAGGCCAGGGGGGTCTACAGGGGGAGGGGGGCATGGGGTTAAACACATTATAGGTTGACTTCTCCTTTAAAGGGGAGGATTTGATTCTTAAATGTGCCTATGCATACCTGTCTGGATTTTCTAACCTGGAAGATTTTCGGACAGATACTTGTTATGCAGATTATCATGAGGCTTCCACTCATAGGCCAATAAGCATTATAGGGCGACTTCTCCTTTAAATATATATCACCTCAAGGAGCAATCTTACTCTTAGGGGCAGATTTACGAAATTCACGTGAATAGATAGAAGTTCGATCGAATACCGATCGTACGTTTTTTTCGATCATCGAATACTTAAAATTCAAGCGAATCGAATAGATCGAATGATCGGATATTCGATAATTCGACCATTCGATGATCGAAGTAAATTATCGAATGCTTTTAGCCCTCGAAATTGGGAATAATAGTAAATTTGGCCCTTAATTTAAGGAGCTCAGAGCCTTCCCTGAACAGTCAGTGGTGTGGTATGGCGGCAAAACATACAAACAAAAAAGTAGAGGCAGTAGATGAAATCAATTAGTTCTGTTTCTTTGCAGTGTTGGGGTTCAACCAAGCCACAGTCTGCAAATAGTTTGGATGCTCTCCCTGTGTTTCTGTGGGTTTCCTCCAATGACAGCATTTTCTGCCACAGAAAATTCATATTAATTTCAAGACAAATGAATAGAAATTTAAAATACTGTTTGTGCATTTGTTAAAAGTGCTCCACTGGGGCAGGGACTAAAGTATAATGCATAAAATCTATATAAAGTGATGCATTTATATCTCCATATAAAAAATAAAAATATCATGAGTACGTTGTAGAATCATCATAATGTGGAGACTAAGACAGCATACATAAGAACATCCTTGCATGTATCCATGAAAAGGCATTTATAAAACTGCTATAATGGAAGGGCTCAGTGCTCCAAATCCACACCATGTATTCTGTGCATATTTAATTTTAGAAATAACAAACCCTTTGCCTCTCTTAAAGGAGAAGTCAACCTATAATGCACTAAACCCCATGCCCCCCTGGCCTACTTCCCCCACAGGCAAACACCCCTAAGTTGATACCTACCCCCTTAGCGCAGGTCTGTGGGGTTTGTAGGCACCATCTCCTCCCCAGCCGCCTTCTTCCTGGATTCTTCGTCGCTTGGCGGTGCATGCTCAGTAGGAGCATTTGCCGGTTCAGCTCTACTGCGCATGCACTGAAAGTCACTGAGTTTTCAGCTTGAAACGTCGTGACTTTTGGCGCATGCGCAGTAGAGCTGAAACGGCAAATGCTCCTACTGCGCATGCGCCGCAACACGCCGATGGATCCTGGAAGAAGACTGCATGAGAGAAGATGGCCCCTACGCTGAGGGGGTAAGTAGCAACTTAGGGGCATTTGCCTGGAGGGAAGTAGGTCGGGGGGAGGGGCATGGCGTTTAGCGCATTATAGGTTGACGTTTCCTTTAATACACATGATATATCTACAGATCTGAAATCTCATTGGTCTTCACTTGTTAAATATTGTTCCATAATGTTTTAGCCATGGGTCATAACCTTCCCCAGGACAGGAATTTTCTTTTCTAGTATTCCATTCTTTTCAGTTGTAATTCATGTTGCTCTTTCTATAGTGAATACATTTTCCCCTATTGTAAAATAAAGGATATTATAAGTCACATAGGAATTCCATGACCATATATATGCATGAGGCTGAAGGCTGAGTGCTTTAATACAGGTCAAGGAACTCTGAGGTTAGAAAGAACAATGTCAATCTATTCTTTGTAATAAAACCTGTCATTCACAAAAGCTGTAACCTGAACACTGATGTTCTGTTGCAACATTATTTGAAGTTGCAATGGTCTTGGCTAACTGTATGTTTTGTCCATAAAATTAATAAAAAAATGTCTCTTTGTCTAGACTGACACTCAACTCTTTGATCCTTTCCTCATAATGGGGATCTATGATATGGTCTTACAACCTCTTCTCAAAGGGCTTTAGGCAAATTTAAACTAAAAGAATAATAGGCTACTATTAGTCAACAACCATTCAATATACAGTGTTGTGAAAAACAAAAAAAGGGTTAGTCAAATTTAGGACACCAATCTTGCTTTAGGTTAATACAATTTTACGGTACTTACAGTCTTTGCAAAAACACCCATTAGCTCTGGAAACTGGTGTGTAAGAAGAGACAGCATTGCTGTAAATGAACACAGTCCAGCAGTAAAGTGAATGAAGAAAGGAAGCTCCTTCTTTGGGTAAACAGAAACATCATGGAAAGCTGCAACATTTAAGGGAAAAAATATTATATATATTATAGATTTGTTTTTAAAAAATGATTTGCACACTTTAAAGTGAAAGAAAAACAATTATACCCTCTTTCCAACATCAGTGCAATTAATAGGACTTGTGCAGAACATTTATGCCTAGTCTTTAAATTAGGACATGTTAATGGGTTTTGCTATTAATTGCTTTAAACAAGGCAAATTTTGAAAATGAAACTAAAGCCACATCCCAATCTACTCCCTGATCTCAGTGAGCAATGTCACACAAACTAGCTGCCGACTAAGGCTAAGGCCAGACGGGGAGATTCGGGGGCATTTTATCGCCTGGCGACTTTTTGCCGCGACTTGTAGCCCCCGAACCTCCCCAAACAGCCACTTACCTAAGCGCACCGGCGTTGCTTGAAAACGCCGGCGCGTATCCACACGGAGCGGCGCGCTTTTTAAAATTGCTCCAAATTGCCTGGCGAGGCTGTCTGTTTGTTTTCTGTCTGTTTTGCTGTCTGTTCACAGCAAAATCTTCCACATAGAAGCACCCCCCCCCCCTCAAATCAACTCCATGGCTTTGAACTGAATCATTGATCATGATATAACGAAGGAATTGCCCACACCTGCCGGCAAAATAGCCTTTGAGTCAACTGTCCAATTACTTATGAGCCCCTGAAATTAAGTGATTGTGTTAGTTCCTCACATTTTTAAAGCTGAAAGTCTGCAGTTCAACTGCATCTGAGTTATTTCATTTAATATATATATAAATATATACACATATATATAGGTGTGTATATACATGTTGTATGTAGATAGTGTATGGAGTCTGATGCCAAAGCCAAAGCTCAAAACTGTTCTAGAAACCTTGTAAGTTGTAAAACTGTACATTTTCTACAGACTACATTGGCAATAGCACACATAGATGTCATAAACAGATGCATCTCTGTTTAGGTCTATGAAAACAGCAAATACAACAAATGCATTAACTATAGATCCCAGCCATATGGCTCTTCAAAAGTAAAATAAGGGTTTAATGGCCACAGGCCCCATAACTTCATTGGGTGGCATATAGTGTTGGCAAAAGTCACCATTTAATTTTGTCTCTGGCAAGGCATTATGCAATCTATAATTTTTTACACATTGCACCCTACTTTCCTGAATAAATAAAATGTCTCCATGGTTACTGTATGCCATTTTGGAGCATTTTTAGAGCACTGCCTGTGTGTCCCCTAACTTGTTTTGTCATTCTGAAGAAAAATATCAACAGAGCCCTGAACTTAACGCCTGCCTTGTGCCAAATTTTTTTATCCAGTGCAAGATTCAGAGCACCAGATCTAGGGCAGCAGTGCACTTTGCATGAGAACTAAGGGGCATGCTCTTGCAGCCATTAGTGCTCTTGCAATTCTGCCCCTACTGCATTCTATTTACAAATGATGCAATTACCATGGGTAAGGTTACTAGATAAGTCAAGAAAAGCCAGAGAGAAGGGCTGCACTGATTATATTTAATTCAAAATTAATTAGTTTTACAATGATTTTTCATGATTTGGTAATCTTAAACCAGGCACTTGAATAGCTAGAATATCCCCACCAAATATCTTTTTCATGAACAGACACTTTCCATCAATAACATTATGAGTCTATTAAGTAAATGCCACACGGGGTGCTTTGCCAGTTACAGATCACATCCCACTGACATGAAAGGGAACTGTTGCACAGGCTAATTTTGCCGAAAATACACTTGGACATAAAATATCTTTATCACTGGTTTCCACGGACCAGTGGCGCAGGTAGCAGGCATTTGATTACTGATAAAAAAGCCTTTGTTCCACAGATCCTAATAAGAATGGGGGTTAGTACTGCCACAAATTTGATGGGGGTGGTGGGGAGAGGCATTAATGGGATAATTGCTTTGAACCCGCCCACTTTAAAGGGACTGTAGTTAACCTCTTCCTAGTTTACTGTGAAATAATTAAGCACCCTTAGACAGGATAAAACAATGTAACTATATTAAACACACACAAAAAACAGTGCAGAGGCCAAGGTGCAAAATGATATATAGGTTTTTTTACCCACAATGTGGTTTTTCTCAGCTGTATATTTAGGATAAATCTGGCCGTGAAGTTTTTTTTCTTTTCACAAACAAGTTCAAAATGTTTAGTTACTGAAGACAGATGTGCCCCATGAGGGCCCTTGAGCAGCTCAACACCAGCAACTGGCAGTAGAGCTGGGGATTTTAGAACTAAATTGTCCGATTACACGCTTACACTGAGAAACTGGCATTAAAATAGAAGCTGCACTGGGGTAGAAGGATTTATATATTGCAATTTAACCTTTCTAGTACAAGGTTATATTCCCTACTTGAAAAATACATGACTATGTGCTTGCTAAACTACAGTTTCCAGAAATATTTATCTAGTCAGAATGAGCACATAAATTAAGCATATATTTCCATAAGGTTTAACTTATTAAACATTTTTTTTCTTAAAACACAATACTGTTATAATGGAAATAAATATTTGAGCTATTGAAATTTAAAATACTGCAATGAAATGTAACAGATATGGTCCCAGACAATGTTTTGTGTAAATCTGGCAAGTAATTTGCCAGTCCTGTAGTAATATGGCTGCTGGTTTTGGGTCACTGCTATGCTGAAGGTGGGCTCCTGTTTTATTGTTTAAGGAGGAATACTTCCTTAATATTAATAATAATAGGAAATATTCATTTCCTTTGTTCATTTTGCAGACAAGAAATACCCTGCAACATGGACACTGCGCAGTTTTGAATTCAGGAAATGAATACATACTTAAGAACTTTCTGAACATTTTTGGAACGCTTAAAATATTACTTGTATCTGGAAAATTCTATATCTTTTGGCCTCTTAAAAGTCTCTCTAATCAGACACCCTTATGGTCAGTCACCTAGTTTAGTTTAGTTCAGTATTTTTTTTCAATTATCTTAGGGTTTGGTTTGTTTGGCTAGTCACTGGATTCAGACAAATCCTGCTGAAAAGGTTCAGATTCAGGTGAATCCCTAACTGAATTCTTGATTTGGTGAATCATATTAGAATTAAATTTGTAAATCTAGTATTAATGTAGCCCTTTTATCTTGAATTATTAATTGTAAGCAGTGAACTCAATGATATCCATGTATTCCAGTAACATGAGCATTGTAACAAACCATTAATAAGAGATTTTCTCTTGGTGAAGTCTAGAATTTGCATGGATATTTTAAGTGCACTTTTTTATACACGAGTAAAAGCATGCTTTTGGGATGCACAGAAGCTTAAACTAAATAAAAATGATTTGGTGTCTGCAGAAAGATTATTGGCTAGTTCACAGATTATCTTTTATTACAGACATTAAGGGTATTCTAATAGGAGGTTCACAATACACTAACCAGGCAATAACTCTCTGTCAACATTTTCAGTGCATCCAGGATAGGGATAGAAGAGATGGCCCTTTTCTAAAGGGTAAGGAAGTATCCTAAAGGCTGTTGAAATAGAGAGATACATTAAAGTGGTTTATTTAGTTGACCATTCAAACAATCTTCAACATTGAACAATAAGAATACCACCAACATTAAAAAATATTCTGCAAACAACAAGAGAAAGTGAAAGCATGTCTGCCTTTTAAAAAAACATAAGCTTGGAAACAAGCTCAACAATTATAATATAACCAGATAATACACAGATGCATTGTTAATTAATGAAGGTGGTGCTAAAAGGAGATGGTACAAGGTGCAAACAC
Source organism: Xenopus borealis (assembly GCA_024363595.1). NCBI lineage: Eukaryota > Metazoa > Chordata > Amphibia > Anura > Pipidae > Xenopus > Xenopus borealis. The sequence goes on along the minus strand of CM044433.1, from coordinate 70,219,806 downwards.
ATTTATAGGATAAATAGATTCTATGTTCTATTTTAAAAGCTCCCCTTCACCTGGTTCCAGATAAACGACCTATAACAGTGGTTAGATAATTCAGAAATGGACAAAAAAAATTTGTAATTAAAAGGAGTGATATGAAGTAGCAAAATGAATGATAAGAATGCACATTAGCACTCCATTAGTCTAGCATTTTTTAGAGAATGGCATGGTTTCCTCAAATATAATTAATAGAAGTATTCTTACCAGTACCTGAATGTTCATACAATTACATTTATGACACACGGTAAACATATTAATATAACTGTATATATTTAATATATATAAATATTGTTGTAGAAACTGGAGGCAGGTCTTTAGTGTTGAAAATGTATTAAATATTCATGTTCCCCACATCAACGCATTTCGGTTCCTTTAGAAACGTCATCAGGATAAACTCAGAAGTGTTCAACATATACAAATACTATAAGCCCACCAATCAGTGAATGGAAGTAATTAAGTGTTAAAACAAATTTACATATCAGTATTAGTGGTTCCACTGATTATACAGTAAAACAGATACATTGTGAAAACTTGTTTCATAAACAATATAATAACATTATTTCTTGTACACATAAATTATATATAAAAAATGCATATAAAAATATCTACAGAGTTCAGTGTCATTCACGTGTAATAAAAAAATCAACATGCAAAAGTATATATCCATTGTGTATCAAAAACACATTAAAATCCGAATAAACTGTTTTCATAGATAGCCAAGGGACAGCGAGTACACTCAACATACACCAAAAAAAATCTTTGCAGCACCTTCACCAAAGAGAGTTACTTGCTGTAAAGTCATTTTCAGTTTGGAGAAAGAAAGGCCATACATAATATATCATATTCAATACTTTTTACACCTAAGGATAAGTGGCATTCAACTTCAAGTATAATTAATATGGAAAGTGGCTGGGGGACTTTCAGGCACCCTGAGTGGAAAGTTTTTGAACTTAAAAAAAAAAAAATCCTACCCTACATAGAACCCCTTCCCTGCTCTCCTCCCTATTTACCCCTGGTAAATGCCCCTAACTCTTTATTTACCCCTTGTGCAGATTCGGGGCATCGGAGTTCACAGGCGCCATCTTCTTCTCTTCGTTAATCTTCAGGTCCTGACTTGGCGGATGCGCAGTTGTTACGAAGCTGAAAATTGTTCCAACTGCGAATGCGACATTACACCACTCTCGTCCCGAAGATTATCAAAGAGAAGAAGATGGCGCCCATGAACTCCCATGCCCTGAATCTGTACCGAGCGGTAAGTAAAGAGTTAGGGGCATTTACAAGGGGTAACACCTAGGCTGGGGGTAAACAGGGAAGGGGGTCTATGTAGGGTATAGGGGTAGGGATTTTTAAATTAAGGGTTAAGTTCTCCTTTAAGCAGCCAAAATGTGGCACCCATGCTTCACCAATTTCAATGCAAGTCTACAGGCACCACTCAATACTCCTTGGGGCATTAACCTTAAACAGGGTTTCTGACCCTCACCACTTTAAGGACTGACTGCATATAAGAAGGCCCTCAGAAAACGAAACAAACAGGCAGGTTAACTGGCTTCTGATGAAATGGACCATAGTGTGTTGAGTGAATATGACAGGGGTCCTATATCCTAAGCTCCACTGGGAAAGGGAATAATGATGAACAATCTCTGTAAAATGCTGTGTAAACGTGTCAGCACTATATAAATAGTGGGTAATAATAAATGATTCCTTTGAAGTAACCATACCAAACAAAGAGAAAAGCAGGTATGGTCTTTCTCACCCAAAGAGGATGCAGTTGTTTTCACTTCACTGCCTTGAAGTGGGTGTTTCAGTTTATGTGTGTTTGTACAAATTATGTAATTATACGTGTTATTTTTCACTCAATGCGGGTTTTCTTCTTTGCTGCTAATATATAAGAACACTTTTTAAAATGGCCTTTCTTAATTTTCCTTACTTTTTAAAAAACAGAAACAAACTTATTTTTAAATAATTTAATTATTAAAGGGGCTGTTCACTGTGCAATGCATTTTTTTTAAATTCAGCTATTTTCAGATAATTTGCCAGAAATAAAGATTTGTGCCCATTTTTCTAATATTGGAGTTTAAAGTTTTTATTTTTCCTATGTATTTCTGAAGCAGCTTATGGAGGGAGGTTGCCAGCTATGAACTGTTCGAAAAGATACACAAGTTGAAAAATTTTCTTATCTATGGTCCTGCTGAGCATAAAAATGTAATAAAAATGTAATTTTAGAAATTTAAAAAAGTATACTTCTGATGAACACTTTGAAAACAACTGAATTGAATGAAATATTTCGAAGATAAACAACCACTATAAAGTAGGCAGTCATACCCACATTCATGTGGAGTATTACAGGTATTGGAGTACTTATAAATATGGACTGTATAAGTTCTTTAAGAAATATGAACAAAAATGTTTCTTGTCAATCACACTTACTTCTGATGCTAGTGCCATGGTTTCCGATAGCCCTAAAGTGAGACAACAAAAGCTACAGCAGCAACCCCTTGTATACTTTAATAAAAATTGTCTAACATGCAGGGAAGGCTATTTTGGGAGTTGTAAAAATCCAAAATCTTTCATGAAAGCAATAGCCAAATCTTAAAATGAATCCAAACCATAAATTTGATTTGCAAATTCGGTTCGGTCAGGCAAATTAATTTGGCTGAATCCTGCTGCAGGTAGTAGTTAATCGTCACCTGTTTAAAAGCAAACTTAACCGGTTGTTATGGTTTACTGCAATTCAACGCAAGCAAGGACTGGAGCTTTTCAGTAAAATAATAACTCAACATTTAAGAGAAACAAAAATGTGGCATAAAAAATGGTGGAAGCCTAACATAATCTAATTTAATCTACCCGAATTTGCCTGTGTGCCCCGACGCTTAAGAGTCCCAATGTAGGTTTCTTATTTGTGTCTGAAAAAACAGAATGATTACAATGAAGCATTGTTACTTCAGGTTACTAATAATACATATTTAGAATTTGTGCTTATTTTTTCTTTCACAAAAGTCTACACTCTCATATTTCGCACTTTGTTTTTCTCTACATACTTCCGTACTAACAATTCTTTATTTAAAAAATTGTACATTTCTATCCGTAAATAAAAGATAAAAGTTATGTGCATGTCTGATTTATTTAAACACATCTTTAATGCCAAGCTCACACTGGGCTTGATAGAGATAAGCCAATGTCTTTGATGTCTTCTGAATAGCGCATTCAGATCACAAAATTAGTATTGCCACTTTAAACCATAACACAAGTGCTACAAGCTCTCTTTGAAACTAATACAGACAGCAAAGCATTCCAGGGGTGCTGACAACTTAATTAAGATTGACAGGATGTGAACCTAGGCAATGATGCAACTAGTAATAACACATACTTACTGCCTTCCCATGTACAGTGCATCAAATTTAGTGCACCTTCTACTCGTTTCCAGTGCTGGAGGTGAAAGAAGGCATACGCCACAGCTTCACTGTCTCCCCGTTTCAGTATATGTTCTGGGGGCATGACCAAGCTTTTCATTTCAAGTAAGTACTAAAAAAAGACAGAGATAAAGATCAGCACAAAAATATAAGTGGGGCCTACTTTTTAATACAAGTTTAATATGTTCGTTCTTGCACTGTAGCAAAGGTTCTGTGTTGAAAGTTTGTGGCCAAATATTTATACAGAGGCCTCACCACATCAGTTGATTCCAGATATTGTGCTGAATGGGTGATCTTCAGCTTGGCTGACAGGTCACAAAACGCTCAGAAACTATTCTCATTCATTCAGTTTATTGTCTGGATTTACAAAACAGGTATTACAAAAGCAGGATTGGTTTAAAAATATAGGTATAGGATCCCTTATGGGGAAACCTGGTATCCAGAAGGCTCCGAAGTATGGGGTCATCTCCTATAGAGCCTATTATAAGCAAATAATTATAATTTTAAAAAATCTACTTGCACTGCACCTTTTAATGTAAAACTTTCTGGAAGCTTGGTGACTTTTAGGCTTTGTAATACCTACACTTTAAGATTGTTATCATGAAACTGCAATCTGAAGTTATCTCATCTGAACACACCTTGATCTTGCTAACTTGGAACTACAACTGCAGCCCCATCTCAGCAAAGGGAAATAATTCAATTTAGGGTAGTATCACACGGGCAGATTCTGGGAGATTTAGTTGCCTGGCACTAAACGCCTGTTCTTCTGGGCGACAATCTCCCCGACCTGCCTTTGCGTGTCTACCCTCTATAATATAATAATGAAAAGTCACCTGCGATGTTCTTCTGGGCGACAATTTCCCCGAATTGCCTTCTCGTGTCTTCCCTTCCTCTATAATGAAAAGTTGTTTTCCGAAGTCGCCCAAAGTTTCCTCACTAGGAATCTTGAGGAGACTTCAGAAAATGAAGCGCTGCACGCGAAGGCAGTTCGGGGAGATTGTCGGCCAGAAGAACAGGAGATTAGTCGGGAGATTAGTCGCCAGGCAACTAAAGCTCCCCGAATCTACCCGTGTGTCACCACCCTAAAGTACAAAAAACAACTTTCATGTTCAAATCAGAAACACCAATAATAAAATACTAAGGGGCAAATTTATCATTATTCCCTAATAATAATTTGGCCGAAATTTGATAAGCATACAACTATCGACTGCTTATTGAATAGTTTTAGGCTATTTTTACTTCAATATTCGATTTCTCAATGAAATCGTACAATCGAATACCGATCGTTGATTTCACAAAAAAATATAGAAATTTCCTCAGATCGCTGGAAAAATTCCTACGATTCGAATGATCGAGGCGTTCGATCATACGAATCGTATTTGAGCAGGTGATAAAAAAAAAAAAAGCCTATGGGGGGCTTCCCATAGGCTTCTATTGCAATTCGGTAAATTTAATCTGGCGAAGTAGGCAGTCAAATAAAATTTTAAAGTTAAAGTACTTCGATCATCGAATGGTCGAATTATCGAATATCCGATCTATTCGATACGCTCCAATTTTGTGTATTCGATGCCTTGGCAGGCAACTTTTGGCGATTTCGGAAAGTGCACCGCCGCATGCGAATTACCGCAGGCAACTTTTCATTTTAGCCAGCGCGAGACAGGGGTAAGCAATTCAGGGAGATTAGTCGCCCAAAATTAGTCGCCAGAATCGATTGGTGTGGACTAACTCTTAAAATGTATGCACAGAGGCTGACATATTATTATTAAACGCTGTTTGACATTTTACTTTTCAAAGAAAAAAAATTAAATAAGCAGAATGAGTACAAAACATAAAATTAGAAACTTGTTAATTAGGTTTGCCATATGCTATGTAGGTGTTTGAGTCTCTGGATTAATCATTTATTTAGGGTGGCATAAGCTACTCCCTTCTTTAAACCACACTTATGAGGTTGGGTTCTGGTCAAGCAAAGCTTGTTAACTGCATGAGCAGCTTCCTCTGTTCTTGCCCTAGGCTATCACGTCAGAGGGCTATATGTTAGTTAATCCTTGCTAATCCTCTTTGTTCAAACACACCAATGATGGTCTGCATGGATCCTCTGTGGGAAAATGTTTCATGCAACAAAATTAAAAACCTACTAGAATTCCAGGGTTACTTTATGAAGTACTTCACATGACAATTTTCTCATGTTTTATTAAGCAATTTATAAAATAATGACTGTTTTATGAAAAATTAATTAGCAAATGCAGCTTTCTCTATTATCATAAAATATCCATCTGTAATAATACAGACATCAGGATATGAGTGGCTACACCACTGATACAATTACTCAAAAGCATACCACATTTTTAAGCAGCTGCCTGCACATCCAATCTGGGGGAAATGGAGAGCTAGAACTAAAGGCGTGATAAAACTGCCAACAGACTCGGCAGCTTATTGGCCCGTGTGTGGGTCTCTGTGACTTGCTTCCCCGATATCTGGCCGAAAGTCGGGCAGACGTCAATTTGGTAGGGTAAAAACATCCTGTTGGATCATGCACGCATTTGTTTGTTGATGCGGCCCCGCAATCCGACCATCCTTATTGACTGAATTATGATCAGATTGTTGGGCCCTAGGGCCTATGATTGGATTATCCCGATATCGCCCACCTCAATGTGGGTATCAGGGAGAGATTCACACTAAGGTGTCCACACAGGCACAGTTTTTACCCACAATGCATTATTATACAGCATAATACCATGCCATCTGGAAACCGTACCCAATTGTACAAGATATCTTTTTGATATTTTCAAGGCAAATGTGCATACATGTTGGCAAATTATACACAAACTGCATATGCATTGTGCTCATGTTAGTTTATGCGAGTTTCTTTGATGTTACACATTAAATGGACACATTTTTTAAGCTTATCTCCCACACATTAATATAACAAATTGACATAACTATTGAAGGCGCATGCACATCAAGTTAAACCCTTTGCTCAAATAATTTTTACTAAATGGTTAATTCTGGGCATTGTCAAAATAAGCAAGACAAGAAAGTAAGAGTACATGGAATCACCACTAGATCTTAAAGAAAAAATAGTAATAAAACACCAAATTTACCACATTTTAGTGGTAAAAAAAAAACATAGAATTTTTCAATATTTATTATAACCCGAGGACAGAAAAAGTCAGAATCCAAAAATCTGGCATCTCAGACCTACCGAGGCTGTATACTGTATAAGTATAAATTCGAGTTGGGAATAATCCAAACTCAAAATGGAGATTTATCATATTTTTAACCTTGGGAACAACTCGAATTTACATATTCCCCACCTAAAACCTGCCAAGTTCATGTAAAAGTCAATGGCAGAGGTCCAGTGACTCATTTAAAGATGTTAATAGCCTTCCTGACATTCAAGTTTTTTCCGGAGAAAAACCGTGATTCGTCTAATTCGATTCGAGTTTTCGGATTGGCAAAATTCGTTCTAGACGCTGAGATTTTTCTTCAAAAACTTCCCATTTGAATTGTGAAAATATCTGAATTTATTATAGTTAAAAAAATTTAACAAATTCAAATTGGACTTTTGATAAATCTAGGGTAGCTTATGCTAGACCAACTGCAAAGGAAGTGATAATCATGGAGAGCAGGGAAATTCCCAATAACACAAAAATAAAGGTTTTGTTTATAAAAATCAGTTTCAAATATAAACAGTTGGTGCAGGTAAATCTGCAAATGTACTTGAATTCCATTGTAGTTCTATAAAATAATAACTGCACTCCACAGTCAAAAGATCTTATATTGTATGCCAACTCCTCCATCTTGGTTTCCCCCATATCACATTCATATGTGCTGTTAAAATCCCTTTTCCAGTGTAACAATATATATGCGACTTGTTTCATCCAAAAGCTCCACTTTTCATTTGTCTTATCCCAATCATTGTCTGCTCCTATAAATTTCAGTTTGTTCCTAATGTTGTTGCATTGAATTAAGCCTCCCTCTGTTCCATACAATGTAAAGGCATTGGCCCTGTACAAACAACAGATAAATGATATGTCTGTCAGGGCTTTAGTTTGGGATTAAATTAGTATCCTGGATTATGTTTAATCACCTCAGTAAAAAGAAACATGCCGCAGTACAATATTACATGGTTTTGATTCCCCTTTTTAATAACCAGCTAGGAAAATAAATAGGTAACATTACATAGTTCACTGACATATGCTTGCTGACACACAATGCACTCAGTAAAATAAAGGTTGAGAGATGGAGAATTTGTCTGTGAAGTTCAAAAGTTCATGTTACTTTTCCTGATTTACTGCACAAGAACGATATTTTATGTTCAAAATTGTAGTTTTTCCCAAGACAGCAGAGGTGCAGATTCTTCAAGATATTATCATCCATTTTCTTGGATTTAAACTTCTAGTGATATCATCCCATTGCATCCCAGAGGGATTTTAAAAGGGAGATGATGACACCACCAAGGTTGAAAAGATTACTGTGGGTTCCTTGTGTATCACGGTGGCAAGCAAAAGCAACCTCCCACCAAAAACAAAAAACTTTTAGATTTGATCCACATGGGAGCTGTAAAGAAAACTGCATGTCTCAAAAGAAAAAAGAAATGCCTTTTTACAGTATAGATAAGAAGCTTTGCTAACCTTTCACCTCTTAATACATCCAGCTTATTATAGAGAATTTAGCTGAAGAGTGCTTAGTTCCAAGAAAATAATTAGACAGCACTGCACTGTTTGGGTAAAATCTTCCCACATTGATTTCTTTCCATGAGTACACAAAAACGCACATCTCCCCTGTATAAAGTGGCCATTTTTACTAGCAAATAAAGTGATCTTTTAGAATTAGAAGTAATCTTCCACTTCTCTTACTTCCCTATTGTTTAAACATTTGATCCTATGGAACGGGCCTATTATTTCATCTGAAGGTGCCCCCACTGCTCACAGAGAGATTGTTAAGATGGCCACAGACACAGAGATATGCTCGTTTGGCGATGTCGCCAAATGAGCAGATCTCTCCCCGATATGCCCACATTAAAGTGGGTGATATCGGGCTGGTCCGATTGTGGGCCCTAGAGCCCAACCATCGGATCATAATGCATCCGAAACAGGTTGTCAGATTGCAGCACCACATACACTCACAGATGCGGTTGCGATCCGATGGGATTTTTGAACCTGCCGGATCAAGATCTGGCTGACTTTCGGCCAGATATCGATCGGGGAAGCCCGTCGGATGGCCCCGCACACGGGCCAATAAGCTGCAGACTCGGTCTGTCGGCACCTTTTATCGCCCCATGTATGAGGGCCTTAAGTCTCTGTATATAATAATCTGAAGGACTACATCAGCAGAGGCAAGCAATTTTGCACACACTAAGGGGCCTATTTACATACATTCAGATTTCTAAATTTTGGAAATTTATGAAGTAATAACCACAAAACACTCTAATATAAGACTTCAGCAAGTTTTCAGCAGTCAGGGTTCTATAGAAGTCAATGGAATCCTTTTGTTTTAGGGGATCATTCAGTGGATTTTGTTTTGGTCGTGCTTTTTAAAGTCAGACCTTTTAACAAACATTGGTGGTTTTAGAGAAATTTTACTTTAAGGCAAAACTGTTGAAGTATGAAATATAATCAGTAGATTTATCAACATTTGAATTTGGATTTATACCAAAAGTGTTTTTGATGCTAAAACTCAAACTCAAATTATAACTTCAAACCAAGTATTAATTAAGCTAAAAAAAGCCTGTAAAACATCAGCATTCAAAAGCTTGCAAGGTCATGTAGAAGTCAATAGGAATTGTCTTGTAAACTCACAAATTCAAGGTATTTCAGTTTTTTTCAATCAAGTTTTTTTATTTGGATTTTTTAAAGGAACAATTCAGGGTAAAATAAAAAACTGGGTAAATAGATAGGCTGTGCAAAATAAAACTGTTTCTAATATAGTTAGTTAGCCAAAAATGTAATGTATAAAGGCTGGAGTGACTCGATGTCTAACAGAATACAACACTTCTTCCTGCTTTTCAGCTCCCTAAATCTGAGTAAGTCAGCGACTTGACAGGGGCCACATGGGACATAACTGTTCAGTGTGTTTGCCATTGATCCTCAGCATGCAGCTCAGATTCAAAAGCAACAGTTATGTGATTGGATTGGATACTGCCTGGTAACCAGGGTAACCAGTCAGTGTAAACCAAAAGAACTGAAAAGCAAGAAGTAGTGTTCTGTTCTTAGGTTAGCAATTCCCAATAATGGATCCGCACACACTTGTTTCTGCAGTGGGGGGATTCCCCTTTTCTTTTTATTCAACCACCAACTCCAACTTCAACGTTTCGGGGGGTACAACCTCCCTTCATCAGGATGATGTCAACGGACTACCAGCACCACTAAAGCAGTGAAGTGAGTAAAAATCCGGGAGTGCAGTGTGCAAATACCATAATACAGACTGTTCTTAGGTTAGACATACAGTCACTCCAGCCTTTATACATTACATTTTTGCTTAACTGACTATATTGAAAACATTTTTTATTTTGCACAGCATATCTATTTACTCAGTTTTTACGTTTACACTGAACAATTCCTTTAAATAAATAAGGTAATATTTCTTTTTAAATTGTGAGTTATTTCAAGTAGAAAAAAACTCTAAAATTACACAAACTTGATTTTTGATAAACAAGGCTCTAAGGTGAATGGTGCATGATACATTGCCACAGTGGACAAAGGGAAATATGTGCTTGGGGAATAGAATTTTTTTTTTTACTTTTTTCAAGTGAGAAAAAATATTGTAGTAAATTTAAAAATGTAAAACCTGGTGAGAAAACTATACTAGGAGAAAAAAAACAAGAACCTTTTTGGAGACTTAATGGAACAGTTCAGTCTAAAAATTAAAACTGGATCAATAGGCTGTGCAAAATAAAAAAATGTTTAAAAAATGTAACTTATAAAGGCAGGAGTGACTGGAGATTTAACAGCACAGAACACATCTTCCAGTTTTTCAGCGCTCTAACACTAAGCTAGTCAGTGACTTGAAGAACGGCCACATGGGACATAACTGTTCAGTGAGTTTGCAATTGATCCTCCGCATTCAGCTCAGATTCAAAAGCAAACAGTTATGACTAGGGATGCACCAAATCCAGGATTCAGCCTTTTTCAGCAGGATTCAGCTGAATCCTTGTGTCATGGCTGAACCAAATCTGAATTTGCATGTGCATCTGACTTTTGATCACAAAACAAGGACATTAAAAAAATTTTCTCACTTTTTTCCTTTCCCGCCCCTAATTTGCACATGCGAATTAGGATTTGGATTCGGAATTTAGCCGAATCGTTCACAAAAGATTCGGGGATTCAGCCGAATCCCAAATAGTGGATTTGGTGCATCCCTAGTTATGTCCCATGTGGCCCCCACATGATTTTGTGTGTGGAGGACAAATTTATTTCACATGAAAAGAAAGGCCCAGTTACACCAAAGAATTAAGAGTGGCCCAGCGACAAATCTCCCCTTCTTAAGGTGACTAATCACCCCAAAAGCCTTCCAGCCGGCACAATGGCCTACATTTCGGAAGTCGCCCCACAAGGAAAAGTGGTTCACGCCATCCAGTAGTATTCTTGCCAGCGGAAAGGCATTTTGGGGCTTTTAGTCACCCAGAGACAAATCTCTACTTTGGGCAACTAATCTCCCAGAATCTTCGTGTGCCACCCCTCTAAAAGGCAGGTTTAGGGTGGTGACAGACAGTGATAAAAGTCAGCCAGCAACAAATCTCTTCCACTGAGGGCGACTAATCTTCCTGCACTGCCTTTGGATTTCCGAAGTTGCCTCATTCGGGAATCCGAAGCAATCCCTACCCAGATTCTTACTCTTGCTGGCGGGAAGGCAGTGCCGGGAGAAAAGTCACCCACAGTAGAGTAATCTCTCTGTCTGCCACCACCATTCAAATATATCAACTGTGCCGTAGGGCCCATATTTGCATAGCAGATAAGTGATTTAGAATGTTTTTCAGTGGAGATGAACTGGGGTCAAATGTCATTCATTCTTTGGCCTATGACAAATAAAAAAATGGAAGTGGAAAGGCCACTCTGTACTGTTACACATTTCTTTGCTTGTCTGGCACAAGGCCCAGTGAATGGGAGAAAGTCATTAAAGGAAAACTATACCCCTAAAATGAATACTTGAGGAACAGATAATTTGATATAAACTAAGTGGCATATTAAGGAATTTTACCAAACTGGAATATATATTTAAGTAAATATTGCCCTTTTACATCTCTTGATTTGAACCACCATTTTGTGATGGTCTGTTTGCTACTGTACCTCAGAAATCACCTGACCAGAAATATTTCAACTCTAACTGTAACAGGAAGAAGTGTAGAAGCAAAAAACAGAACTCTGTCTGTTAATTGGCTCATGTGACCTAACTTTATAGTTTGTTTGGTATGTTTGTGTGCACCGTTGAATCGATCCCAGGGGTCTATCCTTATTTTTAAAATGGCCATTTTCTATTTATGATTATCCAATGGCACATGCTATTAAAAAAGTATATTATTATGAAAATGGTTTATTTACATGAAGCAGGGTTTTACATACAAATTGTTTTATTCAATATCTTTTTATAGAGATCTACATTGTTTGGGGGTATAGTTTTCCTTTAACAGCCAGGCATAATTTCTTGCAGCCAATAATGAAGGGACAATGCAATGCTCAGTATTTCATATAAAGTTTTAGCCAGGTTCTTGTGGTCGCCTTCTTGTAGTTTAATAGAATAAATTGCTACACCACTTAAGGCGATTTCACTTAAATTGAAAAGTGCACACCAAAATTGGTTTAGACCATGAGAACAATGTTTGAGACACATTGTACTTGTATCAACCTCAATAAAAGTCTGCAATAGGCTTTAAACATCACACTGAAACAAATTTTAGTGACAAAAAGCTCTTAAATATTGTAATGAACTCAAAATAATGGAGGGAGAACAATCTGCTTGGACATCGGCTGGAAGGTGCAGTGCTTGCTCCTGTTTTTGCTCTGTCATCACTTTTGGGTGGTGTATACCTCAACTCCATGTAATTTTAAGTCTAAACTTTGGGTATATAAGGATATAAAGTATTCATGGTAGCATAAATATAGTTTCATTTATGTCACTGCTCTCAGAGCATGTAAACATTAACAACTAGCCTCTTTTGCCTATATATCATAGAACTACACAATGTAACAATTTATAAACATCTAATTGCATTTTTATTTTTGGCTCATATCCCCCCTTGAACAGTAAGGATAAAGACAATCTGTCTGAGACTGTCTGATACAAAATTACCCGTCTCTTGATCAGTGATGCAAGCAAATACCAATTTCTTCCAGCAATTAGCTATCCTCCTGCATGCTTTATTAAATTTGACAGGCAGACAAAAAGCTAGGAAAAAAATTCAATGTCTCTCATACTGCATGACATGAAACCACACAAAAAATTAACCTATTAGTTGCCAGAAGTCTTCAGTGCAATTAAATGGTTTGTAATAATTTTCTCACATAATGTTTCACTGAAAACCTCGTTTGTGATTTTGGAGCTACTTAAAGTTGTGCTCATAAGTTTACATACCCTAGCAGAATTTAGGATTTCTTCACCATTTTTCAGAGAATATGAATGATAACACAAAAACCTTTCTTTCACTCATGGTTAGCGGTTGGCTGAAGCCATTTATTGTCAAACAACTGTGTTTACTCATTTTAAATCATAATCACCACACAAACTACCCAAATGAACCTGATCAAAAGTTTACATACCCTGGTGATTTGGCCTGAAAACATGCAAACAACTTGACACAAAAGGGTTAGAATGGCTATTAAAGGTAACCATCTTCACCTCTGATCTGTTTACCAGCAATTCGTGTGTATGTATATAAGGTCAATGACTTTCTGGACTTCTGACAGACCCTTGCATCTTTCATCCAGTGCTACGCGGATGTTTTTTGGATTTTAAGTCATGGGAAACGCAAAAGAATTGTCAAAGGATCTGTGTAAAAAGGCAGATGAACTCTATAAAACAGGAAAGGGATATAAGAAAATAGTTCCAGATGCAAGGAAAACCCCACAAATAACTTCAGGGGAACAATTTGGTGTGGCTGTTTCAAGATGCACAATAAGGAGGCACTTGAAAAAAGATGGGCTGCATGGGCGAGTTGCCAGAAGAAAGCCATTACTACTTAAATGCCATAAAGTATCTCGCTTACAATATGCCAAACATAGTTACATAGTTAAATTGGGTTGAAAAAAGACAAAGTCCATCAATTTCAACCCCTTCAAATTAAAACCCAGCATCCACACACACATCTCCACTCTTTCACAGAAACTATATATGCCCATAGCTATACTAAACTGTAGAGTTTAGTATCAAAAAAGCCTTTGATATTATGTCTGTCCAAAAAATCATCCAAACCCCTCTTAAAAGCATCAACAGAATCAGCCATCACAACATCACCCGGCAGTGCATTCCACAACCTCACTGTCCAGACTGTGAAAAACCACCTACACTGCTTCAAATGAAAGTCCTTTTCTTCTAATCTAAAGGGGTGGAATCTGGTGCGGTGATCCTCTTTATGGGTAAACAGGTCCCCTGATATTTGTATATAATGTCCTCTAATGTATTTGTAAAGTGTAATCATGACCCCTCGCAAGCGCCTTTTTTCCAGAGAAAACAAGCCCAACCTGGACAGTCTACCCTCATAATTTAAGTCTTCCATCCCTCTAACCAGTTTAGTTGCACGTCTCTGCACTCTCTCCAGCTCATTTACATACCTCCTAAGGACTGGAGTCCAAAACTGCACTACATATTCCAGATGAGGTCTTACTAGGGATCTATAAAGAGCTATAATTATGCTTTCATCCCTTGAGTTTATGCCCTTTTTTATGCAAGACAGAACTTTTATTTGTTTTAGTAGCTACAGAATGACACTGCCCAGAATTAGACAACTTGTTATCTATAAAAAACCCAAGATACTTCTCACTTAAGGAAACTCCCAACACACTGCCATTTAGTGTATAACTTGCATTTATATTATTTTTGCCAAAGTGCATAACCTTGCATTTATCAACATTGAACCTCATTTTCCAGATTGCTGCCCAGTTTCCCAACTTAGACAAATCACTCTGCAAAGTGGCAGCAACGTGCAAGCAACCTATAGCTCTGCACAATTTAGTATCATCTGCAAAAATAGAAACCGTATAATAAACAAGTTGAAAAGCAAGGGACCCAGTACAGAGCCCTGCGGTACCCCACTAACAACACTGGTCCAATTAGAAAATGTTCCATTTACCACCACTCTTTGTAGTAATCTTTTAGCCAGTTCTCTATCCAGGTACAAATACTATGTTCCAGGCCAACATTCTGTAATTTAACAAGTAACCTTCTGGTACTGTATCGAATGCTTTAGCAAAGTCTAAGTAAATCACATCCACAGCCATCCCAGAATCGAGGCCCCTGCTTACCTTCTCATAAAAAGAAATTAAGTTAGTCTGGCAAGATCTATTACGCATAAAACCATGCTGGCACAAACTCATAGTATTGTTATTTGCTATGAAGTCCAGTATCCTATCCTTTATTAATCCTTCAGAAAGCTTCCCTACCACTGACATCAGACTAACTGGCCTAAATTTTTGAGGCTGAGAATGGGATCCCTTTTTGAATAGCGGCACCACATTAGCAATTCGCCAGTCTCTCTGCACCATGCCAGACCTCAATGAATCCTGAAAAATTAAGTATAGAGGTTGGGCAATCACAGAGCTAAGCTCACTAAGTACCCTGGGGTGAATCCCATCTGGCACTGGACCTTTGTGTATCTTAACATGTTCTAGTCTCTTTTGAATTTCCTCATGTGTGAACCATGCATCATTGGATGTATTATTAGAATTGGGACTAATAACAAGGAAACCTTCATTAGCTGGTTCCTCATTTGTGTAGACAGATGAAAAGTTCCTACCCCTTCCTGTTTCATTTTTTTACTTTTAAAATATTTAAAAAATAATTTGGGATTCTTTTTACTGCTATATGCTTTTCCATATCGATTTTAGCTTGCCTGATCGCATTTTTGCATGACTTATTGGCCTCCTTGTACCTTATAAATGATTCGGCTGTCCCAGCTAACTTGAAAGCCTTAAAAGCACGTCTTTTCTTACCCACCTCAAAACCAACACTCCTATTGAACCAAAAAGGTTTTGTTTTGCAACAACTTTCCTTGCTTACAAGTGGAATATACTGACATGAATAATTATTAAGCAGCATTTTAAAGACTTCCCATTTTTGTTAACCCTGTGAAAAGCATTTCCCACTTAATATGTTGCAGAGATGCTCTTATACTGTCAAAGTTTGCATGCCTGAAATTCAATGTTTTAGTTACTCCCTTGCCTCTGCAACAAAATCTTAAAGGAGACCATGTTATGATCACTATTCCCCAAATGGAGACAAGCCTCAAACCTTCTGGAACAAAGTCATTTGGCGTGATGAGACTAAAATTGAACTTTTTGGCCACAACCATAAACGCTGTATTTGGAGAGGAGTCAACAAGTCCTATGATGAAGGTACACCGTTCCTACTGTGAAACATGGTGGTGGATCACTGATGTTTTGGGGATGTGTGAGCTACAAAAGGCACAGGAAATTTTGTCAGAATTCATGGCAAAATGAATGCAGTAAGTTATCAAAATACTGGAGGAAAATTTGCACTCATCAGCCTGGAAGCTGTGCATGGGACATACTTGGACATTCCAACATGGCAATGATCCAAAACACAAGGCCAAGTCGGCCTATCGTTGGCTACAGCAAAATAAAGTAAAGGTTCTGGAGTGGCAGTTCATGCAAGACAGCCCAAAAAATTACTGGAACTGGAGGCCAGGAAGAATGGGCAGCCTTACCATCTAAGAAGATAAAGAGCCTCATCCACAACTACCACAAAAGACTTCAAGCTGTCATTGTTGTTAAAGGGGGCAATACATGGTATTAAGAGCTGGGGTATGTAAACTTTTGGGTAGTTTATGTAGTGTAGTGGGGTATGTAAACATCTGGGTAGTTTATGTAGTGATTATGATTTAAAAACAGTAAACACAGTTGTCTGACAATAAATGGCTTCAGCCAACCACTAACCATGAGTGAAAGAAAAGCTTTTGTGTAGTTATTCCTATTGTTTGAAAAATGGTTAAGAAATTACAAATTCTGCCAGGGTATGTAAACTTATGAGCACAACTGTATGTGCCAGGTATAAGACCTCTTATCCAATATGCTTGGGACCTGGGGTTTTCTAGATAAAGGATCTCTCTGTAATTTGATTCTCCAGATAATTACTACATGGCAGCACAAAAACCAGTGCAATTAGCATAATAATTTAATAATAATCCCTGTAGCATCAGCTTATATTGCAGGCCAACCTCATTTTCTGTTTGACAATTTGCAACAACCCCTAAGCTTAGCTGCTCAGAGCCCACTGAGCGTGTGAGTGTCGCAGACACTTCCCAAGATGGTGACCCCCCTGTGACAAGCTTGAAGTTATGCTGCTGTTGACAAGCTGAAACTTTAGGCGGGTGCAATATGTTCAGTATATAAAACATGGCATTTTTAGCCCTATTCATTTTTAGACTTTCTTACCCACCTCAACACCAACACTTCTATTGAACCAAAAAGGTTTTGCAAGCGGAATATACGGACATGTTAATTTTTTAAGCAGCATTTTAAAGACTTCCCATTTTTGTTCAGTGTTTAACCTTGTGAAAAGCATTTCCCACTTAATATGTTGTAGAGATGCCCTTATACTGTCAAAGTTTGCACACCTGAAATTCAATGTTTTAGTTACTTCCTTATAGAATTGCCTCTGCAACAGAATCTTATGTTATGATCACTATTCCGTAAATGCTCTCCCACACAAATGCTAGAGATGAGTTCAGTATTATTAGTTATTACAAGATCCAAACGAGAGTTATTCCTAGTAGGTTCTTGAACGAGCAGGGATAAAAAGTTGTCATTAAGCATATTTACAAACCTACTAGCTTTATCTCTCTTGGCAACCCCATTTCCCCAGTCAATGTCCAGATAATTGACCTTGGCCTAGTTGTGAAGCCGCTAGTGGCTAGTGATCCATTGTAACTTCCTGCATTTTTTACAGAAACTTGCTGCTAAAATATTTTTTAAATTTATCAGGGTTTTCAAAAAACATCCCGGTTCAACCACTTAATCTTAAAAAAAAAATTAAAAAGACAGGGTCAAGAGAACAAGGCAATGTTACAATACCTGACAAACAATTAGAATCTGAATTTTACAAAGTCTCTGTCCATATCTATTTCAAAAACATACATTTCTTAACAAGTCTGGACAGAGATAATAATTTTGGCTTGTGAGACTGACTTAAAACTATGCCACTGCTGCCTTGAAATTTGAGAAGTTATTTTTAGAAGGCACTGAAGGGCCAAATCCGTTTGATGTGGCTAACAGGAAAATACTTCTGTGCTGTAAATTATGCTGGCCCTTTTGTCTACAGGACCACAGAATATACACAGTTGCAACTTATAAGAAGAAGAACACTAGACAACATTAAAAAAAAGACTACCATCATTTAAATGATGCAGTGTTTTAAAATTAGTGAATTTGAAGATTGACTTTCATTTCCAATTTTTTTTTTTTTGTATTTGAGCAACACTAAATCTTAATTGATATAATCCTATGCTCATGATTTTTCTGCAGCTATTAGGATTTTAATTGGATGGCACAACAACATTTTGACTGCTGCAGCATTTCACATGAGAGTTGTGTAGAGAAAAATCCAGGCTAACTTTGTATTATTAATAATAATCTAAACCACTAAAGGTACATATGGCAAAAGGAGTTAGTTTTCAGGTGTCTAGCGTGATTGCACTGATTGCTCAAGACACACCTTAAATCAAGGGAAGTTCTTTACAGCAGGCATCATATATAAAATACAATGCATGGCTGGTTTAAAATATTTTTTAAAGATAGACAGAATAACATTCTACAGTATTACTGATGTTTAAGTAATGGCAACATTAAAAATAATATCGGGGGTGTTGCTGCAAGGGACAGACTTTTGACCTGGTTAAAACAACCCCGCAACTGAAAAAACAAAAATGTTCTGTATTTTTTTTAATACAGTATGTGGCTGACCCATGTTTTCAGATACAGTATGCAATAAAACCTGTAACCCACAATACATTGTCTGCAATAGATTTCTTACCTTTGGTACATGAGGATTAAACTCAACAGCTCTGTGAATTGCTTCAACTGCATTCATTTCTGCTGTACTGAGCCCTCTTCTGGAGGCTGATTCTGGAGAAAATCTAAAAAACATAAATAGATTCAGAAATGGGCAGTTTTAATTAAAATGCTGAAGAATCCCCAGCAGTTAAATATTTTCCACAATTATTAACATTATTTCTGGACAGTCGAAAATTGATTTAACAATGAACAGATTGATCAATGCAGACACATCATGTACAATTACGTAAATGGCATGTTACAGTATTAGTGGGGGTTGGACAGTCTTCTGTAATTGCTAATTGCTTTCAGAATGATTAAGGGACAGTATTGATAATATTAAACTTAAAATAGATTATTGGACTCTTTTGTGAATACTTTAAGACAATCTCTTCATTTTTAAAACCTAAAATTTATATCAATTTCCATTTCTAATTTTGTGACTTATAGTGTATACAGCCATCAATGTATTATCTTTATAGGCCCCAAACCAACAGATATAGTTTACAGGCCCAAAATTAACAGATACTGTGGTATATTATTTAAACTGTTAAATATTTAAAAAAATCTTTACACTGACATTAGTCCAATTATTTGCTTTGCTCTTTTTTGTTATGCTTGCACAAATACCCAATTTCTGATTTGACTTTTTTTTCATCCATCACAGAGGTTTATGCGAGTAAAGACTTGCCAACCACAGTACGGGAGTATATTTGTATTATGTATGTATTATGCTTAAATAGACAGGACAAGTTAATCACATATAAATAAATAAGTCACCATTTTCAGTTAGTATTATATCAATAATTGAACCTCAAGATATAAAAAGTATAATGTAGTAATGTAATGCATAAACTTTCCACACACCTTTCAGAAACAGCCCTGGCTTTTAGCAAAGCTGCTGTGTAACATATTGTTGCTGACTTTGGAAGACTGATATCTGCAGTGAGGGAGAAAAAAGGAGGGTTATTTCTTTTCCTCTTTGCAACCCATATTCTTATTTTTTTCTGAAAATTAAATTTTAGACCAGAGGAAATTAAATATTGACATTTCTACATTCCTTACTGTTTTGATACACTTTCAACAGCAAAGAAAATATGGATTTATTTCACCACAGTACAATGACATATATAGAGCATCCCAAATAATCTTATTTAGCCATAGGTTTTTTTTACAAGAAGCATTTAGCTAAATCAATTGTATCAAAAACCTATGTCAACTAAAAAGAAAAATAGAGAGGATGATTTAGGGCATCGGTCGATACCCAACCACAGGGCCATTGACTGGTGCTCGGCCGTGGGCTGTGCCAAACCATGCCAATTACCTGCAATCTCAGCTCCCTGATGCGCCAACACCACAACAGCAGCAGCACAAAGCCCAGGAAACTTTTTACTGTTCGGTCAAGTACCAAAATACAGTTTGGACAATGTTTTTGGTAAGCCTGAAATGCACACCCAGTCCTTGGAAAAATTGTCTTGCTTTAAACTGGTCCGCGGTGCAAAAAAAGTTGGGGAACGCTAATTTAGGGTGTTTTAATACCCACAATATCCACCACAAATACCCCAAAATTGCTTAGTAAGCCATATATTGTATTAGGTTATTGTAAAAAAAAGTTTGGACCAGCCTGCTAATAGTAGATTCTGTAGGTTCTGTGAAAAAACAGAAAACGTCAGCATAAAAGAGATTTAAAGGAATCCTGTCATGGGAAAAAAAAGAATTTCAAAATGCATCAGTTAATAGTACTGTTCCAGAAGAATTCTGCACTGAAATCTATTTCTCAAAAGAGCAAACAGATTTTTTTATATTTCATTTTGAAATCTGACATGGGGCTAGACATTTTGTCAATTTATCAGCTGCCCCAAGTCATGTGACTTGTGCTCTGATAAACTTCAATCACTCTTTACTGAAGTACTGCAAGTTGGAGTGATATCACCCCCTCCCTTTCCCCCACTCAGCAGCCTAACAAAAGAACAATGGGAAGGTAACCAGATAACAGCTCCCTAACAAAAGATAACAGCTGCCTGGTAGATCTAAGAACAGCACTCAATAGTAAAACCCATGTCCCACTGCGTACTATTCAGTTACATTAGGAAAGGAAAAACAACAGCCTGCCAGAAAGCAGTTCCCTCCTAAAGTGCTGGCACAAGTCACATGACCAGGTGCAGCTGGGAAATTTACAAAATGGCTAGCCGCATGTCAGATTTCAAAACTGAATATAAAAAAATATGTTTGCTCTTTTGAGAAATGGATTTCAGTGCAGAGGTCTACTGGAGCAGCACTATTAACTGATGTGTTTAAACATGTTTTCCCATGACAGTTTCCCTTTAATGTGGTTTTTACCATTGGAAAATCACCACTAAAATTACAACATAAACCTATTCCAGCCCAATTTTCACAGTTGCTGGAGCACTTCAGTGGAATGTAGAATTTTTTTTTATCCCAACACGCAACCAGGGAATTGGTTCTACAAGTCGTACAATGGAACCCCAAACAAGGGCAAGACTGTCCTGCAGTGGAAATCTAAACCACATCTACCCTGTTAATTTGCCCAGTAGGGTGGCTTTAGTGGGTTTTAGTCTATAGGGATTGGCCTGAAGCGGGAAAAATCTAAATCAAAACCTTGATTTGACTATGACTAGAAATCAAAAGATATTTACAAGAATAGCCAACAATCAACAATAGAACTACATTTTAAAGTTTGGCAGTGGCTTGGTTTTTAATCATCACATAAAACACAAGGGAACTGCTTATTGATGTCACTTTTGCAGATTATAAATAATATTGCACCTCTGATGTAAAATATGAATATACTAGGGCCCAAAAGAGTGCAACTTCGCCACCGTCTGCTTCACTCACATCACCACACTTCGCAGGCATAGTTTCGCCAGGACAAAGCTGATAAACTAAAATGCAAAGCTGCGACCATGGCGGCGAACGCTGGCAAAGTTGCTCTAGCGTTACTTCGTCAAGCAAACTCACGTTTGCTAGAGTTGCCAAATTTGCATACGGCAGGAATCTGCCGTCAATGGACGTATATGTTGCAGCAAATACATTACATTACACAAGCCCGGGAAACCTTAATAAAGGGAAATAGAGTTGTTATATTGCCCTACATATGTGCCCACATGTGTATAGTTTATGTTCCATATGTTAGAAAATGTAGGGGGGTAGCCAGGTACCCCAAAAAAATTTTACGATCTTTTGCAGCCTATCACCCTGTGAAAAGGAAAAGACGCTCGCATTTTTTGGGACTTA
Organism: Xenopus borealis; assembly: GCA_024363595.1. Lineage (NCBI taxonomy): Eukaryota > Metazoa > Chordata > Amphibia > Anura > Pipidae > Xenopus > Xenopus borealis. Next base: position 70,197,884 of record CM044433.1, on the reverse strand, counting down.
GAAAAACAGAAACTATTTTTTGACAAACTCGGATGTACACTATTGCACTTCGCCTGGTCTGAGGTGGCGAAGGCACGTCTGGCGAAATAGGTAACGTTCAATGAAAAAACTTTTTTTTTAAATTTTTTAGTGCCGCTAGAGTCGATCTCCTTTGCAAGCAAGGTTACACCAATGACCGTTAGTAAATCGGCAAAGTTCCGAATTGACGTCACGCTGGTGATTTTTCGCCAGCGTTAGTCACTTCGCCCTTTAGTAAATTTGCCCCTAAGTCACCTTGAGGCCTAGGGGCAAATTCACTAAAGTGAGAAAATGCGCTAGCGACAGCTTAGTTCGCTGCACTTCACCAGGCAAATTTTCTCTAGGACTACGCAAATTCACTAAAATGCGAATTTGTGCTCAGGGCAACGAACGGTAGTGAAGTAGTGCTTCTGTTACTTCGCCAGGCAAAGCGCATTTACGCTAGCGATGCCTAATTAAGTGTATGTTACAGCCACTACATTACACTACACAAGCCCAGGAAACCTTTAATAAATAAAATAAAGTTGTCCTATTGCCCTAAACGTGCCCACTGTGTAGCTGAGTTGCCATATGTTAGGAAATGTAGGGGGAGGGAGGAGAGTAACCCTAAAAAATGTTTCCATGCTTTTCAGACTATCACCCTACAAAAGGTAAAAGACGACAGCGTTTTATTGGGACTTTTCCAAACTCCTATCTATTGTATTGAACTTCGCCAGGTCTGACCTGTCGAAGTAACGTCTAGCGTAAGAGGTAACGTTCAGAAAAACGTTCATCTTAGTGAATTAGCGTAGTTACGTCCCTACATCAGAGCGCAACTTCACCTGGCGTAAGAGTGCGAAGTTGCGCAAGTCTATCTACTTCGCTAGTGAATCGTTAGTGAATTGTTAGTGAATCTGAGAAGTTGCGATTTGACGTCACACTGACGAATTAGCACTAGCGTTAGATGCTTTTCGTGACTTAATAGGGTCATAAAACTCCTCAATTACTTATAATACGCTTATTTTTTACAATATAAAAGGTATATCATTCAACGCAAGGTTAAGAAAAAGATTCACATCCGGAACCTGAATTAAAAGGAGATGAAAGTCTGAAAAACATTAATCTAGATCATCTAGAGATTTAGGTAGAGGTAAAATCCGATGAAATCTAATATCGAATTTGGAGGATTTTACCGATCGTTTTTTTCGAGAAAACAAACAAACAAATAGAAATCTTCTGATTTCACGGAAAAATTGTAATAAATCATCCAATTTCTCAAAAAAATTCGTACAAATCGTACGATTTAATAGAGAATTCAAATGATTTCTATTCGATCAAGAAAACTTCAGAAAAAGGGAGCTTCACATAGGCAAGTATAGCAACTCGGTAAGTTTAATCTGGCGAACTAAGTAATCGAAAAAATTTTTAAAGGGCAAGTCCTTCGACCATGGAATGGTTAATTGTTCGAACGAATCTCTTAATCAAATCGTACGATTCATTCGAATCATTCTATTGAATTTTGAAAATTTGATGGTCGAATTAGCCCCAAAATGAAATTAGAAATTTTTGCATTCGAATCCTTCCCCAGAGCTTAGTAAATCTGCCCCTTAAAGTGAACTACTATATGCATCAGCTTCTCTATACATCCCTGCTTATAGGTCTGTTCCAACCACAAGTATATTTGAAAGTTTGAGTGGTACTGAATTACAGTTTCCACAGTCAATTAGCTTAAAATATGTAGCATATAAATTGTGAGTAAAAACATAGGTAAAAATTGGTACCAATGTGGTAAACTTTGGCAGAAACTAGCTTGCAAAATACACAGAAATTAGAAGATCCTAGTTTGTGATCAAACTAAAAGATTTGTTTGAAACAAATCATTTTGAGAGGTCCTGCTGAGTGCAGTGCTGTGTTCTTGTAAATTTTTATCAGGCAAGTTGATACTTCTGCGTATACACACAAAGAGTTTGTTTTTCTTGTTTATTTCATTCCAACCTGCCAAAACAGAGCAACAATCATTCTAAATAGTAATCGGCGAATCTATCCAGTTTTGCCGAAAAAGTTGTGAAATGAGTCAAGTCTCGTTTTTGACGCTAGCAAATTTTCGCGCCTGGCGAATAAATTCGCTCATCACTAATTCTAAACAATAAAAGTTAAGTTGCAAACTAATATGGAAGAAAATTCACAGCAAAATGAATCATTCTTCTAACATTCTGCTGAAAGCATATTCTGACAATATACAAATACCTGTAGAAACAGGATGTTGTTGCTATCTATACATGTATATGAACAACTTACCATCATATTTAGCAAGCACTGCCTGGACATCAGCATATGCCTGCAATTCTAGCAAAGCTTCTAGGAGGTTTTCATGGATATTCACCATGCTCAGAAGAGGAAACTCTTTCAATAACTGGAATTAAATACATAATTTTTTAAAATAAATACAGAATTCATTTTTCATTCACACTCACTTATTCAATTTCTGCAGTGTATTCAAGTAAGTTGGAGCAAATTAGAGGTACTGTATTTGTGCAAGAAGAAAACAGCACTGCCCCAGTGAACTTAACCATTGAAACAATGATCAGTCATGGGTCGAGTATAACACATAAATTGTGTAGCAATGAACATTGCTTTTTCTCTTACACATTTTTTATTGGGGTTCTTAATGGGGTTGTTCACCTTCAAATGCTTTTTTTAGTTCTGTTATTCTCAGATAGTTAACCAGAAATAAAGACTTTTTCCAATTACTCTCAATTTTCTACTTGTGACTGTTTTTCCGATATAAGTTTAAATTTAATTTTTCACCTTCTCGTGCCTATCTAAGGCAGGTCTGGGAGGGGGGGCGGTTGCAGACTCTGTAACTTTTCTAAATGGATACATTTAGTTGATACATTTTTTATCTTTGTCCCTGCTGAGCTGAATCCCAGAGTTTAATTTAAGGCAACTGTGAGAATTGATACAATAGTTGCTAATATTACAAAGATACTGCTGAGGAATGTATCAATTAATGCAGTAACTAAATGTATCAAATTATAATAGTTCAGATTCTGCACTAGTGATGTGCGGGCCAACTCAATACCCGGGGCATCCGCAGGTCAGGCAGGTTTTTGGTTGACCTTGGCACACCATTTGCAGGTTGTGACCTTACACTGCTAACTTCCTGTGTTATAGGTAAGCACCTGCCCCAACCCTTTTGTGACATCATCTGGGGGGGAGGCATTGGTCTATAAATAGAGAGGCAATAAGGGTGCGGGTGCGAGTTTTTCTCGACCTGCACATCACTATTCTGCACCTGAATTAATGAGCTGCCAGACACTATAAACAGTTCAACTGTTGAACTGAAGAAGCTGCTCGGATGAGCAGTGAAACGTCTTCATTAAAATTTCTCAGCTTTTCCAGTTGTTATTTTGTATTACATATTATTAGATAACTCAATTGAAAAAAGAAAAAAAAGGTTTTTGAATTAACAAACCATTCAAGGGGAAACTATCTCAAAAATAAAAATTCCTTTTTGTTATAACATAGTGTAAGTAATATATATAACAGCAGCCTATTTATAATCTACAGTATTTTGATTCTGAGTTAAAACCCTCAACTCACCCATCCTCTTGTGCAGCCCACATTCTAAAGCCATTTGTCAGGGACTATGCCTCTTAGGGGGGAATTCACAAAAATGTTGGGAAGGAAAAAATGTCTTTAAAATGTCGTAGCAACAGACGACAAATTCACAGAGCATTTCCCCGCCAATTTTCCGACATATACAAAACTTTTGAAATAGTGTAGTGAAAAGTGGGCGTGGTTTTTTCAGCGCCACTTTCCCCGACATTTTTATAAATTACTCGTAAACTAATTTTTTTTGCCGACAATTTTTCCGACACATTAGGCTCACCAAAATAAAAATGTTGGTCAAATTGTCTTTTAAAATGTCTTGTAAAATGTCTATAAAATGTCGTGTAAAATGTACAACATTTTAGAAAATTGTCGGACTTACGAAACATTCAGAGATGGTAACATCTGCCTTTGTGAATTTGCCGTTTGTACGACATTTTACAAATTTGTCGACCGCCACTTCTGGGTTACTTATTTTACCGAAACTTTTGTGAATCCCCCCCTTAGAGTCTGATACCCTTATTATTATTAGGGATGCCCCAAACCCCCAAATCCATTGCTAAAGATTTGTCCGAATACCGGGGGAAGGGTAAAAGAGTGCCGCGCACTAAGAGGCAAACATTTTTATTACTTCCTTGTTTTGTGACAAAAAGTCACAACATTTTTCCGATTCGGCCGAATCCTGCTGAAAATGGCTGAATCCTGGCCGAAAACCGAACCGAATTCTGGATTCGGTGCATCCCTAATTATTAACAACACCTACCAAGGCCAAGTCAACGTTGCTGTCTAAAATTTAGTTACTGCCACGTTTAGAATTTATATGCACCATGGCCCTCACAAGGAAGTGCTCCTGCCAGTACCTGAAAAGATATTTCCTAAATAAAGTAGCAGTAAATGAAGATATGTGTAAACTCTGGCTTGTGCAAAATTTACAATTTACAAGTGCTTCTCAGCTCTTACAACAATGTGCTCCTTTGCTAAAATTGGGGGATCTTAGCCAGGAGCACTGAGCTGCTGTCAGAAGGTTCTAACTATGTTTCATGGCTGTGGTGTCTCTAATTGCAAACTAAGCAGTATGGGACATTGGGATCTCTAATGAATGTCCTGGATTAAAATGTGTAACAAGATGCTACAAAGTCTTTTTATTTGATGAATTATGCCATACTTTCACTAGGAAGCAAATGGTTTTACATCACTGGTCTGAATGATACTGTTTATACTTGGGGACATTTGTTTTAAGACAGAAAGACTATTTTATGTTATTTCAGATTATAAATACACATAACCTTTATTATGGTAAACATAATCTTAATTTATAATCTTAATTAATGAATTAATTAATTAATAATCTTAATTAGTCAATTGCACTGAAGTAGCAGAAAATAGGAAGTATGTCATGAGAAAAGAGGAACAAGCCCAAGCTTTACAAGAGCTGAGAGCTGCTTTTTATTTCCAAACATAACATTAATAAGCATTCCCTTGGTTTGAATAAAAGCCCTGACAGATACTATATAACCGAGTGCATGTACATGTATACAGACACACATTTATCAACAAATAGCTTGCTCTGGGCCTAGCCCAACAAACGTTCACATGCATATAACAAGAACAGCAGATTTCTTTAATCTTAAACTTCCATGAATTATGTGGTTTTTCCTTCAGTATTTGTTTTGGCATCTTGTGTAATGGCAATAGCACATATGTTGCATGAAATACAGGTATGGGATCTATTATCTGGAATGCTTGGAATCTAGCTTTTTATTCATATAATTTGGCTCCCCATACCCTAAATCTAATAAGAAACATTCAAACATTAAATAAACCCAATAGGATTGATATGGTTTATATGAGTAACTCATAAACTTTGTATCATGAGGTAGTACTTGTATTTATTATATCATGGGTTAAATTTTAATAACTAATATATATGTGAGATGGTGGTGCTAAAACCCCAAGACCAACAGAAAAGTGTTTCCCTTTTCCGAAAATTCTTCAAAATGAATTGAAACCTATGGGTGACATTTTTGTTGACGCACTGCAATAGGTTTTGTTTTTTTTTTACCCATTGGAATCTATGGGCGACGTTTCCATGCGAAACTTAACTTAGCCCTAATAGTTTTTAATCCATTTTTTTGTTAAATAAAATTCACCATCAGATTAGTCATCCATAAATCTCAAACTACTTACATCTCTCATTATTTTTACAGCTTCTTTCACTTTTCCTAATCTTCTTGAACACATTGCCAGTCTTCGCTTTGCATATATCAGCACATTTGTGTCTCTTCCTTAAAAAAAAAAAAAAAAGTTATTTCCAGATATAATTGGAATTTAAAATAGTATTTGTCTGTCTTTTTCTATTCTCTGCACTGAATAGACAGAATACAGAACCAGCAGTGCAAAAAGGAACTAAACAACTATACTGTTTTTAACTGCAATTATATTTACAAATAATTAAACTTTATTAATGTTATGTAGAATTATAAATTATTTTATCATGTGTTTTTTTCATTTCCCCATTTAGAAGAGAAATCAATATTTTAAAAACACATTTGTCAAAAAAGGGAGGGGGGGGGTGAACACGTGACAAAAAATACTTGATTTTTGTTTGAATTTGTTTGGACATCTCTATCAACTTTTAATGACTTTTAAAATGGATTACTGATTTAGTCTTTATAGTCCTTGTCTTGCCAAAGTAGATTCTATGTAAGGCTTGTGTTTGTAAGCAAATGGAGAGAAGCAGATCTGCTCTCTTCTGCAGCTCTGTGCATCTACACTGACAAGCACAGCTTCTACTAAGTACAGATACAGGGAGCAGAGATTGGCTCGAAAAATGTAATAGCAGGCATTTTTGGGTATATCTCCACCCCACTGTGCATACCTGCTCTTCTTAAGATTTCGGTGAAGTTACCCTTTAAGCCTAGATTGATACATTTTTTTTTCTTAATAAAAACCACAACTTAGCATTATTTACATAGCAGAAATATTTAACCATATCTAGAAAGGAAAGCTTTTACATAAACTGTGTAATTGGCAAAATGTCTTCAAAAGGTTAGAACTCTTCTAAATAATAATAGAATTAGATATCCCCATGCTGGCAAGAAAGTACTTTATCTTCACAGAAAGTTATCATTCAAATAATTTATGCTGTTTATTATTATTAATTCATACATGGCAAGAGCCACTTACTGTGTTGAGCTTCATGCTGGGTACTCAAATGCTGTTGCTGTTGAGACTTTCTATAGGTCGATTCTCCAGCTTTCAGGGCCTGCTGAAAAAAATTTTCTGCATCTGATATTGTAGTTGCTTCTTCTTCAGCCAAGAGAATATATGCTGTAGCACAGCTGTAAAGATAAACAAGACTGAATAGCAGCAAAAACAGTTTTGCTCAGTTCAGAATTCATAACATATGTTCTAGTTCATGTGCCAAAATAAAAAAAATCAGGTAAAAGCATGGAAGCACTATTCTAACCCTATATATATGTATATATATATATATATA
>CM044433.1:70163843-70180138 GCA_024363595.1 Xenopus borealis | reverse complement strand
TTGCTCCCTCTAGAGGGCTTCCTCCTTGATCCAGACTACCTCCCTGGAGGGAGCTCCCGGGTCCCTGACACTGGCGAATTTGCACCAGCATTAGTCACTTCGCCCTTTAGTGAATTTGCCCCCAGGAGGCTCCATTTCTTCATACCAGTTCTTGGTAGATTTACTGGTATGTTTTGGGTCATTTTCATGTTGCAGTGCTCAGTTCTGCTTCAGATCTGACACGTTCCTCAAGCAACCCATACCCGCAATCCGCAACCCAGGCCTGCAATCCACATTAATACCAGCTTGGACCCACTACTGAACCTGCAAGTACCTTCTCCACAACCCAATTTGCGACCCGCTGACCATCAAGAAACAGGAAGTGCTGTCATTGTAAAGCCGAAGTAGGTGTGATCAGAAAAAAGGAGTAAAAATAGCTACTGAGAAGACCCGCAGCCCGACCCACAAACCCACATCTATATCTGCACCCCAAACTTCTACCCAAAACTCACAGGGTACCGCAGGTTTTTGTGGGTAACCTGTGGGTACCCGACTCGCTGCAGGACTCTACCCTCTGATACACAGTTGAATTCATGGTGGATTCTCTTAGAGACCAAAGGTTTCCTCCTTGCACACCTCCCATGCAAGTTAGGTTATGCAGTCTCTTTCTGAATGTAGAGGCATGCATTTTCGCATTAACAGTAGCAAGAGTCTGCTATAGTTCCCGTGATGATATTTTAGGGTTTTTGTAGACTTTATTTAGCATTGTGGGGTCGGCTCTCGGGATGAACGTGCTTGGAAGGCCAGACCTGGTCATTTTGGCAGTTGTTTTGAAAGTCCTCCACTTGTAGACTATTTTTCGGACAGTGGAATGGCTGATTACAAATTCTTTTGATATTTTTTAAAATTCCTTAACAGACTCGCTGCTACAATCTTCTTCCTGAAGGCCCCAGACAGCTCTTTTGATCTCATCATGGTTTTCACTCGAACCTCAACAGTCAGGAGCACACCAAAGTAAATGTCTGAAGTTAAATAGTGCAAACCACCTTCAAAATGCTGAGTAACTATGTTCTAATCATGTGCACCTAATGTGATACACCTGTGTGTGATTTGAGCCATTTTAAGTGGGAATAAATGTGGGGGTGTCCTGAGTTATTCCTCAGCAGAAATTGCATTTCTGTAGAATTACATTTTACAAAAGATTTTGAAATATCTTTTCTTCAGTTTTAATTGGTTAGCTATATTTCTTGACTCTCCCAGTATTGTTAAAATTGAGGCCCTATATATATATATATTACTTAATTAGTAACAATGTCTGACAATATCCTTACTCATTGTAAACATTCAGGGCCTGATATGCTGCTTTGATTCTTGCTTGAGGGCTTCTCTCACGCCAAGCTTTCTGCATAACTGTGGGACACACAAAAATATACAGTATAAGGTAGTGAAAAATATCACACTAGTATGAATATACATAAAATAATTGCAACAAAAATTAGATGTAGATAGTGTAGCTCCAGGCACTAAGTCTTATTAGGAAATCAAACTGCTTGTTTGCACTTGTCTTCTGATTTATGAAAGCAGCCATTCTGTAATATTAATGAAGTATGCCTGTGTCTTTAGTCTGTGTGCAATAGTGGGTGTGACAGATGAATTAATGTTACGTTCCCACCACTAACAGACACAACAAAACTTACGAAAATGGCCATTTTTAATATTAAATAAGTATGACTGTTTCTTTACAATGTATGCAGTAGTGGCCGTTAGTCGTAGCAAAAAAACTCTTGAAAAACTCTTGAAAAATAAATAAACAGTTTCATGGAAAAATGGACATTGAATTCAAAGAATTTTGCTAATTTTGCCATTTTACTCATTTTGGCAAAGCAAAACAGGACAGATTTAGTGGAATATCCAAATCACTGGTTATATACAAAAAAGCTAGGAAAAAAAATTAGCATTTAACAGATAATGTACCATTGTTAAGGAAAGCCCTGGAGCTATAAGAGCAGGAGCTCCATGACAAGGGATCTGTTCACTTCAGTTCACTTCCTTATCTTCTGAGCAGGTAGAAACATCCCACCCACCTTCCTCCTTTTGCATATTTTGAGAAATGTCAGGAGTTTTCTACTTTATGTTCTCATATTATCTATTAATAACTGAATATGGATGTTTTACTGAAAGATGTGTTATATTGTGGTGTCTGTATATTTACACATTATAATTGTGAGAGTCTTTTTTGTATTAATTGATCTTAAATTAATGTTAAATGCTTGATCCAGAGAATGTTTCTGATTGCCATTGTGGTCAGGAAGGAATTTTTTCCCTTGAAGCATAATTGGCACCAGCTTCAGGCTGGGTTTTTTTTTTTTACTTCCTCTGGATCAAAACCGTGCACATATGATATATTTTAAGTTTTATTTGTCACAAAAGCAGTAGGACCTTGCCAGAGCACTGCACAGTTAAGTTTAGAAGAGGGAGAAAGGAGGTTCTCTCCTGTGACTACCAGTGGATTAATGGATACAGACGCTACTACTGCTTGTGCTAGGGGGCAGCCTGCTTGGATTTCCTATCATGAAGACACTGCAGATGCAGGTCCCGTAGCATGGCTGCTGAATTTCTCTCATGTTGGCGACACAGCATAGTAGCGATCTCTTGTTAAATTTTGGGTTTCGAATATTTCCTTGGGTTAAGCTGGAAAGGTCTTATTTATTTGATAAAATGTGAATAAATGCTGTTGTCATTTCACACCCATCTCTGTCTCCTGGTTTCGTTTAGGTATGTAATAATGGGGTTCAGTGGGATAGCTCAAGGCGAAGTGTCAAATTGAGGAGTCCCCCCTTGTCAGGAGATGTTCCTTATCTCAAAGCCTAACAAAGACTGAAGTTTAAGGTTTGTTTATACAGAGCATATTATATTATAAACCTGGACTAGAGGGAGGAGTAAGTTCAAATAAAAACATTTTCTCCAGTTTCTCAGAAGACTGCGGATTTGTTTTGATGTGCAAATTTAAATGTGACATTACTTTCAATTTCGTATTTTACAGCACAAACCCAATATATACAATTAATAATGGGAAAAAAAATGATACTTTAATAGCTCTTTTCCATAAATTAGTATGACATGCCATGTGGTATGTAGTGTTTTGCAGATCTGTGCTAATGTTCTGAAAAGGAGATTTTGTGTATTCACTGTTAGATTTCCTTATTTTCAGTCGCTTGGGGGGCACAGGGACAGTGGGGTATAGCTAGTACCACTAGGAGGCAGGACACAACCAAGGAAAAAACTGACTCTGCCTCCACTGGCTATACCCCCAGCAGGCGGAGTTTAGCTCAGTTTGTACCAAAGACAACAGGAATTAGAATAACATGAAACTAAAAAATAGTATAACCTGAATTATAATGGAAAAACGCCAACCCATAAACATGTCAGATGGGAAAGAGAAGAAGCCTCAATCCAAGTCTGCTTGGGGGACACAGGGACAGTGGGGACATACCAAAGCTGTCCCCTATAACCTCGGGTGGGAGATGAGGCTTAAGTAGCCACTGTGGCTTGGAGCACCTTTCTGCCAAAGCGAGTTTCAGCAGCCGCAAAGGTGTCAAAATGGTAGACTTTTGAGAATGAATGGACAGAGGACCTTGTAGCTGCTTTACACTGCCACTGTTCTGCCAAAGCCTGGTTTCTGAATGCCCAGGAAGTACTCATTCCCCTGGTAGAGTGAGCTGTAAGTCTAACTGGAGGGAGTTTGTTTAATCCAACAGGAAATGGTCACCTTGGTGGACGGAGTGCCCTGTTTAGGTCCAGACCAGGTCAGTAGTGAGTCTGTTTTCCGGATATCTTGAACTATATGAAGATAGAATTTTAATGCTCAGATGGGGGTGTGCAGAGCTGCTTCCTTAGTGTTAAAAGGTGAGGGACAGAAGGATGAAATGGTTATCTCCTGATTTAGATGGAAATCCGACACGACCTTAGGTAGAAATGATGGGACTGTGCGGAAAACCGCCCTGTCATGATGGAAGACAAGGTAAGGTGATTTGCAGGATAAGGCACTGAGTTCCGAAACGCGCCTTGCTGAGGCGATTTCCAGGAGAGCCACTGAAGAGACACTGAGCCTAGTGGTTCAGGGGGGGGGGGCTTTGTAGGGCATGTAACACTAATGTGAGATCCAGGGTGGAGCTGGTGCTCATACAGGAGGAGCCACGTGGGCTAACACTTGCATAAATGTTTTGATACTGGGTAGAAAGGCCAGACGTTCTGAAAAAGAACGGATAATGCGGAGACTTGGGATTTGAGCGAACCTAGTGACAGTTGTAGAAACTCCAGGATGTTTGGAGTGGCGCACATAGTGTGTGCCACTGCTTTAGAAAAACCTATTGTATTAGGATGTGGGTCTCAAGAGCCACGCAGTGAAGTTGAGATGTTTTGGATTTGGATGTCGTATTGGACCTTGCAGATATGGGACCTGAGGTAGAGACCATGGCCTTGCTACTGACATATTCAGGAGGTCCGTGAACCAGGAACGTCGAGGCCACCTCAGTGCTATGAGTATGAGAGTAGTCTGTTCCCTCTGTAGTTTTCTGAGAATTCTGGCAAGCAGTGGAATGGGTGGAAAGGCGTATGCCAAATTAAATTGCCATATTGCTGTAAGAGCGTCGGCGTCTAAAGCTAGTGGGTCTCTGTAACGAGCTAGAAAGGTGGAGACTTTCCGATTGTGTTGAGTTGCCATGAGGTCCACCTCCGGAATCCTTCTGCGTTATCTGGAGAAATACATTGTCCTTAATGACCACTCTCCTGTGTCTAAGGACTGTCTGCTTAGTAAATCTGCTTCCCAGTTTAGTAGTCCTGTTATGTAAAAGCTGACAGTTGAGTTTGATGAACTTCAGCCCATTGAAATAACAGTTTGACCTTGTTCACTGCATCTCTGCTTCTGGTGCCACCCTGGTGGTTGATATAGGCCAACAATGTGGAATTGTCTGTTTTTATCTTTACGGCCTGACCCTTTAGATCCTATTGCCAATGGGCCAGGGCTAGGAGGATCGCTTGAATTTTGAGCAAGTTGATCGGACGTTTCTTTTCGACTGAGTTCCATGTCCCCTGTGTTAACCTTCCCTCGAGAACTGCTCCCCAGCCAAAGAGACTTGCGTCTGTCTTGAGAAAGCTCACATGGATTATCTGAGGGGTCTGCCTGATGAGAGGTCTGAAGCCACCAGAGGAGTGATGACCTCGTCTTGTGAGTTATTTGGATCTCTTGAAGGAGGGATTTCCTTTTCCAGGTTGCTAGGATATTCCATTGGAGATCCTGAAGATGAAATGGTACCGCCTCTATTACCCCCAGCACCTTCATATAAACCATTACCCCCAGCACTTTCATACAAAACTTGGATGTGTGCCAAGATCTTTGTAGGAGAGATTTAACTAGTTCTTGAAGATGAAGGATCTTCTTTTGAGGCAGAAAAACCCTCTGTGTCGGAGTGTTGAAATGCATACTTAGAATTCATATATTGTCTATGCGTTAGTGATTTTTCCAGTTCCAGGACCCAGCCCAATTCCTGGAGCTTGTCCACGGTCACTTTGAGTGAATGGCGAGCTTCCGGATGAGAAGGTGCCTTGATTAAAATGCTGCTGACATGATCTTTATGAAGACCCGAGGGGCTGATGCTAGACCAAATGGGAGGCTCATGAACTAGAAGTGGTAATTTTGGAAGGCAAGGCGCAAGTATTTCCCAATGAGGAGGGAATATGGGTACATGTAAGTATGCATCCTTTATGTCGAGGGAGATTAGGAACTGTCCAGGAGACATGGCTGCGATGACAGATTGGAGTGACTCCATTTTGAATCTTCTTGGACGGATGAATTTAAACTCCTTTAAAGGAATTGTTCAGTATAAAAGTAAAAACTGGGTAAATAGATAGGCTGTGCAAAATAAAACATGTTTTCAATATAGTTAGTTAGGCAAAAATGTAATGTATAACAGCTGGAGTGACTGCAAGTCTAACCTAATAGAACAGAACACTACTTCTTGCTTTTCAGCTCTCTTTTGTTTACACTGACTGGTTACCCTGGTTACCAGGCAGTAACCAATCAATGACTTGAGGGAGGGCCACATGGGTCATAACTGTTGCTTTTGAATCTGAGCTGAATGCTGAGGCTCAATTGCAAACTCACTGAATAGTTATGTCCCATGTGGCCCCCCCTCAAGTAGCTGACTTACTCAGATTTAGAGAGCTGAAAAGCAGGATGTTGTGTTCCACTCACTCCAGTTTTTATACATTACATTTTTGGCTAACTAACTATATTAGAAACATTTTTTATTTTGCACAGTCTATCTATTTACCCAGTTTTTATTTTTACCCTGAACTGTTCCTTTAAGTCCAAGATGGGACGGAAGGTGCCATCCTTCTTAGGTACTAAAAATAGGTTTGAGTAGTATCCCTTGAAGAGTTTTCCAGGAGGAGCGGGCGTAAGTACTTCTGAGAGGAGAAGATGGGAGATGATGCTTAGGATGGCTGCTTGGTTCTTGTGGAACTCTGGACATGAAGAAACGATAAGGAGGAGGGGAGGAGAACTCTAGGTGGTAACCTTGGGATACCACTTCGTGGATCCAGTTGTCCTGAACAAGTGAGAGCCAGAAAAGTGACCTAAACTTCCCCCGACTGGTATCGTGTCTGAATGTATAGGGAGACATAGTCATGCTGAAGTAGACTTGTCCCCGGTCTTTGTAGTGTGCTTTCTGTTCTGTCAGGTTTGCTTTGGTCTACCACTGAAACGTCCTTGGGAACTAAAAGATTGTCTTGGAGGAGATGATCTTGTACTCTTGGCTTGGGGGCTACAAAAAAACTTGCCCCTGCGAAATGATGAGCGAGCCTTTGGTTGCGGTAGCAATGTACTTTTGCCCCCTGTAGCTTGACTGATGATTTTGTCCAAATCGGGGCCAAATAGGAGTTTTCCCTTGAAGGGAATAAAGGTCAAGGATTTTTTAGAGGAAAACTCTGCAGACCATAATCTCATCCAAAGGGATCTACAAGCCGCCACTGCTAAAGCAGAAGATCTGCTGATTACTTGAATAGTGCCTAGGGAAGCCTCACATAAACATTTGTTTACTTCTTTAATCTGGGAAGTCAATTGGGAGAGGTGCTCCCAAGTCAATTGCCTCAAGTAGAGAAATCGTCCAGGACTGGATAGCCCTACTCACCCATGCAGACGCTAAAACGGGATGCAGTGACGATCCTGAAGCAGAAAATACAAATCCTAGAAGACTCTCTAACTTCTTATCCATCGAATCCTTGAATGACGAGGTGTCAGGAACTGGGAGTGCAGTGTTCTTTGAAAGTCGTGATACTGGTGCATCATTTTTCTGTAAGCTCAGGAGGGATTTTGAAATCAGTGGTTGGCCTGAAAACATTTCTCTGGTTTATCCCACTCCTGTTGGATGATCTGGTCCAGCTGTAAGTGATAGGGAAAAACTGGTGAAGTTTTACTGTGACACTTGAAAATCAATTTGGAAGACTCCGGTTCTTGAAGATGAAGTGTCTCCAGTACAGAAGAGATTAGAGAATCCACTGATTCAGAGGAAAGTTTGTGTGACTCCACTTCATCTGTATCGGAATTGGAAGAGAACTCGCCTTCCAAGCAGTCACAATCATACCCCAAATTCAATGGAATTGGAAAGGAAAATCTGGGTGGAGAGGTAGAATCCTCATCAGACAGGGAAGGAGCTCTGCGTTTAGATGGCCTCCCATTGGGGTTGTCAAGTCTTGACAGAAGCTTGTTCAAAGACTGAGCCAGTATTGGAATCCCTGTGGCCAGTTGTGATGCCCACTCGGGGGTGGACGGTCTTCTAGTCGGTGACTACTCCTGTGGGGAAGCATCTATAATAGTGGTAGATGATTCCCCTTGTGTGGTCTGACTCAACTGGGGAGGAGTAGGTTCTGGAGGTTCAGAACTTTTCCCAGCCGGCTTGCATTTATTGCACAATGGTTCTTTGTTCCCAGAGGGCAAATGTTTGCGGCAATTGGCACAAGCCAGGAACCTAATTTGAGCTGGAGATGCACCCTTGGAAAAAAGGTTATCCCCTTGACCCTCAGACATGGTGACAGGAAGGAGAAAGTCCCCTTAAGGAAACTTTTGACAAGTTGTTTTGGCAGTTGCCTACAACAGGAGTTGCCAGTAAAATATGGGGGGGGAGAACAGTGGTTCCTTGGGAGAGCCCTGCTAATAATAGCACAAGCTATAACTTTGCGTGCTGCTCACTTCGCCCCTCAGGCCGTTTAACTTCGCGCTGCACTCTGTGTGAAGCTCACACACAATGTGTTCCGTCTCAATTCCCTCCAAAATGGCGGCTGAGATAACAAGTGCAGGTAACGCGAGGCTAAGTCCCGCGCCTCAAGGCGGAATCTGTGCTTGTATAAAAAATGGTGCGCATACCACATGTATTTCTATAGCGCCAACATATTGCACGCAATGAAAGTCAATGATAGTGCAGCTTGAGGGGACCGACGACCTGTGCAAGCAGTAAGCTGCTTGTCAGGAAAACGGAACTTCTGACATAGAGAACCACAAGGAGGTTCTGTGGGAGCTGTAGGCTGCTCTGCATAGGGAATAACACTCTTGTAGTAACAAGTAGTGTATGAACCAGAGAGCCTGTTTAGGGGTGCCTAGGGAAGGAAGGTTCAGCCATACTCACCCCCGGTACCATTCTTTTCTGTTTTCTTGGCAGCTCTTGCACCCCTATAAGGAAAAGAGAGGGTTTAGGAGAGCTGGATGGTCTGTGCCAGATGCACGGATAATAACTCCAGAAACAGTTCCCCCGCTGGGAGATGCCAATTGGGTACCCCTACTCAGTGTAGGGGGCCCTGAACCATCCCCTGGTGTCAGTTTTAGCTGATCACACAAACTTAGTAAAAAAAAAAAATTGAAGTCCTATCCTCCTGAGGACAAAACACAAACTGAGTTAAGCTCCGCCTGCTGGTGGTATAGCCAGTGGAGGTGGAGTCAGTTTTTTCCTTGGTTGTGTCCTGCTTCCTAGTGGTACTAGCTATACCCCACTGTCCATGTGTTCTGCAAGCAGATTGGAGAAATATAGTTTGACATTATATGGATTTACTATAAATTTACAAAACAAATGACAGCACCATGAAAATTTTTATTATTGCCATACGTATTTTATATAAAACTATAAAGTGAGAAAGAGTACCAAAGGGAACCAATGCAGACAGGGTGAGAATTTACAAACTACATGCAGAGAGTGCCCAGGTTGTGAAAAACTCAGGACCACAGTTCTGCAAAACACAGTAATATAATTTGCATAACTGTACAGGTACTACTAAATTAATGGCTGTTCAGCTAGAACCTTTTTTTGAGCAAAACTCTGGATTTACTTCACGAATATATAGGGGCCCATTTATTAAACTTTGATTTTTCCTGGTCAAAGTTTTTAGAGGTAAAACTCAAATTTTTCATGGAAAAATAAAAAGACACATCATACCGCCGAAGCTGCTAAAATCCAAATCCGAAAATACACCATCTCAAACCTGCCGAGGTCATGTAGAAGTCGATGGCAGTTGTCCCTGAAGTTGTTTCTTGACATCATGATCTGTGCTGGATAATCTGAAAAATTCTGGGTTTTCAAGTTTTCTAAGCGTCAGTTGTATGATACAAATGTACGCTTGATTTTTTCATGTTTTGTAGCTCTGATTTTTTTTTTAGCTCTGAAAATTTTGTGATAAATTACTTCAGTTTGTGGGAGTTTGGAGGGATTTGTTTTAATTAAAAAAATAAGATTAATAGTAAATCAGCCCCATGTTGTCATTAACAAAAACTTTACAGAGAGTGAAGAAAAAGCACGTACCAGCATCCGATGGCCGTAAAGAGTCAGTGTCACATGTAAAAAAGGTCTGATGATCTTGTGCTGAGAGGTTCATATCATAGTAAGTTAGAGGTTCTCTGCCAGTAACCCATGTGTACCTTTAATAGTATATAAAACATATATATGTTAATATCATAAAAAAGTGAAACTTTAACAGAAAAAAAGTCTTTTTGCTGTAATGTATTGTAAAAAGTACCCCTGTTGGTGCAGTTTTCTGCTCACAGGAGCACCGACCTGGGGTATCCAATCCAAGCCTAGGCCCAGGGCAGCAAATTTTTAGGGGTGGCACGCCACCCAGATGCCGCTCTATGGGGAGCACCAGGGACGTGCTGCTCCTGCATTGTGTCTGCTCGAGGTATGCAGGGTGCCAAGCCCTGCAAATCCAGCTCTGGGAGTATCAAGTAAGCCTTTACAATTCTTGGGAGGTGCCCTAACATGTGTCACTCCCCTTGGATTGGAACTTTCCTTCAGTTACAAATGAACCAGATTTTGAATACACGTTCATTATTAAAAAAAAGTCAGTGATTTATCAGTAAATATTAATTGCTATTGGAAGTAGTATCTGCCTATTATTTGTTATTAATTTTGACTATTGACATAAGAAAGATGATAAACACATCTGTGAAAAAAAATTAAAGGCATTGTGGAAAACAGATTTGTAAGTCATCGGGTTGTTCATCTTTTAGTGAACTTTTAGTATGTTATAGACGGTCCTATTCCTAGCAAATAGGGTTGTCACCTTTTGTGGAAAACAATTTCAACCTTCCTATATTGTTATGGTTTTTCCCTTTAAATAGCATTGGCATCAAGCAACATTTTTACTAGCCAGGCCAGTAAAATACCAGCCAGGTGGCAACCCTACTAGCAATATTGATACTGGTCTTGATTTTTTTTTAATCATTTTTGAATGATTTGCCTTCCTTTTCTGCCTCAATCCAGCTTTCACATGGGGGTAACTAACCCTGGCAGCCAAAAACACAATCTGTGAAGTTATAACATTATTGTTGCTTTTTATTAATTATCTTTGTATGAATACAATGATAATTTAATTTCACATCACAACCTGTATGCTAGGGTAAAGAAGAACCTAGAAATCAGATAGCTGTTGAAATACCTCACTGGAGAGCTGCTAAATATAATTAATAGGGACGCACCGAATCCATTATTTTGGATTCGGCCGAACCCCCGAATCCTTCCTGAAAGATTCGGCTGAATACCGAACCGAATCCGAACGCAAATAATGGGTGAGAAGGCAAAAACATTTTTTACTTCCTTGTTTTGTGCCAAAAAGTCACATGACTTCTGTCCCTGGCCCTAATTTGCATATGCAAATTAAGATTCGGATCGGCCAGGCTGAAGCCTGCTGAAAAAGGCCAAATCCTGGCCGAATCCTGGATTCGGTGCATCCCTAATAATTAACAAAAAAATTTAAATGAAGACCAATTGAAAAGTCAGAATATCACAGTTTACATTTAAGGTGAGTACAGCCTTTAACACAATTTAACATAATAGCAAATTTCAGAACCAGAAAGAGACAAAGTCTGGTTTCAATTACACTGACAAATAACTTTAAAACCATGAAAAATGTTTATTAATGTATATTGGAAAGTTGCTAGAATTACATTTTCTTTCATTAGGCAAAATATTTGAGCTTACATCCCGTCACATTTATTTGAATACCCAGGCAAGGAAATTGTTGCATTTTGCAGCAAAAATTCTACTTCTGACTACCCACCTGCACCTATATGTGATGGTTATCAGTTCACCACGGAAAACTAATTTCACCACTGCCCATTCATTTACAATATCGAACATCTTCCACGGCTGTCTGGGAATTCTATATGTTCATCAACACATAAACATATAAGGATGCATTTTCACATCCTATCTGTGTTATTGTGTCTTTTCTAATTTAATGAATACCACACTTTGGCTAAATGCTGAATTCTAGGTGCTTATCAACAAGCTAAAAAAATGACCTAAAATACTTGTTGAAATGTTAACTGTGCACCTGGCATTAAACGCTAAGATTACAGCTACTTGCTCACTTCTACCAAGGAATGTATTTTTTTAAGGGGAAGAAACACACACACTTACTGATTAACAGCTGTAAAGACAAAAAGGCAGTTAATTAATCAGGATTAAAAAGTTACATGATAGATTCATCAAAAGCCATTATTTGTAAAAAACGAAAGTATGCTCCGGTTTATGCATTACCAAAGGGCATAATGCATAAAATGAACGTCAAAAGGCGTTCACAAAACTGGTCCAAAACACATCTGGCTAACAAACTACTGCCAGGACAAAGAGTATAGAAGCCAATAAAATTAAACAAAAATCAAAAGTTTTAGAGTATTTCGCAGAATCTTCTCATTCGGGAAATGACACATGACCAAACAATGAAGATCCACAACATATTGCCTCATTTAAAATTTTAGATCATGCAGTGAATTTTAAAAAAGACTAACCAGCCTTTATTTTATTTCCCACAGGGTTCCCAATTTTAAATGTTTATGCCTACACCAAACTTCTAGCTTCTTGTTTATTCTGACTCCACTCAACCAGGCAAAGTATCTTATAATAATTTTCAAAAGGTTATTCTAGGTTAGTTTAGGTCATGATACACGAAAACACATGAAATAACATTCAGCGTACAATGACAGTTACTAAAAGGTTAAATGCTATCATGCAACTGCAATCTTTATTTAGCAATAGCTGATCACGGATTTTGGATATAATAAATGACATGAACAGCTTTGTCTATTTTTTTTTTTGTTAATGCTGGGCCATACAAATAGTTCTATCATGCAGTTTATTGACGGATTGGGTTGTCTGAGCTTTAGAGGCCATATAGGGCAAGGGCATACAAGGCTATTCCCATTCTAGCAGGCAGATGGCAACGCCCTCAGGCACTTACTTGATTAAACGCTTACCAACAAAGCGGGCCATTTCACAGATAGACCGTATGCTACGGACACAACTGACTTAACAAGATGCTGCAGATTAGTTCCCTACATCTTATGTCTTTATACCACTTCTCCTTAAAGAATGCAAACTCTTTTGGGCAAGTCACTCTTTACTTCTTGTATCGGTTATCATCTTTTTTATTCAATGTACATACACCCTTAGGGTGGTGGGGTGGCACACAGGGAGATTTAGTCACCTTTGATACATCTTCACTACAGCGGACGACTAATCTCCTGAAATACTTTTGCCTCATAAGCGTTGCTTTGGTTTTCCGAAGTTGCCTCACAAGGAAACTTCGGGCGACTTCGGAAAAGAGAAGCAACACTTATGCCACCTGTTTGCGATTCACATTTCGGGGATATCAGTCATCTGCAATTACAGGCGACTAAATCTCCCCATATGCCACCACCCTTAATGCATAGTGCTGTAGAATACGTGTCAAAGTTCCCCTTTAAATATAATTACCTATTGTATTCTGCTCCTCTGAAGAGATTTAATGGATTTCTCCAAACCTTACAATCTGCAAGAGGAAATGAAAAGCTACTTAGGCAAAAGTAATTGACTAGTATGTTCACTGCACTTTTATACAAGCCATACGCAAACACTACATTATCTTATCAAGATCTATCATTAATCGTATGAATGGTACACATATGGTGGCCATAGACGCAACAATTACAATCTTTCTTGGAAAAGATCTTTCCAAAAAAGATCATTTGTTTCAATACACACGTGTAGAACTGAATCGTCAAATATACAGGTAGAAACAATAGAATTCTACCTGTATCTGACAATTCAGCACTAACAGTGGGCGATGTTTAGGTGCCTTCAAAGACACCAGATCCAAATTTTCTGTCCAGCCCGATAAACGAATTGACCGATATCAAAGTCAGCTTGTTTCCCTCCATACACACTCCGAATATTGTACGAAAATTTGTCTATGGCCATCCTGAAGGGAGGAGCAGCTGGCACAGAGCTTCCAATCAAAGTGGATGGGTTACTTAAGAAACAAGTACAAGGGTAACAAGTGCAGTGGTTAAAGGAAAACTATACCCCCAGAACAATGTAGGTCTCTATAAAAAGATATTGCATAAAACAACTCATATGTAAAACCCTGCTTCATGTAAATAAACCATTTTCATAATAATATACTTTTTTAGTAGCATGTGCCATTGGGTAATCATAAATAGAAAATTGCCATTTTAAAAAATAGAAAGAAAAAGTGTATTCCCCTCCAAAGAGAAAGGGACAAAAAAGAAGCCCCCAAGTACTGGTTATATCTAGTTTAATCACCCCTGGTTTAAACCAATCTTCACCCTTAATTAATCAAAGGAATCTTAAGTGGTATAATATAAATTATGGAAACCAAATTAGTGATTTGAATTCTAATTTCAATCACCAGGTTATAGATGTGAAAGATTTTTCTATATGTACAATAAATAATTCATCATTCCATAAAGAATTTTCAGAATTTCATTATTATTTAAGTTAAAAAGATTCAGTGCAATAAATATAAGAAATTGTGGATCCCAATGAAAATGATTAAAATCAGTTTTCAATAAATTAAAAGCGAAAAAAATTGATTCCAAATAAGTTAAGGGTGAAAAAATTCATCAGGTGATCAAGTTTTAAATAGAGATAAAAAATAGTTAATTGAATTGCATCGGCATGTTCAGATTCATAGATAGTTGGGAAAATGAAGTAAAAGAGAGGTGAAGTTGTCCCAAATTTTAACTGCCTATTATTTTCTAGCTTGGGGACATCACAAAGTAAAGGCAGGCAGGGTGAGCAGGACTGTGGTCTCAGTTATTAACTGACATATTGGTCAAGAGGCTATTCTAAAAAACCACAAATCCTGGTCCCTTGTGAGTATGTAGATCAGAGAAAATATGAGAGGAGAACTGAATCTGAACTGATTTATCCAAGCCTTTTTCTCCACTGCAAGAGCCGAGCAAGAAATCTTTTTACGGGTAGTTGTGATTGCAAGCAGTTCAGTTCTCCTCTCATATTTTCTCTGATCTACATACTCACAAGGGACCAGGATTTGTGGTTTTTTAGAATAGCCTCTTGACCAATATGTCAGTTAATAACTGAGACCACAGTCCTGCTTGGTATCATCAGGGAATGGTAGTCACACAGCAGAGCAATAAAGATTTAGGCAAATACTGCAAAAAAATCACAAATCACAAAAAATCACAGGGATACAGTCAAATTTCCAAATGAATGTTGCTGGAATTGGCACACTTCTAGAATAAAGTGAAAGCAAAGGTTTTTTGGGGTTTTTTTTGTTTAATTTTTTTTAAATAAATAGGGCATAGTTTTACTTTAAGTTCTCAGTGTTGCATTTGCATCTATAATAATCTAGTAAAAACATAATCTTTCAAACAGTAGAATGAATATAAACGAAAAACATGGAACTAGACCTTACGGCTTTCTTAATATGGTCTTGTGACATTAATCAGCTCTTACAAATTGTTGGCAGGATTCAAGGATTTTTTTTAAAAATCACTGGCGTTTTGTAAGTAACACAATGAATCACTGCTCTTTACTACACACTCGTGATCCTTAGAGTTGAACAATGGAAACAGAACGGTGGGACTTCTCCTTTTTTGGATTTTTTTTTCTTTTTCGTTTAGAACCAGTAAGGTTTATTAGTTTGTTCAATAATCCCATGACAGTGATGGTGTAATTTAATGTTCCATTCACAAGCAGTATCTGTTCTGTAATCAAGTGGGAATGAATAGGCTACTGATAATCACCTGATAAGGGCTGCCTGCTTGGCTCATTTTCTCCAATGCCAGGGAAGAAACCCATGGAGGATGATGCAGGTTCAGTCCCTCCCATCAGTGGACGTAAATGGTTTACAGAAACCTGTTCAATGAAAGATGTGCCGTACTTCTTAAAATAGCACCATTCAAAAACCTGTATAGAGAGAACATAGCAACATAAGGTGTTCAGGATTTAATGAATCATTGATTTCTTACAATATTCAAGAGGCATGAATATAATTACATATGTTCTTATAATTAATTCATTAGTGTTGTCATCTTAGTCACTTAAACCTGGGCATCAGTGTTGGGACTTTGAGTGGATTCTGATTTCCCCACTAAGTGGGCCTAACCCCCCCCACCCAACTACAATGTTGTCTCAGGTTGCCCTATTCTATTTTTTAACCTATAAGTAGACGGACACATATTTAATGCTTTAATTGAACAGAAATGTTATTAGATAAACCTCTGCCAGTCATCCAGATTGTAGGTCTAGAATTCCTGATCTAAAAAAGAAGACAGAACTAAGCTTTTTTTCCAGAAAGAAAACAGAATTAGTCAAGACATTTGCAGTAAAGGGACTTATCTAAGTAAAAATGACAAATCGGGCGTGGCTTGGATGGCCGAGTGATCAGTCGCATTCTGCAGAGCTCCCGCGTCCCGATACCAAACTCAGCATAACCTACAATTTCTGGCCTAAAATATGGGGAAGCCGCAA
>CM044433.1:70082980-70151547 GCA_024363595.1 Xenopus borealis | reverse complement strand
AGCAGCACTATTAACTGATGTGTTTTGGAAAAAAACATGTTTTCCCATGACAATATCCCTTTAATGTATTTATGACAGTATTCTGTTAATAGTTCAAATATGGAGTCCAAGTAAATATAAAGAAATCAAGATACTTGAAGTTCTCTGTAATAACTATTTCATATAAAAAAGCATTTTCATAAGAAGCAAAAGAACTATAAGTAAGGATGCAACTTATGCTACTGTGAACTTTTTCTGTCTTTTTTGCTGCCCTTAAATGAGGCCTTAAACTGCATATTGCATCTCTACAGAAGGAAGTAATTCAGGATATATTTAACCATAATAATACAACCGATAAAACAAACTTATTGCCATATCAACAAGTAGTTATTTTTATATTTGTAAAGGAAAGTGAGAGGCAGCCAGTTTTATGCTGTATAAGTTGTATATCTATCAGTTTCTTTGTCCTAGCTTATGGATGTTTTTTTAAATTGCTATTTGTGAATGGCAAAGCTGTGATATATGTTTGACAAAGCATTTCAGTATGTGAGTGGGAGTAAGAATGTTGTTCCATATGAGTGCATTTGGGCATTTGTATGAAAAACTGTCACATTTGAATGCTTCAGGCTGGAACACTGTGTGAATCTGCATAACTTCAGTTCGTCAAATTTTGACTGTGTGAAACCGATTAGTATGTTTTCTTTATGTTTAAATGTTTATCAAAATACAGGTGCATGGGTGTTTTCTTCCTTAAAAAGGTGTGAGCTTTAGGCAAAATGTTTTCACTGTATTTACATAGTAACATAGTTAGGCTGAAAAAAAGACACACGTCCATCAAGTTCAACCTTTAAACTTTTTTTTAACCTGCCTAACTGCAACTAGTTAGAGGAAGGCTAAAAACCCCACCTGAAGCTTCTCCATAAGAGACTTATGGAGTGCCTGTGTGTACAACTTGTACCCTGAAAGGCTGCTTACCAGATCATTAAAGACAGGAAGGGCAAAAAAATGTATTCTTTCACTCGTGGTTTGTGGTTGGCTGAAGCCTTTTATTGTCAAACAACTGTGTTTACTCTTTTTAAATTGTAATCACTACACAAACTACCCAAATGACCCTGATCAAAAGTTTACATAACCCAGTTCTTAATACCATGTATTACCCCCTTCAACATCAATGACAGTTTGAAGTCTTTTGTGGTAGTTGTGGATGAGGTGCTTTATCTTCTCAGATGGTAAAGCTGCCCATTCTTCCTGGCAAAAATCTTCCTTTTCTATCTTATCGAGATTCAGTGCTGCCCTGATACTGGATCTATGCATAACCATTAGCTCCTTCAATTGCCTAATAGTCTTGCCAAAATATATTAAGCCACATGGACAATTTATTATGTAAATGCCCATAGACGTAGTGCAGGCATTATGGGAGCAAAGTAATATCAGAGATAAATATATTAAGACTACTAAGGACATGTATTATGTAAGCCAATATGAGATACAGTCCAGTCATGTTTGCAAAAGTGTACGAAAACGGAGATAGTTGCCAGTGATGATAACTTAAATAAAAAATTGCCAACCAAGTCAAGTTTAGCTACAGAAAGGGTAGAAATCTAGAAGAAGCCCTAAGCCCCTCAGATCCAACAGATAAGTACATAACAATACAAAAGCAGCATTTCTTAATATAGCGCCCGGGAGTATATAAATGTGGGGGATGTGTTTTATGTAACAGTTTAATTACAGGAGACAGCTTTACACACCTCCAAACAGGTAAGAAACAAAACATAAAAGACAGAATGACCTGCACTACGTCTATGGTCATTTATATAATAAAATGTCCCAGTGGCTTAAAGGGGTGGTTCACCTTCAAGTTAACTTTTAGTATATTGTAGAAGGGCCAATTCTAAGAAACTTTTCAATTGGTCTTCATTATTTATTTTTCATAGTTTTTTTATAATTTGCAATTTTCTTCTGTTTCTTTGCAGCTTTCAAATGGGGGTCACTGACACCATCTAAAAACAAATGCTCTGTAAGGCTACAAATGTATTGTTATTGCCACTTTTTATTACTTATCATTCTATTCAGTTCAGCCCCTATTCATATTCCAGTCTCTTATTCAAATCAATGCAGGGTTGTTAGGGTAATTTGTACCCTAGAAACCAAATTGCTGACACTGCAAAATAGAGAGCTGCTGAATAAAAAGCTAAATATCTATAAAACCATAAACAATAGAAAAAGAAAACCAATTGCAAATTGTCTCAGAATATCACTCTCTACATCATACTAAAAGTTAACTCAAAGGTGAAAAACCCCTTTAATATACTGTGGCAAGACTATAAGGCAATGGAAGGAGTGAATGGGTATGCATAGATCCAGTATCAGGGCAACACTGAATCCCAATGAGATAGAAAAGGAGAAAAAATAAAAAACAATATATATCGCAACAATTGGTCACAAAGCATTGGGCTGAAGCAAAACACAGCCCAGCAACTTTTAGGTGGATGCTTATTCATCAGATACAGATGAAATCACGAGGGGAAGTTATGCCCAAGCACTACTGAAAAGAGAGGCTTACTGGATACATGAACTTTCGGCCAGATATCGATAGGAGAAGCCCGTCCGATGGCCACACACATGGGCAGATAAGCTGTGTATGGGGGCCTTAAGGCAGTAAATAATAAGGAAAAGATTTGTGCAAGTGAAAGAAAAAGAAACAATTTGTACAATAAACCAATGTGTGACCTTGTTTTTATTGTATGTTTTTAATATGTGTCTTTTGTTTCCTATAATAAATACCAAGGCGCAGATTCACTAAAGCGCGAAGTGCTAAATCGACAGCGTGACGTCAATTCGCAACTTCGCCATTTGCTAACAGTGTCCCTGGCGAAAATTCGCTAGCGAAGGACATCGACTTGAGCAACTTCGCACCCTTACACCAGGCGAAGTTGCACACTGACGAAGGGACGTAACTACGCTAATTCACTAGGATGAAAATTTTTGTGAACATTACCTCTTACGCTAGACGTTACTTCGCCAGGTCAGACCTGGCGAAGTTCAATACAATAGATAGGAGTTTGAAAAAAAACTTGAATTTTTTTTTCAAAAAACGCTGGTGTCTTTTACCTTTTGTTGGGTGATAGTCTGAAAAAGAGCAAAAAAAATTTTTGGGTTACCCTCATTACCCCCCTACATTTCCTAACATATGGCAACTCAGCTATACAGTGGGCACATGTTTAGGACAACAGTGTCACAATCACCGCCCGGAGATCTTCCAGGAGCCCCGGGCGGCACGTCCTGTATTGCCGGCGTCGCTCCCACAATGCCGGCGCCCATGGCCGCCACGTGGGTTGCAGCGCCGGCGCAATGACGCCACAGCTCCTGAACGGGCGCGTCACGGCGTCCGCACCTTTGTCACCAAATTCAAAAATAAAAGGACGCCGGAGACCCGGGTTCAATGCCCAAGTTGAGCTTAAGATAATTATCCCCAGGTTTGCTCCTAAATTACTTCTTTACTGATTTCTGGACTCTTTGCCTGAACCTGACCTTGCTATTTGCAGCCTGCGTATTGACCCTTTGCCTGAATATTGACTCTGAATATTGCCTAAACCTTTACTGTACCTTGCATTGGACTTTAACCCTATTGCTTCCTCCTTGGACCTGACTAAACTCCCACTGGGAGTTACTTGCCTGGCGAAGTAACGGAAATGTTCGCTGCCCTGATTGCAAATTCGCATCTTAGTGAATTTGAGTAACGCTGGCGAAAATTCGCCTGGCGAAGTGCGGTGAACGTCGGCGATTGCAACGCTAGCGGATTTTCTTGCTTTAGTGAATTTGCCCCTAAGAGTGATAATACTGCCATGTCTGTAACTAAATAGATATTTTGTATGAACTTCACAGGTTTCACGACTGAATATGTTACTAAATAGACTGTTCTTACTTTCATTGCACGTCGGTGACACCAAGTGGTGAGATAGTATTTTTTCTTTGAAAAGAAAATCTTTTTCTTTGATGTTTTTTCACTGGCTAATGAATAAAGTGTAGTTTAAACTTTGATGACGTCATGTTTGGCGCCAAAAACTCAGGGATAGGTGGGGTTATATATACACTGTCAGCACTGCATTTATGTATCCTTGAGAAAGGCCCTAAAGTGGGCCGAAACATTGGACACAAATGTTTATGCAAATAAACACAATTTAATTCACTTGAAAAATGGAGTGTGGCTGTCAAAGGATTTCTGTAGGCAGCTTCTAAAGAGAGGAGGGTGAATTGAACTGCAGATTTATTTTATAAAAA
This sequence comes from Xenopus borealis, assembly GCA_024363595.1. Taxonomy (NCBI): domain Eukaryota; kingdom Metazoa; phylum Chordata; class Amphibia; order Anura; family Pipidae; genus Xenopus; species Xenopus borealis. Next base: position 70,147,287 of record CM044433.1, on the reverse strand, counting down.
ATGGCACTGATTTCCTAAATAAAGCATAATGCTTAAATGCTTTTTTTCAGTGGAGAAGAGGTAAATGCAATATTAATTTTTACTTTACTTTTATTAATTCAATACTCACAAGTATGAGTCCCGATATAACAGATGAGGTGCCGGTTAAAGCAACATAAAACTTCGGAGTCAACGTGTTGATGAAGACCACCACTTAAAACAAAAAGAAGCTTTATTAGCAGAGATAGCACTTACAAAACAAGCAGCCAAATTTAGTAACTTTAATTTATATAAATTTGCATTTGACTTTATGGTCATGTTTTCCAAACACAACCAAGCCCCTGTTGTGAACTACTTATAGCTGTTTGAATATTGTATTTTCATTCAGTAACATCAAAAAAATATAATGCAGTGTTGCTCTGCACTGGTAAAACTGCAGTGTTTGCTTCAGAAGCACTACTATTGTTTATATAAATAAGGTACTGTGTAGCCATAGGGGCAGCCATTCAAAGGAGATAAGCTCTGTAGAACATAATGTTATCTGTTATCCATTACTTATCCTGTGCCATATAGCCGTTTTTCAATTTCCATCATTGCTACTTTGTACTTGTTTATATGAACTATAGTAGTGTTTCTGAAGCAAACACATCAGTTTTAACAGCACAGAGCAACGCTACATGATATTTTCTTTACTTTAAAACACTTAAATTTTTTGGTGTTTCTGTTCCTTTAAAAAAAATTATTCTTTCATGTTAGATATGCATGGGTGGCTAAAAAAATTGACTTCCCTGTTTATGTGATGAAAAGTCAAGTGATTTTTTGGGTTCGGATTAGGTTTGGCCAGGCCCTTGAATTCAGCCGAATCCTTCTGAAAAAGCCAGAATATTGGGTGAATCCCGCATCCCTAATATCTTTCCTCTGTCTACGAAGTAAAAAATAAGTGCTGATTTCAACAAAAGCAAGTGTGATTGTGCCGAAATACGTGCAAATGCACATACTGCCACTATTTGTTAAATGTACTTGTGTCCAAATATGCTTCTTGCACTACCGTATAGTTGAGCTAAGTATATGTGTCCATAAATGATCCCTAATATGTCTCTATTGCAGAGCAGAGAAGTGCAACAGCAGAGGAGAATTTTAAAATAACAGAGAGCTTTCAGCTAATACTGTACAAGATGTGTCTCGGTCTGGTGTATGCATACCAATGTTCTGCAAGTATGCAATCAGATTTGTATTTATAGTAATCAATATCTAGTAGAACTGAGGTAAGGGTTGCCACTTTTTGCAATCCTTTTCACTGGCTGGCCAAGGGGGCAGGGTATGATGTAAATGGGGTGTGACAGGGAGGGTGGTATCAAATGGGCAGATTAATGACGTGAGAGAGCTAGAAGATCCGGGTAGGTTGAGGGTTAGGTGGGAGGGTTGAGGGCTTAGGTGGGTGGGCCAGGGGCTACATTTAAAAATATTACGAATTTATTGGCAATGCTGAAAAACAGTGCAGGGACATACCCTTAAAGGAGAACCAAAACTGTTATATTAAAATCCCCTACCCTACATAGACCCCCCCTGCTCCCCCCCAAACTAGGTGTTACCCTCGGTAAAAGTCCCTAACTCTTTACTTACCCCTCGTTGCAGATTCAGCACATCGGAGTTCATGGGCGTCATCTTTTTCTGTTCCGTAATCTTCAGGTCTTGCTTCAGCAATTTCCGTGACGCATGCAGTTATTGAAAACTCTAGACTGCTCCAATTGTGCATGCATCAACACGGCGCTTACTTCATGAAGATTACCAAAGAGAAGAATATGAAGCCCATGAACTCCAATGCACTGAATCTGCAAAGAGGGGTAAGTAAGGAGTTAGGGGCATATATCAAGGTTAACACATAGGCGAGGGGAGGGTAGCAGGAAGGGGGTCTATGTAGGGTGGGTCTATGTCGGGTAGGGGATTTTAATATAAAGGGTGTGGTTCTCCTTTAAGGTGGCCATACACGGCAGATTAAAGCTGATATCGGTCACAGGAAAGTAAGTGAGTGAGCATATGAGCCATAAAATGAAAGGTATAATACCACCCAAAGTTCTAAGGGAGCTAGCTTTTTCTCCCTTAATAACAACAGAACAGGTGCCAACTAGGGTTGCCATTTCAGGAAAATCTGAACGAGAGGGTGGGATGATAACATCAGGGGCACAGCAGTAACATATAGGGGTGAGGTAATGACATTTATGGTCATGTTTGTGCCTTGTGGGTCCAGGGTGATAACAAAAGTGTGGTTATGGGCCAGATTATTGTTTTGGTTTCATAAGGCTAAATAAACCGTTGTGACCTGAACAGCCCTAAGAAAAAACGTACTGTTTTGGTAAAAAGTAAACAGGTTGCAACCCTAAGTGTAATGCCTGTGTTTACAAATATACAGGAGTGCCATCAGGGGATACAGGGGTACTGCAGTCAGGAGCCCCATGGCAGTTGGGGCACCCAGATCGGTAAACATATAATGTACAAGATGTGTCTCATGGGTCATGATGGGGGGCATTGCTTGCAGATTGATGTGCACTATTTTGGGTGGGTTGTGGGCAGCTTGATAGAATTGGCATAACTGCCTGTAATTTTTGTTGCCGGCAGGGCCCTCTGACACAAGCACAAGAGACCAAACGATTAAAGGGGTGGTTCACGTTGAAGTTAACTTTTAGTATGTTATAGAATGGCCAATTATAATCAACTTTCAACTGGTTTTCAATATCTCATATGCCTTCTTCTTCACACCCTATTGCTACATTAAAATGGGGGGGGGGTTCAGACCCTCTCCAATTCATGTTCCAGTCGCTTATTCAAATCAGTGCATAGACCATAGAAACCAGATTGCTGAAACTGCAAAATGGAGAGCTGCTGAATAAAAACCACAAACAATCAAATGAAACTCAATTGCAAATTATCTCAGAATAGATCTACATCAGGGGTGTCCAAACTTGGCCCTCCAGCTGTTAAGGAACTACAAGTCCCACAATGCATTTGCCTGACTGTGGCTGTCAGACTCCTTCATTGCATTGTGGGACTTGTAGTTCCTTAACAGCTGGAGGGCCAAGTTTGGACACCCCTGATCTACATCATAATAAAAACTCATAGGTGAAGAACCCCTTTAATAACAATGGCCACTAACTACACAATATGTCAGAGGTGTCCAACCTGTGGCCCAGCTTGAAACACTTGTACACAAGGAAACGTCATATTGCAAAGGATAAAGGAGTAGACAGGAGAAGGGACTATGCCCATTGACAAGTTAGTAGTATTCCCATATTCCAGTGTATAGCTCCATCAGCTTATCCAACTGGTATTGCAGTTCTTTTTTGACTTGACAGATCTGCCAGAGACTGTCACTTTACACAGAGTACTACAGACCTGCTGAAACCCATCTGAGCACAGATAAATCAACTACACATAGATTGTAGTTACTGGGGGAAACGAATGCGACATGAAGCATGAAGTACGAAATGTACGCAGCTGGAACGCATAATTCATTCTGGGACGCAGGAAGTCCGCGTTGCTATGCAACAGCTCCAGTGGCGCGGCCTAGTACCACACCGTACTGTACTCACCTGACGCCAAGTTCTCGTATAGACGAAGGGGTACTCGGAAATGATAAAGCGCCACCAACGAGATTACCATGAAGAATACCCAAGCGTATGCCCAGCAACGAGATGCCCAACCTCTCAATCGGTTTAAGAACGTTGTACTAGAAAAACCGGAGGTATCAGAGTCTGCCATTTTGATTGTTTATCTTTTCAAGTCAGCCAATACTAAAGGCGTGGCCAACCGCATGGAAAATGGGTGGGGATTGTATGTGGGTGTGACTACAGTATTATGCCATTTCACTACGTCTAGCTGCTACGGAATGTTTAGGGTAGTCACGGCTTTTACTATTATGGCGCGGTAAACCCATTGAATCTAGCGCAGCCCGCGATTGTTAGGAGGTAAATAGGCACTCCCTGCGCTTGTCTTTACTGAGTCCTAGATTAGTATTTTGCTTTTCTGCCCTTCCATCCCTAGATAGTATTTTATGCGCCAATCTCAGTATTCGTTTTATAATGCCTATTATTTGCGTTTTCGAGTATTTCAGTCAATTTAAGAGGACACATATGCTGCCTGTTATCAGGGACAGGGATTCAAGCTGAGTGAGGGCAGGGCTGTTTTATGTCTTTTGGTGGGCCCTGGACAGAGATCCAAATCGTGGATCTCTGTCCAGCCTTTGAAGTGATGATCTTTCTTGCGACCATTGCTCTGTTTAAATACAAATGTGATAGAGCTGAATTGTCAGATATACAGCATTGTCAGATTTTCAGCATATTAACTTCAGCTGTGCCAACATAATCACTGTAGAAATGGCCAGTGAGCACTCCATTGCCTCCAGACATGATGCCAGTAAGTTCACTGAAAATGTCCAATAAGCACTCCATCAACTCCACACATGCCAAGTAAGATCACTGATCCCAAGAGGGTTTTGACCAGCTAAGAGTTGGAACTGTTTTAAATTTTGGATGGGGATTGTTTCCCATTTCAAGTGAAAGTATTTCCCTGACAGTTCAGTAACTGGCAAGAGGTTTCAGGATTCCCTAGTCTTTAAAATAGGAAGTTACCACATGTTTTTCTCAGTTGCAGGAGGAGGTGGTGTGCTGAAGGGTGCCTCGTGGAGCTAGGCCTCAGTAGGTGAAAAGTGTTAGAAAAGTTTTGTAATAGCTAAAGGAGCTAAGTAAAGGTGGCCATACACGGGCGGATAAAAGCTGCCGACAGACTCAGTCGGCAGATTATCGGTCCGCGTATGTGGTCCTCCGATGGGCTACTCCGATCGATATCTGTCCCATATGCCCTGCATTGTGATCCAATTGTTGGGCCCTAGGGCCCACCTCAAGGTGGGCATATCGGGGAGAAATCCGCTCGTTTGGCGACATCGCCAAACGAGCAGATCTCTCAATGTATGGCCAACTTTAGAGTCAAGTTATAGCAGCCAGAGGCTCCAACAAGGAGGCCACGGTGCATTACCACTCTGCAGTGTCACTCTGTAGTATAGGGAATAGGGGATTCCTGGAGTAAGGAACCACTGTGAGCATCCACTAGCAATGGTGTTCTGCACACTACACTCGTAATTGTGAGTACCATGTTCAGTAAGTGTCTGAAGCAAATTTTAAGTGATGGATGTTTGTACCATCTGAACAGTACTACTGCAGAAATTGTGTACCATCCAAAAAAATTAAACAGTTATTTTGTTTCAAGAACCACCAGTGCTTGTTATTATATCTTAATATGTCTAATGCTAAATAGATTCTGTAGTGTAAAAATGGGTCCATAACCATAGTTAATTTGGGTTAAAAAAGGGTGAACACCTATAAATTCAACCCTCTAAATGATCTTCTTTAGAGGATCATCTGGTATTTTTGCATATATTTGGATGGCTGAACCTAGTTGCACTAAAAGTGAACCAGGCTTGTCCATGAATCCCTGCTCATGCTAAAAACCAGATTATCTGCCCTGAAGGAACAACTCTAATCAATAAAACAATAAACAAAACTCATTCAAACTGCCTTCTGATCACATATAGTTGAGCTCATAAATTTACATACCCTAGAAGAATTGATTTCTTAACAATCTTTCAGAGAATATGAATGATAACACAAAAATTCTTTGACTCATGGTTAGTGGTTGGCTGAAGCCATTTATTGTCAACCAACTGTGTTTAATCTTTTTAAACCATAATCACCACACAAACTACCCAAATGATCCTGATCAAAAGTTTACATACCCTGGTGATTTGGCCTGATAACATCAACACAACTTGACTCAAAAGGGTTAGAATGGCTACTAACCCTTTCCCTGCCAGCTGTTTTGTCCTAAATGTGAACATCTACTGTCTAGCAGTTTTTGGGCTTTTTCTAGGGTGGGGGGGGGGTCTTTTAGTTTACCCAGGAAAACAATATAATGTTTTTTTTCAGGACAACATGAGTTTTCAAATTCTGTGAGACTGTTGGTGTAATTCCACTTCTGTAAAAAGATATAGGTTTCTCAATGTCTAATAAAATGAAAAAAAATCATGTTTCACATAGTACAATCACGTATATCATAAACATAATTTATTTTATGTACGAGAACATTTGGAAAGTTCTATTTCTCCTGAACACACCAATACCAAATATATATATTTTTATGGAGATTTCTCACTCGTATAGATCAAAATCTGCAGGCAGTACACTACCAAATTTCCAAAGCAGCGCTCCACAAAATGGCATACTTCTGATTTCAAGGCCAAACACTACACTAACAGTAGGTTTGCCCTAGAAAACAACCCATTATTAGAAAGAGCAGATTCTGGCAAATCAAAAGTGGGTAAATAGATTTATGTAAGCCAAACTACCAAGTTAAAATTCTTTCCTAAAGTTATATTTTTTTATAGAAATTGGTGAATGTTTTGAAAAATGACCACAAAGCTTCCAATATACAGCATCACATCTCCTGCACATCATTAGGTAACAATGTGAAACACCCTAACTATGATGTCAGGAGTCCACCGAACAGTTTCATGCCCAATGTGTATTGGTTCACCTAAGTATGTGGCATATAATGCCCAATATGTATTGGTTTAAGTATGTGGCATATAGGGGCTGTAATTCCAGCTACTGCAAAATCAACACATCTGCATAGATTTTGGGGGGCAAAGGTAGAACAAAATACATTGACCCCATAAAGTCATCTATTTTCAGAAAGTACACATTCCCCCAAATCCAAATTGGGTATGCATGTCTTTCTACTCCAAAGCACCAAGCCGCAAACCTTTAAATTCTGCAATTTTGGTGACACTTCCAAAAGTCACCTCAAAACGTCCACCCTGCATCATCGTAATTCCCACATTTTATTAGGGATAAAGATAAATCACCCCAAATATGAAACCTGGGGTCTGCTGAACAGTTTGATGTCTAATATGTATAGGCGTACCTAAGCATGTCACATATAGGGGCCTCAAAAGGAAGACCCCCCATTTGGTCTATCATTTCAGGTACTGCAAAATCAACACGTTTACATCATTTTGGGGTGGGCAAAGGTAGAAAAAAGTGTGTTCACCCCAGAAAACCCTCTGTTTTTGGAAATTACACATTCCCCAGAATCCAAATTGGGTATGCATGTCTTTCTGCTCCAAAGCGTCAAGCCACAAATTTTTCCTAAATGTCACAAAAATTTCTAAAAATAATCTAAAAACATCCACCCTGCAGCATCATATATTGAACATACCATTAGTTATCAAGACAAATGACCCTGGATATGAAAGCCGGGGGTCTGCTGAACAGTTTGATGTCTAATATGTATAGGTGTACCTAAGCACGTGGCATATAGGGGTCTCAAAAAGGAGGACCCCTTCAATTGGTCTATCATTTCAGGTTCTGCAAAATCAACACATTTACATCATTTTGGGGTGGGCAAAGGTAGAAAAAAGTATGTTCACCCCAGAAAACCATATATTTTCAGAAAGTACTCATTCCCCCAAATCTAAATTGGGTATGCATTTCAAAGCACCAAGCCAAATCTTTCCTTAATTTGGCAATTTTGGGTATATTTTCAAAAATCACCTCAAAACTTCCACTTGCAGCATCTTATATCAAACATACCAATAGTTATCAAGATAAATCACCCCAAATATGGATAAATCCCCCTCAAAGTGCATGGCATGTAAAGACCCCAGAATCTACCTTGTGCATACATATTTGATGGCTTACATTTACACTAATTTCCAAACATTGCCATTTTTATATGGGATAAAGGCTACAAAACGTTGTGTTGACCCCTAAAAATCATATATATTTGTAAAGTACATTCAACCCAGAACACCATATATTTACGGAAGTACACATTCCCACGAATCTAAATTGGATATGCATGTCTTTCTTCCCCAAAGCACCAAGCCGCAAATCTTTCCTAAATATGGCAATTTTGGGGATATTTCCAAAAACCACCTCAAAAATTCCACCCTACAGCATATTATATCGAACATACCATTAGTTATCAAGACAAATGACCCCAAATACGAAAGCCTGGGGTCTGCTGAACAGTTTGGTGTCCAATATGTATAGGTGTACCTAAGCACATGGCAAATAGGGGCCTCAAAAGAAAGATTCCCCCATTTGGTCTATCATTTCAGGTACTGCAAAATCAACACATTTACATCATTTTGGGGTGGGCTAAAGTAGAAAAAAGTATGTTCACCCCAGAAAACCATATATTTTCAGAAAGTACACATTCCCCCAAAGCACATGGCATGTAAAGACCCCAGAATCTACTGTGTGCATACATATTTGATGGCTTACATTTACACTAATTTCCAAACATTGCCAGTTTTATATGGGATAAAGGTTAAAAAAAGTTATGTTGACCCCTAAAAATCATATATATTTGGAAAGTACACATTCTGATGAATCCAAACTGGTTAATTATGTCTTTTTACCCCAAACTACCATACTGCAAATCTACGCTAAAGACCGGTTTTTATGACATTTCTGAAAATTGTCAAATTGCAATTGGCCACATTTATCTCACCCAATTTCTTACATACAATTGTAAAACACCCTAAATATTGACGACAAGGGTCTACTGAACAGTTTGATGTCCAATATGCATAGATATACCAAAGCAGCTGGCATGTGCGGACCCCAAATAAAATGAGTGCATTTGAATTTTCTCCACTGTCTTTTGCCTTCTGTGAAGAATGATCCATGACTGTATATTATTCGCCAATAGTCCCTGCTAACAGCACATGGGTGCCCAAAACCATATATTTTTGGAAAGTACACATTCTTACAAATCTAAAATGGGTAATTATGTCTTTCTACTCCAAGCTACCATACTGCAAAGCAACGCTAAATGCAGCGATCTTTGACATTTCTGAAAATTGTCTAAAAATATTGCAATTGGTCGCATTTATCTCACCCAATTTCTTACATACAATTGTAAAACACCATAAATATTGATACCAAGGGTCTACTGGACAGTTTGATGCCCAATATGCATAGATATACCAAAGCAGCTGGCATGTGTGGACCCCAAATAAAATTAGTGCATTTGAATTTTCTCAGTTGTCTTTTCGCCTTCTGTGAAAAATGACCCACAACTGCATATTATTCACCAAAAGGCCCTCCTAATAGACCCCAAAAAACATATATTTTTTGAAAGTACACATTCTGATGAATCTAAAATGGGTAATTATGTCTTTCTACTAGGGATGCACCAAATCCACTATTTTGGATTCGGCCGAACCCCCGAATTCTTCCCGAAAGATTTGGCAGAATACCGAACCGAATCCGAACCCTAATTTGCATATGCAAATTATGGGTGGGAAGGGGAAAACATTTTTTACTTCCTTGTTTTGTGCCAAAAAGTCACGTGATTTAGCTCCCTGGCCCTAATTTGCATATGCTTCGGATTCGGTTCGGCCAGGCAGAAAGATTCGGCCGAATCCGAATCCTGCTGATAAAGGCCGAATCCTGGCCGAATCCCGAACCGAATCCTGGATTCGGTGCATCCCTACTTTCTACTCCAAACAGCGGTTTTTTTCTGAAAATTGTCTAAAAATATTGCAATTGGTCACATTTATCTCACAGAATTTCTTATATACAATTGGAAAACACACTAAATAGTGATGCCAAGGGTCTACTGAATAGTTTGATGCCCAATATGCATATATATACCAAAGCAGGTGGGAATGTGGACCCCAAATGCATAAAAATTTTCTTGGCTGTCTAGCACGCTGACTGCATATAATGTGCCATAAGACCCCCTAACAATACAAAGATCCCAGAAAGCCATATATTTTTGGAAAGTACATTTTCTGCCGAATAAAAATATGCTAAAACTGTCTTTCTACTCAAAATTTACATACTGCAAAGCTATGCTAAAGGCAGCAGTTTTTATGATATTTCTGAAAATCGCCTAAAAAATAGTGCAGTTGGCCGTATTTATCTCACCTAATTTCTTACATACAATTGGAAAACACCCTAAATATTGACGCAAAGGGACCACTGAACAGTTTGATGCCCAATATGCAGAAATATTAAGAGGGAAACTTAGAAAATGAAGAACAAAAAAAGTAAAAAAAACCCTATAAGTGTTTGTTTGTGTATGTATAGGAGTACAGCTCTAAAAAGTGTATAAATGTGTACATATGTATACTTAAGTGTCTAAATATGTGCAAAAGTGTGAAAAATCAGAAATAGACAGGAAAGTCACACAAGGCCAAGTCGACCTGTCATTGGCTACAGCAAAATAAAGTGAAGGTTCTGGAGTGGCCATCTCAGTCTCATGACCTCAATATCATTGAGCCACTCTGAGGAGACCTCAAATGGGCAGTTCATGCAAGAGAGTCCAAGAATTTACTGGAACTGGAGGCCAGGAAGAATGGGCAGCTTTACCGTCTGAGAAAATAAAGAGCCTCATCCACAACTACCACAAAAGACTTGAAGCTGTCATTGATGTTAAAGGGGGCAATACACAATATTAAGAACTGGGGTATGTACATTTGTGATCAGGGTCATTTGGGTAGTTTATGTAGTGATTATGATTTAAAAAGAGTAAACACAGTAGTTTGACAATAAATGTCTTCAGCTAACCACTAACCATGAATGAAAGAACCACTAACCATGAATGAAAAATGTTTAAGAAATCATAAATTCTGCCAGGGTATGTAAACTTATAAGTACAACTGTAGCAACATGCAGCAATGCTAACCCTGCAAAATGTTCCCATTGTAGGACCTGTATCCGACCCGTACCAGGTTATTTCGCTCTGCAGTCTACTTCTGTGCACAAATCTGGTTCCAAGACACAGAATCTTTGGGATCAGTGGAGGAATGTACTTTCCTAGTACTTTTCCCAGAACCAACCCGCAATGGTTGGACAAATTCAACCAGAACCCACCCAACCAGGCATCAACTTGTCGGTCACCGCAGGTTTTGGATCAACCCGCACATCACTACTGCATACCTCTCAACATTTATAAAATGAAAAGTGGGACATGGATGTTTTAGATCAAGAGCCCCATATATAAGGCAAACATATACATATAGGTACCAAATGGCACAATGCTCTCCCCATGACCATGTCGAATTAGGTATGTCTTTAGTGTACTGTAAGAATACCTGGTTGTCTAGTGGGGCGGCAGGGACGACCCGTTGCGCTCACAGCGGGGATGTCCGCCACCTGGTTCCTCCTGTTTCTTCATCACAAGTGGTGTAAATTCAAATATTTAAAGTGGCAAAGGTCCTATGTTCATTGCTCAATGTAAAAGGTCCTTTCCTGTCCTTGAGTCTGCTGCCTGTATCTGACCTCTGCCTAGTTTTGACTATGCTTTGGATTCCGATTGTGTACCTCGCCACCAAATTGGTTTTGGCCTGTGACCCCGACCTTGCTTCTGCTATCTGTATTGGTACAACATTGCCCTGTCCTATCTGTTTTACGTTTGGTTCCTATGCTTGCCCAGAAATCTCTCCCTGGTTCTCCCACATTTAGAACTGGCGGCATCTGAGTAGTGGAGGGCTCTACCCGAAGACAAAGGCTGTTGCTATAGGCCGTGACCAAACCATGTAGTTTGTTTTGGGTTTGGGATACCTTACGTTACAGTACATTGAGTCCAAAAAACATGGACACCGCCGGAGCAGCTTCTGCATCAACTAATACTGAAGCCATTCTGGCTGGTCTTCTTCAGTGACTCGGAGAACAAGAGGCCAAGCAGGATAAAATTGTTCAATGTCTCCAAGGACTCTCAGCTAGGCTGGACACTATATAACAACAAATAATTGCTTCAGCTTCAGTCCTGGCAAGCAGACTGCTACCTTCTCCCTCTGGTAGACTTTGTCTGTCGTCAGCTTTTATCGGCCTGTGTATGGCCACCTTTACTCCTGTACTCCAGCATCCTGATTAATAGATACCTCTGAGGTTGGTACAGGAGTAGTTCTATCCTAACAACACCTTCTTTTTCGCAGATCCTTTTCATTTTCTGATGTCTCTGATGTTCCCACTTTCAACACTTTTACTGATCACCTCTCAAAGATTTCTAATTCTTTTCATGTTTCTTTATTGAAACCTGCCAAAGTTGTTTGTCAAAATCCTCCTCCTCCTCCAATCTCTTTTGAAGGTCAGCCTAAATATTTAGTACAAAGGCTTTGGAAGGGGTTAAAACTGTGTCAGGGAACTGCTGAGAATGTACGGACTGTTCATCCAGCACTGGGGCCAAATAATGCACATAGGCACACAGGCAAAATACAGTGCTAAGGAAAGGGACTCACTGCAAAATCATGCAGCAAATATAAATGAAAAATACTGCTTTTGCAAATTACGCTACATGACCTGCAAAAGCTGTACAGTTCCTCAAATGCAAAAAGGTAGGTAATTTTGCTAAGATCTGCCTTAGTTCTGCTAAAGATGTTCATGATGTCACTACTAAAAATGTTACAGTATTAAGTATGGATACATCTGGTACATTTATTCCAGACAAGTTTATATGCACTGTCAATACTGCTTCTGCTGACAAGGGACACTTCATTACCTCATCATTGATGCTGATACAGGTACAGCTGTTTCTATACTACCAAAGGATATTTTCTTGAAATACTTTGCAAAAGATACGCTTGTTGCACCTGCCCTGAGACTAGTCAGTTACGTAAAGGATCCAATCCCTGTGCTTGGTTGCTTGTGGGGGGGCAGTAGATGTTTGGATTTTGCCAAAGTGTTTCATACCGTGCACCACAAAAGACTGCTTTCTAAACTAAGGTCTGTTGGGCTGTTGTTGTTTGCAAATGGATAGGAAACTGGCTACAGGATCGGGTACAGAGGGTGGTTGTTAATGGTACATTCTCTACTTGGAGTAAGGTTCATAGTGGGTTCCCTCGGTATTGGGTCCAGTAATTACTTAGCGGAGGGTATTGTAAGTAATGTATCATTGTGCACATGACACAAAACTATCCAATTACCCCAATTCCATCCAGGTTGTGGCATCCTTGCAAAAGGATCTTGACAATCTGGGCAGCTAGGTGGAAAATGAGATTCAATGTTGATAAATGTAAAGTCATGCACTCGGGATGTAAACATTTCCAAGCCACTTATACCCTTAATGGCACTGCACTAGGCAAATCCATTTTGGAAAAGGACCTTGGAGTCCTTGTAGATGATAAACTTGGCTGTAACAAGCAATGCCTGTCAGCAGCATAAAGGGCAAATAATGTCTTGAGCTGTATTAAAAGGGGCATAGAGTCACGGGAGAAGGGGATTATTCTTCCACTTTATAGAGCACTTGTAAGGCCCCATCTAGAATATGCTGTACAATTTTGGTCCCCATCACTCAAACAGGACTTTATTGTATTAGAGATGGTACAGAGAAGAGCAACTAAGCTGGTAAAAGGTATGTAAAATCTTAGCTATGAGGAAAGACCAAAATTGGGGATGTTCACGCTGGAGAAGAGGCACTTAAGGGGAGGTATGATAACTATGTATAAATATATAAGGGGATCATATAATAATCTCTATAATGCTTTATTTACCAGTAGGTCTTTCCAGCTGACACAAGGTCACCCATTCCGATTAGAGGTTCCACCTAAATATTTGGAACGGGTTTTTTACAGTGAGAGCTGTGAAGATGTGGAATTTTCTTCCTGAATCAGTTGTATAGGCTGATACATAAAATAGCTTTAAGAATGGAGTTGGATGGCTTTTAAGCAAGTGAGGGAATACAAGGTTATGGGAGATATCTCCAGAGGAAGGCAAAAAGCCCCATCTGAAGCCTTTCCAATTTGCCCCAGAGGGGGAAAAATTCCTTCCTGACTCTAGATCGGACTAGATTGCAATCTTGGAGTCATAAAGGAATTTTCCCCCCCCTGAGGCAAATTGGAGAGGCTTCAGATGGGGCGTTTTGCCTTCCTCTGGATCAACTAACAGGCAGGTTAAAAAAAAAAAAAAAGGTTGATCTTGATGGACATGTATGGTTACTACAGAAGCTTCAGACTGTGTCGTTGGTGCTGTTCTCACATAGATCCATGCTGATCATTCAGAGAAAACTGTTGCATTTGCATCCAGAACACTTACAGAGACAGAGCATAAGTATTCAACTGTTGAAAAAGAAGCTCTAGCATGTGTTTGGGCAACAGAAAAATGGAGAACCTACCTTTTGGGGTAGAGAATTTACCTTATACACGGATCATAGCCCTTTAACTACACTGCTTACAAAAAACGGACTAGGAAGACCTAGAAGGCGTATAGCTAGACAGTCAGCAAGGTTATTGAATTTCAACTACAAGATGCAATACAAACTGGTTTTAAAAACATTACTGATGATTGTTTGTCACGTTTACCTTTACTTGCAGCTTCTGATACACTGGATGAGGACATAAAAGTTGTAGCACTGAATGAGTTACTATCATCTACATTTACAGCTGCTGATTTTAAGCAAGCTTGCCTCACATGTCCAATCCAAGTAAAAGTATAGAACATATTACAAAGCAAATGGCCAAATGCTGAGAAGAAACTCAGTCCTTATTTTAAACCTTACTACAGGATAAGACATGAACTATCATTAGTGGATGGAGATGGAGCTCACCACTTACTGGTACCAGAGACCTTGCGAGAAAAGATCATAGAACTTGCACGAGAGTCATCAAGGAATTGTACAAAGACTACGAGAACTATACAGGTGGCCTGCAATGGATGCCGATGTGGTAACTGCCATTCATTCTTGTGTTACTTGTCACAATCATGACAAAACAAAACACCAATCACACATACACCACCACTTAAGCCAGTACAATTCCCTGATTCAGCATGGGAGAAACTTGCTATTGATGTTCTGGGTCCTTTTGCAGATGCTCATATAGACTGCAGATTGCTATATCCTTGATAGACTATTACAGTAAATGGCCAGAAATTGCATTTGTTTCTCATATAACACCAGCTACAGTAATAACATTTCTATCTACAGTCTTCAGCAAAGAAGTTAATATCAGACAACGGACCACAGTTTGTCTCATCTGAGTTTGAATTCTTTCTGAGAGAGAGGAATATTGTGTATAGGAAATCTTCAGTGCATTACCCACAAGTAAGTCTGAAAGAAGTACTACAGACAGCAAACCTTACTGTGAATTCTTGGAAAGTATTTACAACAGAGTTCCTACATAACTACAGAGCAATGTGCCATGCAACAACCCAAGCATCTCCAGCTGAATTACTACATGGCAGACAGATGCAAACTAAGTTACATGTTGCAGACATCAAACTTCCGCAAAATACTGTTCCTACAAAATCATCTACTGTAGACATTGTCAAATGTCAACAAGCCAAATGCAAGGCTTATACTGAAAACGTGGTGGAAGAGAAATGCACTTCAGCCTAGATATTTAGTCAGGATTACAAAACCAGGACTACTGAAACAAGGACAATCTAAATTTACTACACCACTTGAAGTGAGAAGCCAGCGAGGACCATACACATATGAACTGTGAATCTGATGGACAAGTCTTCTTGTGCCTGCTAGATATGACTTTGGAGAAGCTCCATTTGATGAATGACATTTTCCTACTCCTGATGCCAACTGCAGTAGGCTTGAAGAAAGTGAACCTATAAGGCGTACTGAGAGAATCAGAAAACTACCTGCATGAACCAAGGACTATGTTATGTGAAGAATATATATTATTGCTTTAAGATGCATTGTTGATTATTACATTTGCCCAATTGCTTAACTAATATAGGAGGAATATGTGGTGTTTATACAAATGACCTGTAGATGTCACTGTGCACATGAGTTATACTTTGCATACACTGTACATTCTATACTGCTTAAAGGGGTGGTTCACCTTCAAGTTAACTTTTAGTATATTGTAGAAGGGCCAATTCTAAGAAACTTTTCAATTGGTCTTCATTATTTATTTTTCATAGTTTTTTATTGATTTGCAATTTTCTTCTGTTTCTTTGCAGCTTTCAAATGGGAGTCACTGACACCATCTAAAAACAAATGCTCTTTAAGGCTACAAATGTATTGTTATTGCCACTTTTTATTACTTATCATTCTATTCAGTCCATCTCCTATTCATATTCCAGTCTCTTATTCAAATCAATGCATGGTTGCTAGGGTAATTTGTACCCTAGAAACCAAATTTCTGACACTGAAAACTAGAGAGCTGCTGAATAAAAAGCTAAATAACTATGAAACCACAAACAATAAAATAAAACCAATTGCAAATTGTCTCAGAATATCACTCTCTACATCATACTAAAAGTGAACTCAAAGGTGAACAACCCCTTTAAGATGCTAGAGTTTTATGTTACTGTTGTGTAATGGCTGCATGAGCCTGCTAATAAAGAACCATTATACCCTGCTCATCCTCGGCTATCAAAACACAACAAGCAGGAAGTGCAGCAATAGAACTTTAGTCCTCTTCACTTTCTTTTGGCCAATTGATGGAAACTTTTTATCTCAGATGACAATCCACCAGGATTGCAGGATTATCAGTCTGGCCACTCCCACAATCGGCCATACATGATTAGGCAGTTAGGCAGCACAGTCAAAATTAGACCATGGGGGTCTATTTATCATGCTGTGTAAAAAGTTCAGTGAAACATTACTGGGGTATGTTGCTCAAAACCACATGGCTCATATGAACAATTTTGCAATAAAAATATTATCCCAATGCTTTTCCATTACCTTTCTGAAGGTATCCTTTATGAGGGGGCTGCCATATTTTTGCAAAAGTAGTCAATCAGCATTAGAAAATCTAACAAACAGAAGGAAAAGCCAGTTTAGCAAAACAGTCAGGTTTAGGAATTCCATTAATATTTTGAAGAGTAGTAATTACTTTATATTAATTTAACAGTGCTAAAGATCAATGTCTTAACACTCTTGGAGGTGAATTCCCTCTGTTGTGGCCTACTTCAGCTTTCTCATAGAGAGATTTGGACAACATTTCCAAAAATTAAGTTGCAGAAAACTTCTATATTAAAAGAGGGGTCTATAGAACATAAGCACTTGAAAAATGCCTATAAAGGAATAAAATGTTAGCTCTCTGCAACAATAATGTGAAAATAGATGTTTATTTTTTAGCTTTGTTCTATATCTCTTACCTTTTTGTTGTATATTTGAACCTTTGCACAATACACTATTTCAATTTTAAAATTCTAAGAGATGACTTTGTACATTTCTTTCATGTTTTGTTTTTCCTAGTTTCTATAAAGGTTTTATATATTATTATATATATTTTTATATATTATATTTGCTCGTTAGATATTCACCTTTAAATTTAGATTGTTCACCTGTAAATTTACTTTTGTTATTATATAGATTTTGAAGGCAGGCATCCCTTTTTAATGTTGTTTAGCTTTGCCTAAAATTATTGAATTGTATAGAATTGTATTTTATAGAATATCCTATGCTTATTATTATTGGTAATCTCCTGTTCATTTTTCAGTATAGACAGTGATACTCTAAGACAGTTGTCCTTTTTATTCTTGTTACTTTTTAGTTTATGTAGCAGGTCTCCAATTTGGAATTTCAGAGGCAACTGGTTACTACATAGATAACAGATAACTGCTGTAAATTCTGTTTGATGATGAGTCAGAGCCAGGGGTGCAGATGATATAAACAATCAGAGAACTACATCTTTCAATTGGAATTACATTTACAAATAACTTCAACCAGTGAAAATGTTGCAGGTTGCATAGAATTGCTTTTTCTTTCATTATGCAGAAAATCTGTATAAAGGACACAGTTTTGCAGTGGGTGACTACATTCAAACCTATTGTTCCTCTTAGCACTGCAGAAACTTGAAATTGTATGCACAAAAAGTGCAGTTGAACACATTCAGGAAGTCTAATAACCTCCTTGTGGTGTTTAGCGGAAGCAAAGCAGAGCCTAAAGCAATCATTTTCACAATAGCTTGCAAAGTGGAAATTTATCATACCTCTGCCATTTATAAGACAATGAAAAGATGAATTCACTGGGGTTGCCAATATGTTAGGGCCATGGCACACAGAGCATTGCCTCTGCTGTTCGTAGCCTGCTTTTTCTTTTGTGCAGGCTGAGAGAAGTGGATCCGCTACCTTCCCAGCTTCATTGATCTGCACTGAAAAATCCATAGTCTGCTTGTGTGTAGGAACATGATGCGGAGCAGAGATTGGGCCAAAAACATGCATTTTTGGGCTGACCTCTGCTCTGTGCCTGCATGGTATTAACCTCTGGTTATATATTTCATAGATTGAATCTTCCCTGCTTGCTTAAAGTTTTTGAGAAAAAGGTCTACTGAACAAAGCATTGGTCTCAAAGGCTGATCCCATACCTCCCAACTGTCCTGTTTTCTGCTGGACAGTCCCAATTTTGACAGCTCAGCCCGTGAAATGTCCCGACTTTCTCTTTGATCTCCAGCACTGACACCAGAAAAAGATACAAGGTTTCTGAAACTCAATTAAAATAAGAGGCTTTTTGCCAGTCCTGCGCGGGTCCATTTTTTGCAACCTGACCTGTACCTACAACCTACAATTCACAACCAGGACCGGTATTCTTACCCGACTGGACCGCGCTACCCGACCCACAAGTACCTTTTTAGAAACCCAGACCCACAACCCGCTGACCATCAACAACCAGGAAGTGCTAATTACAGAGTACAGGACAGAAGGACAAAATCGCAGAATTACTGCTAATGTGCAAATTTAATGTAGTCCACAACCAGGAAGTGCTGTCAGCTGACCATCAAGAATCAGAAAGTGCTTTTATGCTGACCATCAAAAAGCAGGAAGTGCTGTCATTGTAACCAGAAAGTGACATCATCGGAAGTAGGCGTGATCAGACCCGTGGGCTGACCCGCAACCCGTGGAACCACCGACTCACATCTATCCTAGAACTTCTACATACAACCTGCAGGGTAACACAGGTTTTTACAGGTTGCCCGTGGGTACCCGACCCTCTGCAGGGCTCTAGCAGAGAGCCCAGAATAGTCCGCAGCTGCACTTGGATAATTTTGTAACAATTTAAGATAAGCAAAGAAACGATTGTAAATATTTATGGTAATCGAGTCTCTTGGGAGAGCTGAGACTAGAAGCTTAAAGGAGAACTAAACCCCCCAAAAAGAAAAGCCCCTACCTGCTAGACTAGATAGTTCCCCACACAGTTAATTACCCTGAAAGTGCCCCAGTACTCACTTATCTGTGCAGCATAAGCACAGCTGAGCTCATGGGCTCCATCTTCCAGCTCTTCGGTATTCTTTCTTAAATGAACGTTGTATTGGTGCATGCGCAGTTGGAGCAGTCTTCCGGTTCATAGCAACTGCGCATGCGCCAGTGAGTACTGTATTAGGTGCACTTTCAGGGGTAATCAACTATGCAGGTGGAAAGCAGGATGGGGGGACTATCTAAAGTAGTAGATGGCTTTTCTTATTCGAGTGTTTAGTTCTCCTTTAAAGGGCAATTCACTTTCATTAGCAAAACTGTTATAACACATAAAATATTGCACTAAAACTCCCAAAAATTTGGTAAAATGGACATTGTAATTAAAAAATCCCTCTTCGTTTTTCAGATAGTTGGAGGTATGTGATCTTTCCCCTTAAAGGCATAAGTGGGACAGATGGGTGGGACTAGTAGGGTGTTTGCAGAAATTTACAATAAAGTAACAAGAAACACAACTTTTTAAAGCTCATTCCTTCTATATCTAAAAGAGTTTAATGTACTGGCACATTCTTGTTTTTTTTACATAATATGGCTACTTTAAGTATGATGTAAAAAATTCCGAGAGATTTTGCATTTGGTTTTGATTTTTTATTATGTGGTTTTTGAGTTATTTAGCTTTTTATTCAGTACCTCTCCAGGTTGCAAATTTAGCAGCCTATCTATGTATCCAGTTTTAATTTTTTTCACTGACCTTTAAATGCAATAGTGCTATGAGTTTAAAAACAGCTGTAAAGCGATCCCTTGCCTAAAAATCTTAAAATCTATGATCTTACCTCTGATGATTTTTTTTTTTACCTTTTTCAGATGTTTTTAATTTAATGTACACACATAAAACCAGCCCTATTGCGACTAAGACATTTTGGGCAGGCAATAACAATGCGGGAATTACAAAAAGGAACAAATGAAGCAAGACATAACTTGCCTATGTATTAGGTACAGTACCGCCACCTACGCGAAGCTGAAAATTCATAACTGCACTGTAAGATCGAGAAAATCGCACACACGTATTATGTAAACGCTGCTAAAATGCAGACGAATTCTATGCTTTATTAAAATCAGAATATTCCGCTCATGGCCTTCCTAGTGTTAATAAGAAATCGTATGTGAAATTGTTTCGGAACATTCGGCTGCCCCTAGAAACATGTCGTCACCTGCTCGCTTCCGTTTCATGTCGGAAGTTCCCCCTCCCTTCTAGTTGTGCTTTGCGCTTCATTCGCTTTGGGGCTAGGCCAGTCGGAGCCAAGATGGCTGATTACGAAGATCGGGTGTCTGATGAAGAGAAGGTAAGTATTAAGCGCTTCGTGAGGAACTTAATATCGCTACATTTCTACGGTATCTGCTGCTCAGGGGTGCTTGAGGAAGGCGGCGAGTCAGCTTCCCTCTTATTCATATTTTGCCCATGAATTTCTCCTTCCCTCACTTTTTAACCCTTACATGCGAGTATCTGCTCTCAGGTAGTACATTATCACTGTCCGTTTTTGGAAGAATGCGAAGGAGTAGGTCTGTGTGCAAATATAGTGACATTGTGTGTGTGTCTCCGAGTACGTGTGATTACCTGTGTGTCCGACTTTCGAGGAAATATTTTGATCACTGTGTATATGAAATGCATAGGAAATAGATCTTCACTTGCTTATACCTGTATACATTGCCATTCGAGCCGTTTCCTGGCGTGCCTAGTGGTTTAGCGCTTTGTTACATTTCGTGTTTTAAACTATTTCTTTTTCATATAAAGTTGAGCTTTACTGAAATCTTTTTTAAAGTGAATAGAACTTTAACGAGTTAACTATATATTTAACTGACAAATGGTCCCCATATATAACTAGCTCTGTTTTGGTTTTGTCCACACAGCAGAACCCCAAAAATACAAATGTTATGGACATAATGGGATAGTTGTCAGTAGGACCACTCCCTCTCCCTACATTGTACTGAATATATCCTTGTTAAGGAGTAGAAGTTTGTTGGTAAAGGGTTTTTTTTTTTTGTAATAGTAACATAAATTGTGTGTTGTTACTACTTCATACCTTTAACATTGTAACATTTTAGCCTTAATAATAATTACATTGGTTCTCCTTTAATGTTTATACATTGGAATTAACTTTATAAACAAAGTAGATATTCCTACGGTTGGTCTACATTAAGGGAAATGTCCTGAGGGTTTCATGCTAGCATTATCTGCATGCTCCGACATGTTTTGCATACTTGTGCTCGTCTCAACTCATGAACATCGGGGCAAAATATTGCTGTGTAGTACATATATACTTTCAGAGAGCACACAGTATTTCTGTGTGTGTCCACTGCTAGAGTTTCTTCTAATAATAGAACAGAGATCAGAAAAGAGCTTGGGTCTGTATTAGGCTTACTTCAGCATAGCCCTTTCTGTCTAATGACTGATAGGAGTAGTCAGGCCTGCAAAAGGTCTTTGCAGTCAGTCAACTTTTCTGACATTTGGCAAAGCTAGGCATAATGCCTATCATGTCAAGGAATGCAATCCATCTGTTAACTTACTCTGGTTTTGTTTTCCAAGTGTAATCCGTTCTATGTACAAGTGCCCCTAACTTGTTATTTACCCCTTCTTCTAGGACAGTGGTTCTCAACCTTCCTAACGCCGTGACCCATTAATACAGTTCCGCATGTTCTGGTGACCCCCAACCTTCATAACTTCATAACTGTAATTTTGCTACTGTTACGCGGTAAAATACACAAACAGCTGAGGTGAAGTATGTATTGCCTCACCAGTCAAGGGTGTCCAAACCTCAGCCTGCAATCCATTTTTAATTGGCCCGCAGCAAATTCCTAAAATATTCCAGAATATTGCCCCCACAGTGACAGGCTCCGATTCAAGACCTCCTGCCTGTGGTAAATTTGCCCCCATGAAGCGATGATTGCACTGTGCACTCCTGGAATTGTCAGCTACTGTGCATTCCCTTAATAACAAATGGCAGCAGCAACACTATCCTTTAACCCACCCTGTCCAGACAATGGTTTTGTAGTTTGGACACCCCTGTGAAAGGGTCGTTCGACCCCCAGGTTGAGAACCACTGTTCTAGGATCTCTCAAGCTGAGTTCACGGCTGCCATCTTCTCATGAGTAGTCTTCTTCCTGGATCCATCGGTGTCTTCTGGCGCATGTGCAGTAGGACAGGAACCAGCAAATGCCTCCTACTGCACATCTACAGGAAGATGGCAGCCGTGAACTCAGCTGGAGAGCACCTAGAAGGAGTGGTAAATAACAAGTATGGGGCATTTGCCCGGGAGGGAGGCATATGGGGGGGGGAGAGGCATTTGGGGCTGACAGGGCAGAAAAGCAGCCACTATTAGGGCCCTTACACACAGCGTTTTTACCTGCCTTCAGTTTTGCTGCGTTCAGCCGCAGGGGAGCGCAGGTAAAAACGCCCGTGTGTAAGGGCCCATAGCATTTATGACAATTGCCTTAAAGCAAGGGCTTATCTGGAACAGTGCTGCTTTTTAGGCAAGATTTGCCTCTTGTGTTGAAAAGATTAGCTTTCCAGAGCGCCTCTAGCAAACCTTAATGTGGTAGTGACCCTTCAGTACATTTTATACCAGTTAATAGTGAGTACCCTCTGAAATCTTATTAGAATGGCACAATAGAATGCATCACTTTGGTGTGGCCTGGGCCCCTTTATAGAACACTAACATCATTTTTTTATCTTTAAAAATTTTTTTTTTTTAAACAAAAATAAAGAGATAAATCTAAAATCGGTACGTTTTTTTTTCTTCTTACCGATTCCCTGCATGTGCTCCCCTTCTGAGATGGCGATATGGCGACGATCCAACATGCAGTGCTCAATTTCTCCTCCCTGCCTTCTATAGGAGGCACCTTCGATTGGTTATAGGAGATAGGCAGGGAGTAGAAATTGAGCGCCGCATGTTGGATCGTCGCCATATTGCCATCTCAGAAGAGGAGCCCATGCAGAGAATCGGTAAGAAATTTCTTATTAAAAACGTACTGATTTTAAAGATTTATCTCTGTTTTATTTATTTATTTATTTTTTAAATTATGTTCGTGTTCTTTAAAAGTTTTGGAACAAGTGCTTTCAGGTGATTGTCACAGAGGCTGGCAATTTCCGCACATGTTTTTAAGCTGCTATAAACAAGACAGACAATATGACTATCTACATACTACTACAACATTTACTTCTATTATACTTTTAAATTTGCACCGTATGCAAATTAGGCATCGCTAGCTTAAATGCACTTTGACTGACGAAATAACGGTAGCACAACTTTGCTACTTTTTGCCTTCCTGAACGCAAAATCGAATTTTAGTGAATTAGCGTTGCACTGGCGAAAATTTGCCTGGCAAAGGTGTCGCTATAAAATTTCCGCACTTTAATGAATTTGCCCCATAGTGTGTGTTTTTAAATCTACACACAAGCACCAATTTATTTCTGGTCATAAGTTTTCTGCCTATCCCATACCATTATACAGTGCCACATGTATACATGCATTGCCATTCCCATCAGCATGTATATGACCACAGACCAAAGGAAACTACATTTATCTGCCATTAATGATCTGACTGATTTGGCCACTTGTCCGATTCAACTATGTAACTATATGTGTCTCCATGTGTGTGGTCACAGCAGATAGTTGAGTATTCTGAAAGACATCTGCTGTCATGCTAGCTTTTCTCTGCTTGCTTGTCTGATGGTTCTTACCAGGTGTGTTGGACCAATCCTATCACATAAGGGGTATGTGCCCATCTGTGAGGAAAAGACTGCATAATGCCACCCCAGGATTTTTTTTTTTTTCAACCAGCCAGATTGATGTCAGATATTGGTAGGGGAGGCCGTAATTTGGCAATATGGGCATGGGGTGTTGGAATGGTTTAGTTATTTGCTTAAACAGGTGTATTACCAAACCCACCATTGTGTGCACCCTCTTTTAATATTTTTTATTATGCTTATTATCCACGCTATGAAATATGTTGGTGCCATATAAATAGATTTATTTATTTTGTAATGTTTTTACTTTATTTTCAGGGAAAATAAGTGTTACAAATACCTAAAATTAAAGAATAGAAGTAAGTTACTGCTGATTGCCAACTGAACTCGTAAAGCAACCCTACAATTTTAAAATTTCTAAGTAATAGTTCTAATCTAGCATGATAGCTACAGCTAATTACACAAATAATAAATAGCTGTCCTGCCTATGTTAACTTGTCCTCTATTTCTTCTGTCCTCCTTTTTTACAGATTTATGTTCTACTGCTAATTCGATGTAATTTTTTCAGTACGGTTGGGCACCTTCGATTGGTGTCAGCCTTCTTGCAGTTAGTTATGCCTTTTGAGGGTGAGATATAGGTGTGATAAGCTAGACTAGAGTGTTGTTTGTGTGTACTATAGTCTTGCAATCAGTTAATTTGCAGGGCTTGGGTTATGGCTGACATTGCACATTGGTGGAAAGGTTTTCTCCATCAATTTTTTTTTGGCATCCTTATAGTCATGATCTATTGGAGGTCACCTTCTGAGCTAGCTTTAGGCTAATGTCACACATTAGTTTTCTCTTCCGTCAGTGATAACACCAATCTCGCCTAATGTGAGCCAGTTTGTGTGTAGGAACAGGTGTGAATGGGATTCACCTGTCCTTGCACACAGAGCAGATTACAAACCGAGATTGCTCAAGTGTACATTTACTTTATTAAATCCACCCCTACTCCACAGTGACCAATCCTGTTCTTTCTGATACTACACATGAGGCAGCAGCAGGCAAGATTGGTGTTTGTTTTAACCGACAGAAGAGAAAACCGTATTTTGTCAAATTAAGTTTAATTATTAAAATTTTTTGGTGGAAAAATAAAAACCTGATTAAATAGGCTGTGCAAAATAAAAAATGTTTCTAATATAGTTAGCCGCAAAAAAGTTAGGGGGGCCACATGGGACATAACTGTTCAGTGAGTTTGCAATTGTCACTGATTGGTTACTGCCTGGTAGCCAATCAGTGTAAACCAAGAGAACTGCAAATCAGGAAGTAGTGCACTGGCTGTTCTATTAGGCATCCAGTCACTCCAGCCTTTATAGATATTTTTGTCTAACTATATTGAAAACATTTTTTATTTTACACAGCCTATATATTTACCTAGTTTTTATATGGAATAATTCCTTTAATATATAAAATATGAAGGCAATATTTACTGAACCAGCAGAATATTTTTTATTCCACAGAATTTCATCCCAATGTAAAATCACCAAGTAAGAAGTAAAGAAATCTCAAAATGACATAATGGGATATAAACATGATTTCAAGGTCTTAGAGTAGTTGCAGCAATATGTTTGCAGAAGTTTGCCCATTACTTGTGTATCTTTGCTAAGTAAAATAAATTGGTCACATAACATGCAGTGCTTTTTTTTTTTGGTCTACCGTAGTTTGCATTTTATCGTTCTGAAGATTTCCTAGTCACAGTCCACTATATTGTATGCATGTATTTTTCACAAAGCAAGAGACGCATGTAATATCGCTGTGTTCAGCTGGGAGGCAGAAAATGTAGCAACACACTTTTTCTTCATAAAACCCCCTTTATTCCATCTGTTGACAAATATATCACAAAGTGACAGCAGTGGACATCAACACAAGTAGCTTTCTGCAGCTGTCATCTGAAACGTGGATAAGCATTCGTTTTAAAATAAAGTACAGGTTTTAAGCAAATCTACAGTTTGTTTTTTGTTTTTTTAATGGCTGTGCCATTGTCGTTAAACTATACACAAACATTATGTTGCACTGCACAATCATTCCTGTTAAGGCCCTAAATATATGTGGGATGTTTGTTATTCATTATCACAAACCTGGGTTTCCCTCCTTTTATTAAAGGGAAACTGTCATGGGAAAACATGTTTTTATTTAAAACGCATCAGGTAATAGTGCTGCTACAGTAGACTTCTGCACTGAAATCCATTTCTCAAAAGAGCAAACAGATTTTTTTTCTTTGATTTTTGAAATCTGACATGGGGCTAGCCATTTTGTCAATTTCCCAGCTTGTGCCAGCACTTTAGGAGGGAACTGCTTTCTGGCAGGCTGTTGTTTTTCCTTCTCAGTGTGACTGAATAGTACACAGGGGGACATGGGTTTTACTATTGAGTGCTGTTCTTAGATCTACCAGTTAGCTGTTTTTTTGTGTTATGGAGCGGTTATCTGGTTACCTTATCATTGTTCTGTGTTAGGCTGCTGGGTGGGGGAAAGGGAGGGGTGATATCACTCCAACTTGCAGTAAAGAGTGATTGAAGTTTATCAGAGCACAAGTCACATGACTTGGGGCAGCTGGGAAATTGACAATATGTCTAGCCCCATGTCAGATTTCAAAATGAAATATACAAAAATCTGTTTGCTCTTTTGAGAAATGGATTTCAATGCAGAATTCTTCTGGAACAGCACTATTAACTGATGCATTTTCAAAATTTTTTTTTTTTTTCCCACGACACGATACCTTTAATGTTTTTCACAGACATTATATGCATAGAGATGGTATTAACTTAATGACATTTTTTATTTTACATTCTTAAAGTTTTATTTTTGATGTGCAAATAATTTTTTTATTTTTATGAAACTTTATATTCAGGATTGCACACATTTTGCATCTTTTTGAGTTAAACAATAATATATTGTTTGCACAAGAATTGTAGTTTGTATACACAGTAACATCACAGGAAGCACACTCAAAGGGGAATATTTTCGTGAAGTAGGCCACTTCATTTCACAGAAAACCCCTGAGATTAAATTATTTTAACAGAGAAATGGCCTGTATAGGACAATAAGCAGAGTTCTTGTTACTTTTTGAATTCAGTCCCCATGCAAGTTTTTGATTTACATTTATGTCACATTTGTGGTCTTCACCACAGAAAAGTTGTATTCGCTTCTGCTTGATGCAGAAAAGAACAGATTCTACATGGTAATAGAACATACCAGTGTTAATTTACTGGAGCTTTATGCAAGACAGGACAGGAAATGCGAGTTTCTTCTTTTGCATTGTTAAAGGACAAGGAACGTTAAACTAAAGAAGTAGGCTAGAAATGTTGTCGTTGAGGCCCTATGCTCCCCGCTGGAGCAAACTGACTAAGAGAGAGAAATGTTGTACATTATGTTTTGTGCTTCTGTACCAGCCCAAGGCAACCACAGCCCTTTAGCAGTAAAGATCTGTGTCTCCAAAAATTCCCCAGTAGCTCCCCAGCTTCTTTTCTGCAGATTCATTGCACGTGCTCTGTGCTGCGGTCTCTTACTGAGTTTAGGGACAACTCAAAAAAAAAAAAAAAAAACAGTACACATAGACTAGAAATGTCACAATATAAGGCTGATTAGTAATTAATATGGATAATTGCTACACAGCAGCACAGAAAACAGTACAATTCACATCAGAATTTAAAAATCAGCCCTGTAGCTTCTATGGCAGGCCAGCCTTATTTTCTGCTGGATAATTTGTGTCGACCCCTAAGCTTAGCTTCTCAACAGCTGCTCAGAGTCCACTGAGCATGTTTATGTTGCAGACACTTTCCAAGATGGCGACCCCCTGTGACAAGTTTGAAGTCCTGGATCATTGCTGCTATTGACAAGCTGAAACTTTAGGCTGGTGCAATAGGTTCAGTATATAAAACATTGCATTTTTAGTTCTATTCATTTTTAGCGTTTCCTTCTCCTTTAGTCCCTTGCACTTTAATGTTTAATGTATCTTTTTATATCAAAATATATACTGTGTTCAAAGTTGCACAGTGTTCAGTGGCCTATACTTGTCTGTCCTTTAACAGGAGTATGGAAATTCCAAGTTGTTTCACGCATTAGTATTCCAGACATAGTTAAAAAGTGAAAAGTATCTTAACTTCTCATTTCAAAATCCAGCAGTATTTGAAATGTAGCTAGGAAACTGCATGGACAGTACACCCCTCTCAATTTATATGCACATTCTCAGAGCAGTGGGCACTTAACTGTGTTGCTAACTATATTCCAAACCACTGCTGTGCCTTGGATTTTATTTACCTTTCATCTCTGACAGATGCAGGAAAATCACATACTATATCCTTAGTCAAACTGTTTATCTGCAACCTTTTTAAAAAGATTTCTGGTATGTGCAGTACTGTGTATAAAGCTGGGAGATGTTGCAGGATTGATACTGTTATTGGCTTTGAGATCTATATATAGTCAAGAAATACATAGAATCTGTATTAAATTAATCTGAACCCTAACTTGAACATTAAAATGTAAGGGGGAACTGAACATTTTCACTGTTTTTCTACTCCTAATATCATGTTATTTTGACAGCAGTTGCTGTACTGACTGGCCTTCTAGAGCTAAATAACTTGAAGCATTTATTAGATATTACCTGCATCAGTCATTTACCTCTGAATCCACTGAATCCTTACTCAGTCCAAGCAAGGGTTTTTATTTGTTTTCAGATGAGCTGATGGCATCAGTGGGCCTATGACTCTGTGATTGGCTGATTGCCGTGTCAGTCATGGGGAATCCTGCCCAGTTTTCCCAATTTGGACTGGGGCAGCCCTTCAAATTACAGGATTGTCCGGGTCAAAACTGGACAGGTGCCAACCCTAAATCCATTGGATAAATGTGAAGCAGGAGCATTGACACAACAGACAGCTGCACAGGGGGAAACTACAGCCTTAGTGGTGTTAAATGCTATAGAATATGCAACATTCTTTCCCAGTTCTAACATTGGAAACATCACTGGGGGTGTTGCCCATAAGAACCATTCAGCAATTAGATGTGAACGGTCACCTACAAGCAAAGATCTGATTGGTTGCTATGAGCAACATCATGTATCCATTGTTAATAAATATGCCCCTATAGTTGCAAAGGTTGGAACTGCAAAGTACAATGACAGCAAAGTAGCACAATTTGCCATTCAAGATAAGGAGTGGCATGTTGCTCATTAATTAGCTTTTGCAACATCCTACTCACAGATGTGCGAAACTCAAAGGCAATTCTGTCCTCTGTGCCTAATGGTAGTTCTTAGGTACAGAACAACCTTGTGCCTTCATACCTCCCAACATTTTGGAAGTAAAAAGAGGGACAAAAATGTTTTTTTGCAAGTAGCAAGGCTTATTTTTGATCACGTCCATTTTTGTGGCCATACTCCCTAATTACTGTGTTCTTTTTTAAGAATTTGGCAGATTATGAAAGTTTGAAAATATTTCTCCTGTTACAATTATTTATTTTCTTATCTCAAAAGTGTTGCAAAATATATTATTTGCACCTGTTAGCTGTTCTGGGCTCTCTGTCAAAAGCCAATTAAGTTAGAAACTTTGTTTCTTTTTCTAGTTGTTCAATGCAGAGAAAAGAGGGACTTCCCAGTACAAATGAGGCTGGGAGGTATGTGCCTTGTGTACCAGTAGAAAAGCACCCAGCATATTCGTGTCCAATGCTAGGACAAACTTAAAGGGGCCAATTCACTAAAGAGTGCAAATTTGCCAGCGAATGCTTAGCAGCTGTTGCAACATTTTGGCAGGCATAAAAATTTATCTAGGGCGCTGAACGCTGGCAAATATATTCTAGCATTACTGCGGGAGAGCGAGCAAATCAAAGTTAAGCTGTGCTAGTGTTCAATTCTCCCTAGTGCAACTTTGCTAGAGTTTTTGCGTTCAGACTAATTTCCTAATAAAGTGGAACAGAGCTATTTGTTGCATTGTGCATCTAAAACATTACATTCACACTGATAACTAGACATGCCTAGGGAACCTCAATAAAGTCAATAAAGTTGTTCAATGCCCTACACATAAGCCCACAGTTAAATAATGTGCCGTATGGTAGAAATTTGTGGGAGAAAACGGGTGCCCGAAAAATATATTTGGCTTTTGCAGCCCAACACCTTAAAAAAAAAAAAAGAGGCTAGTGTTTTCCGGACTTAGAAGATATTACACTCAAAAAATATGATGTAAGTAGCTGAAGATTGAGGATGCACTTGTTGGTGAATCAGTGAAATGACATCACGCTGGAGAATTTTCCCTAGTGTTAGACACTTCACTCCATTAGTAAATCTGCCCCATGGTCGGTACAAAGATTGAGTCAGTGTTCGTGTTCATTAAAAGTGTAATGTTTGTTAACTGAAGAGTTATAGTTCATAACATTGTCTTTGCTCGCATAATTTCTTAAAAATGACCCACATTTGTATATCTGAAATGGTAAAAAAAAAAACCCTCAAAGCAGGAAGTCCCTGTGGTATGGATACTTCTCTTATACCAGCTGCCGTGCATTTAGCCAAATGTAGCATTTCTCTGAACAGTATTATGCAATAAGTTCCTGGCTGCTTTGTTTAAACAAGGGGTGTCCAACCTTTTGGCTTCCCTGGGCCACATTGGAAAAAGAAATATTGTCTGGGGCCATACATGTAATACACAAACAATTTTGATTTGTAAAAGTAAAGAAAATGCACAAAAAAGAACTACAATACCAGTTGGATAACCAGATGGAGCTATACACTGGAATATGGGACACCTGGATATAAAATATACTTATCATTACTACTAACTGGGCAATGGGCAGAGTTGGTGTTTAGTTAAGACTAATTTATAATGCAGACTACACCTACAGTATATCCTTTGCAACATACCGTTTCCTCGGGAACCAAGCATTTCAAGCTGGGCCGTATTCATATACATCCTCGGGCCACAGGTTGGACACCCCTTGTTTAAACCCTGCACATGTTATATAGTTTTATTAAACCATTGTTTTCAGGGTTTTAAAACTGCCTGGTACAACTTCTCTGGATCTGTAATTTTTCTGATTTATTTTACCCTACTGCTTCTCATGACATCAGTATTGTCTTGCATCTTATTTGGTGTTTAGTTAAGACTAATTTATAATGCAGACTAACTTCTTATAATAATAACTTGCCTCCTTCCATCCATTTTTTTGGTAAGGATTGTATATAGATTCCTCACGCATATTAACAGCTGCTAGAGCAACAGTGCTATGGTACTGTACATGCTTACTCTGCCGTATCATTCTAAGAAAAGCATGTGC
Organism: Xenopus borealis; assembly: GCA_024363595.1. Classification (NCBI taxonomy): domain Eukaryota; kingdom Metazoa; phylum Chordata; class Amphibia; order Anura; family Pipidae; genus Xenopus; species Xenopus borealis. The sequence goes on along the minus strand of CM044433.1, from coordinate 70,116,117 downwards.
TGTGGTTTGGACACCATCTAGGGCAGGAGAAGATGTAAGAGAGAAGCCTGCTTGGCTTGGGTTACTTTTAATTCCATGTACTATCTGAGCATATGCAGTGGAGCCTATACTGTTGTTTCATGAAAGCGTGCAGTGAATCTTCCTAAAGGTGTCTGTATAGAATGTGGCTCTTGAGATCTTATCATCCCCCTAAATAAAAAAAATGTGATGGTTTTTTCAAATATTAATCAGATTGATGGTATTTGAACTTATTTGTGTAACATATTAGGAGGACAGCAGGATTTCTAGGAAAAAGTAATTTCCCCATTTACTCTTGAACTACCTGTCACCAGATGGGTGAAAAAAATATTACACCGATTCATATAAAACATACATGTAGGAACAAATATTCTTCCTTAAAGGACCAGTAACATAAACAAATGAAATAGCTTTAAAGTAATAACAATATAATGTGGTGTTGCCCTGCACTGGTAAATCTGCAGTGTTTGCTTCAGAAGCACTACTATTGTTTATATAAATAAGCTGATGTGTAGCCATGGTGGCAGCCATTCAAAGCCATTATAATTAGTTTTGAATAAATGGGAACTCCTTCCGGTGATTTAATTTAAAAAAAAAAAAAAAAAACTTCGGATAGTTCATTAAATGAATTAAAAAATCAAACAAAACTGTTTATGAATACAGTAATACATGTCACACGTCTTGATAATACAAGTAAAGGAGACATAGCCTACATCCGTTATTTCACCAAATATGCAGAATCACTTGTTTCCTTCCAAGAAGGAGATCAATTTTAACTGGGTTGCCTTGGGTGCTGGGGGTAAATGTCAGTCCAGGGACCCCAAATTTTTAGAAATTTAGTGGGGACTCCACTTTTTAGGTACAATAAATACTCGGTATTAAAGGTATCCTGCATTATCCCTTTCCAAGTGGAGAAGGCTGGAGGAGTCACAGCAATTCTGAGTAATTAACCTTTTAGCTAGTAATAAGGCTTCCAGGTGGAAGAGTGTCTGGTAATGATTTATTAAGGTCCTGTATTATGGCTAAAACACATGTTTTGAGTGTTCTGGGAATTGTCACTTTTATCACCTCCTGTAAGGTAGCTAATATTTCTCTCCAGTATGAAGTAAGTTTGGTGCAGCTCCATAGCATGTGTATCAAAGTACCTTTAGCCAAAGCACATCTAGTGCAAACATCCGGGGTGTTGACATTAATGTAATGGAGTCTAACTGGGGTGTAATAAGCCCTGTGAAAAATATATAACTGAATTAGCCATAATCTATAGTTGGGGGATACTAACTGTGGGACTTCCTGTGCTTCCTGCCATTCCTCGTCTAGTATAGATGGAGCACTTTAACCTCAGGGTGAAGTGGTAACAGGCAAAGTTTACTGCTGTTCACCATGCACAAATCTCCAGCTTTTCCGTAAAGATTATACTCTTCACTGTGTTCCTGGGTTTGCAGGTCCTGACCCCTTTTCAGACCCAAAAGCACTGATTGTTACTTTAAATGACAAAGTTCAGATCACCTGTTTCATCCTACCATGTAGGTGGCTGAATCTGGGTTGAGCTTGGTGGGACGTTTACAGAATTGAAACTGCACTGGCCACACTTCACTCTATTGTTATCATAGATTTGTTATCATCATATTGTGATGAAACTGATGTACCTCAAACCCGGGGCTGGTGCTCCTATCATTCGAAATCTGCACTGGCCCCGGGTTATAGAAGCGAGCACCACGGAGATCACTACTTCCCTATGCGTTCTGATGCGCATTAGAACGAAAAGCCGAACTTTAACTTTAAAATTGGCTTTTTCGTTCTAAGGCGAATGCCTCAGTCCGGGGAAATGCCCATCAGCACGCATCCGGAAGTAATGATCTCTGTGGTGCTCTCCTCTATAACCCAGGGCAGATTTTGCCTGATTGGAGCACTGGCTCCGGGTTTGAGTTACATCAGTTTAATCACTTGGGGGTGCCTTACGTTTGGCCCCCCCAAGTCATTTCTGCCTTTCCTTGTCCTTTAAAGGGGTTGTCCACCTTCAAGCAACTAGTTGTTTTCAGATAGATCACCAGAAATAATGACTTTTTCCAATTACTGTCTATTTTCTATTTGTAACCGTTTTTCTAATATTGAAGTGTAAAGTTTCATTTTTCACCTTCTAAAGCAGCTCTGGGAGGGGTCGCCGACCTGTTCTAAACTGATACATTTAATGGATACATTTCTTATCTTTGTCCCTGCTGAACAGAATCTCTGGGTTTCATTACAGGCAGCTGTTAGAATTGATACAATAGTTGCCAATACTCCAGAGATGTTGCTGAGAAATGTATCAATTAAATGTTGCAAAATTGTATCAGTTTAGAGTCTGCGCCTGAATTACTGAGCTGCCAGACTCAAACACCAGAGACAAGAACATTCAACTTTAAACTTAGATTTTGGAAAAACAGTAAAAAAATAAATAAAGGAAAGTAATTGAAAAAAGTCTTTATTTATGGAGAACAATCTGAAAACCACTGAACAGAAAAAAAGTGTTTGGAAGGTGAGCACGCACACACACACATTTTCTAAGTCCAATTTGTGGATGTATAGCTACATATCTTTAGTGAGGGATGGACTAGTTAATTAATCAAATTCATGTTGTATTTTTACATTTGTTCTTACAAAAGCCAGTCCCATAATAGCCCTTTTGGATTTTTTGCAGGTGCGCATTGCAGCAAAGTTCATAACCCATGCACCTCCAGGAGAATTCAATGAAGTGTTTAATGGTAAGTTAATGTCCAAATGTATTTTTTTTTTTAACAAATCTATAGATTTATAGCACATCAAGTATTGATATGAGGGGTTTAGTTTTTTTTTTTTTTTTTGCCTTTGCAATGTGTTGCCTTTGCAGCTCTGAAGGAAGGAACAAAATATTTGTAATTAGTTTTGTTTCAGTTGCTTTGCTTATGCACCAACGCTTACAGGCTATTGCAGTAGAAAAAAATGGGAAAAATTAGGTCAGGGGCATGCCAAACGATTCCAGACACTTAGGCAACCAAGATTTTTAGTAGCTCAGGAGAAATGCAAAGAGCCTGTGTTTACAAGCACTTTCAGATGTGCTCTTAAATTGTTGTCATTAAAAGTATTTGTACTGATGTGTGCTGCATGTATGAAAAGCACTTAACCTTAAAATGCATGTAACTATTGTCATCCAAGTGACAAATATACAATTATTAATTATACTCATGGACCCTTGGGTAGGATATCCTAAATGTATTGGGGTTTAGCATTAGACATTTATCTGTGTGAGCATCTGTTAAGGTAAAAACTGTCATGCATTGAAGTATTTACTCAGTTTATATCACTTTTATGGGCAACTCTTCAATGTGATTGAAATATCCTATCCAAATTAGGTTTCAGTTTAAGGCAATTTTCCATTCTTATAACTTTATCCAGTTGTGAATCAAGATGCATGCATTATCCTTACAGTTTATAGTTTCTGGGTACCAGTAATGTGTAGTGGCCCAGAAGCAAAGCCGATTTGTATATGTGTGAATATTTAACACATGCCAATGACAACTTGTAAATACATTGATTAATTGTCCATTTGGCTTAATTTAGTGTGCTTGTAGCACTTGGTACACTACCTATGAACACTTCCAATCCCTCGGGGGAGCCATTTTGTCAGAGGTTGCATATCTTGCATATATTTTATATCTGGCAGCAATAAGCTTCTAAAATATCTTTTGTTGTAAAAGCAGCTATTAAAGTTTTGTAAATAACTCTGCCTAAATGGTAAAACTATTATTTTTTTGGTATGTAACCCTCACTCAGAATTCTGTTTTGCTTGAATGTCCAATTTTTAAAAGTGTTATTATTCTTATATTGTGAAATTTTTTTGTAAAGCACCAACATTTTCCATAGTGCTAGACATAAGGGTACATCTTCTACAAACAAACTGATATCGGGTAATGAGTGCCCTGCCCACAGGTGTACATTCTATACACAAGACCTATTTATAATACTTGTAGATCATAACCTTCAAGTACACAAGAACCATGAATATCCTGTAAATGATATCCTTATAAACAATGCTTGGAGATGTCCAGTTATAATTGGTGCTCCATTTCATATGACTCATAATTAATCATGTACACCCTGTTGTAAAACATGAGGATATTAAATCTCACCTCCGAGCCTCCAGCCTTGTGACTTTATGGAGTCATGAAACTCACAAATAATATCCTTAAATTTTACATTATTCACTATATATCTACTTCAGAGTGAACCTTTCTAAGAACTTTTGTGGACAGTGGTAATTTATCCACTGTTTTTCAAATTTTGATGGGAAGAATGACCTGTTCAGTTCTCTTCAACTTGTTTACAACTGCAAACCATAATTATTATTATTAATTTAACTGATATTTTATTACTCATAATAATGGTTTATCTTTTGATTTATGTACTTCCAGTATATTATCCAGTGCTTTAAAGACTGTTTAATTATTCACATCATTCTCTATCCCTTTGGAGTTTAGTCTAATTTCCCTGTAGCTGGCTAATTAGGCTAATTAGCCTGCTAGTATGTTATTGGATGTCTTGCAAATTCAATTATAGACAAAAAATTTAGGTTATCCGGAGGACACAGATTTCTGATGTTTAGATTTCTTAAATAGGGCCCTTGCAGAAAATAATAAATGACAGGTAAAGAGTATGCACAGCACTCTTTACTGCATATGCTTAATATTAGTTTTGTAGAGGCACATGTAGTGTTTTTTTTTCTCCTTAAAGGGGTGGTTCAGCTTTAATTTTTAGTTATAAAATGATTAATTCTAAACAACTTTTCAAAATGTTTTTTATTTGTGTAGTTTTTTTAAAATTATTTGACTACTTTAGAAGCTTTCAAATGAGGGCCACTGACCCCATCTAAAGAACAAATGCTGAAAATATATCGTTATTGCTACTTTTTATTACTAATCTTTCTATTCAGGCCCTATCCTATTCACATTCCAGTCTTTTATTCATGTCAATGCATGGTTGCTAGGGTAATGTGATCCCTAGTAACTAGATTGGAGAACTGCTGAATGAAAAGGTAATTAACTCAAAATCCATAAATATTAAAAAATGAAAACCAATATCACTCTCTACATCATACTTAAAATCAAACAACCCCTTTAATTCCAGATACTCCCCATATTACCCCATAAAACAGTTAATGCAACGCATTGTTTCACTGGTAATCCTGGTCTTGTTCCAAGAATATCTAGGACTTAAAGGGGAATTCAACCCCCCGGCCCTAAACCTCTCCCCCCGGACAAATGCCCCTATGTCGCTACTTACCCCTCCGTGCAGTTGGTACCACTGCGCATGCACCTAAAGTTTACGAAGTTCGCCGATTGAACTATGTGCGCATGCACAGTAGTACCAACTGGCAAATGTGCCCTACTGCACATGCTCTGCCAGATCCGTCCAGACGTTGCTGGAGAAGATGGTGGCCAGGAGAGGACCTGCACAGAGGGGTAAGTAGAGATTTAAGGGCATTTGCCAGGGGGAGAGGTAGGCCGCGGGGGGAGGATGCAGGGCCTACGGGGGGTTGGGGTTTGGCGCTGGACGGGTTGAATTCCCCTTTAAGCATACATGCATTATCCCCCTAAATAGCTCAAGCAAAGCACTTTATATGCCACTCAGGGATGACAAATGCTGTTTCTGAATCTGCAAAGGACCTAAACGTTCCTTCCAACAAGGTTCATATTTTTGGTTTTGACAGATCAGCTATGATCCAAGCTGACAGACATGCCTAGACAGTCAGACAGTATTGTAAGAATTCTTTCTGGCCAAGTAGCTTAAAGTAGAAGGAAAGGTTGACCCCGGGCCGGTACTCCTATTAGGAGAAAATTGCATCAGCATGGGGTTCTTCCAGTGAGCACCACGGAGCAATCACTTCCCTCTTGCTTAGTGCGGGCGTACACATGCACAGTAGCGTGAAAATCCAAATTTTAACCAAGAAGTTGTTTATTTCATTCTACTGCGCATGCCTCTGCCCTGGGAAATTTGAGGATAGAAGAAGGAAGCGTGGTGCTTGCTGGACTGGCACGGGAGTTAAGTATATAGGATCACTTGGGCAAACTTTTGGCAATAGGCTTTTCCTTCTCCTTTGACCTACTAGTTTATATTAAGGAAAACTATACCTCGAAAATGAATACTTGAGCAACAGATGAAGCAGGGTTTTACATATGAGTTGTTTTATGCAATATCTTTCAATAGAGACCTACATTGTTCAGAGGGTATAGTTTTCATTTAATACAATCAAAAAGATTTCCAAAGAAACGTTGCTGATTGTACCTCAAAAACAAGGGGAGACAAAAAACAAAAATATAGTGTAGCGTTGAAATAAAATTGAAATTCACCCAACAGTGTGTAGCTCAGTGTGTTAATCATATACCTCATTGGTGATTTCTTTCACACGTGAAATTAAATATAAAATAGCCTTCTATCACCATCAAACAGTGTACTGTACGTGTATAACAAGAAGGGTGTTTTTAGTACAGGTTAAGCGGTACCCACGCAGTTTCAAGCTTGTATCTGATTATGCTCACAGACGTTTAAGTATGGTATGGCGTTTATCTACAACACAAATTATTCCATCGACATTTCGATCTGGGTAGGTAATAAGAGCGGCATGTGCGGAAAATGTCTTAAAATTAAAAAAAAAAATTTCCGCACATGCCGCTCTTATTACCTACCCAGATCAAAAAGTCGATGGAATAATTTGTGTTGTAGATAAACGCCATACCATACTTAAACGTCTGTGAGCATAATCAGATACAAGCTCGAAACTGCGTGGGTACCGTTTAATCTGTACTAAAAATCCCTTCTTGTTATACACGTACACTGTTTGATGGTGGTAGAAGGCTATTTTAGATTTAATTTCACGTGTGAAAGAAATCACCAATGAGGTATATGATTAACACACTGAGCTACACACTGTTGGGTGTAAAACTAGCTCACACTGCTGGGTGAATTTCAATTTTATTTGAACGCTACACTATATTTTAGTTTTTTGTCTCCCCTTGTTTTTGAGGTACAATCAGCAACGTTTCTTTGGAAATCTTTTTGATCACATTTTGAGGGAAGGAGAGAACCCTGGTTGTGATTGATTTGGAGGACAAAAAAAATCACATTTGTGGTTTGAACCTTACCTTTGTATTTGATTCATTTAATACAAGCTCCTCCGATTACAGGAATGGTACTTGTATCTGCATTGCTTGGCATTTAGGGTATTCCAGATTGGGGGGTTTTCTATAGGGATGCACCGAATCCAGGATTCGGTTCAGTATTTGGCCAGGATTCTGCCATTTTCATCACAAAACAAGGAAGTAAAAATAATTTTTGTTGCGCACTTCATGCGCTTCATGCTTTTACCCTCCCCCTCGCTAATTTGCATATTCAAATTATGGTTCAGATTCCGTTCAATATTCGGCCGAATCTTTCACAATGGATTTGGGGGTTTGGCCGAATCCAAAATAGTGGATTCGGTGCATCCCTAGTTTTCTATCATTTGAAGCACCATGCCTTAAGAAAACAAAAAACTATTTTAACATTAACTAAATCCAAATTGATTGCTTTGCCACCTGGATTTATGCAGCTTAGTTAGGATCAAGTACAAGTATTATTTAATACAGAGAAAAGGGCAATAATATAAAGAGATCCCATAACTGTACAACGGAAAGTCCAGTTTAACCATGAATTTTTCTATAACTAAAACAAAAGGTACCTCATTTGCTACATATATCATATATACTGGGCTTATATTGGAAATAATTGCATGTTTCACTATTACTAATTTGGCTACATTTGAAATTCATTACAAATTATTTTCTGCTCTGTATGCCATCTATGTTACATTTGTTAACTCAAAATGATTAATTCTGAAGGGGCAGATTTATCAGATTTCTAGAAATATTTTTTCCTCACTTGACCTTGGAGAGAAATCTAAAATATTGTCCTTTTGATCTTGTGTATCCCGTATTTTTCACCTTGTTTCACAGACTTTTATTATGAGTTTATTAACCCACTTGAGAATTCTCCAGTGTAAAGTCCATTAAAAGAATTATTTCATTAAAGAATTGCTGTTGTGCACCTTTGGACAGAATGGTCCTTGTCGCCTCTGAATTGATTTACTAACACGAGTTTAATCGGCCAATATCTGGTTTTGTTTTTCCATCATTTGTTATAAGTACTTGCTGATGGTAAATTGTTACTATTACAGATGTCCGGCTTTTACTCAATAATGACAACCTGCTCAGGGAAGGAGCAGCGCAGTAAGTTGCTTTAATTTTTATTAATGGGGTTTTTTAAGACATACATCATTTTGTTAATTGCACATAAAATTATATTATTTAGAACATACCCAACACATACTAATCCAGGCTTTTAGAATAAAAAAAAAAAAACATTAGTAATGCCTCATTCAGCCTCAAAATATATATATTTAGATACAAAAGGGCACAGAGTAACTGCTGCAAAGGTGCCTTTATTAATAAAGGCACCTTTGCAGTAGTTACTCTGTGCCCTTTTGTATCCACACCAACATTTTGGAATTATAGAATTAGTGCTCTGGATGGAAGCATGGTGGTGAAGATACTAGAGTGATTAAAGAAGGGTAAAGGTATCCGTAACATTGCTATTTTACCCATGTATTTAGATGGCCCATCAGGAATATTTTTCATGATTGTGTTGCTCTCCAACACACAAAGCCAGAACTACACACAAATATAAGCATTCCAGTTAGTTAGCCCCTCCTATGATCCTTTATAAATCCCTTATCTCATAAGGTTGTGCATATGAATTTCAGAGTGGTCTTGCAAATTTTGCTTCATAGTCCTATTACTGCTAAACTACTTAAACCTCATCATTACAACCATTAACTACTGTATTACTGAATTAACAAAAGTGCCCAAATTATTGTTAGTTGAACAGAATAAAAAAAATGCTGTATTTATAATTCTTCACCTTTTATTGTCACTATAAATTTGCAAGGGTTTAAAGTGTTGTCACTCCATTTTCTTAGCAAATGCAGCCCAAAGATACGAGTTTTACAGTAGTTTCAAAAGCTTTCCACTATTTTACCACCAGAGGGCAACTTTGAGTTTGCAGATTGCTTCTCTTCTCTTTGGAAGAATATGCTACTCTGATATCTAAAGGAACGGGTTATAAACAGGGTGTATTGTCCCTTCAGATTTTTGTAAGATGCAAAAATAACTCATTAAAAGATTTCTCAAGCTGAAATTGGCTTTTTTATTGGGTATGCAGTGGCTAATGTGCAGCCATTTTGTTTTTTGTGTCCCTATAGTGCCTTTGCCCAATATAACATGGATCAGTTTACACCTGCTAAGATCGAAGGCTATGATGACCAAGTGAGTATACTGAATGAATTTGATCATGTATATACTTGTGGTATGCACAGTGCAACTATTGTTAGTGAATTAACATGCTAATTACAATGATGAGGTGTCGTTTTTTGAAACTGTGTGAATACTATTAGGGATGGGGCAGACAGGCAGATTTGGGGGGATTTAATCGCCTGACTAATCGCCTCTTCTGCACAGCGTCAATCTCCCGGATCTGCCTTCCGTCTGCTTGAATGAAGAATCGCCTATGCTAATGCACTCGCGGCACTTCGATTTCCGAAGTCGCCCAAAGTTTCCTTTTGAGGCAACTTCAGGCAAGTTCGGAAATCAAAGCTCTGTGAGTGCATTAGCAGATGGGGAGATTGTCGCCACGCAGAAGAGGCGATTAGTCGGCAGGCGACTAATTCTCCCCGAATCTGCCCCTCTGCCCCAACCCTTAGAGTAGCATAAAAATTCTCATTTCCTTATCAGATCGCTGATATGCTTCTGCCTGAGAGAAACTAAGCAGTAATGTTTAGACTGCCTATCTGTATTCCCAATCAGTCCTTTCCAGGCTTTGCAAAAATTTGAATTAGGCTTATTAATTCTAGAAATTGTATATTATGATTTGGATTAATAAAAGCCTTTACAGGCATCCAACACGTGTTAATTTTTTACTTTTAATGTATGTATTTTAGACAAAAAGTGGATAGCGGTTAAGTGAGAGATGTTTATGACATAGTATTCACAATTGCATTGATAGGTCCTTATAACAGAGCATGGAGATCTTGGCAATGGCAGATTTCTGGATCCACGGAATCAGATTTCCTTTAAGTTTGATCACTTAAGGAAAGAAGCTAGTGATCCTCATCCTGACGACAGTGATGCGGCTTTAAAATCCTGGAGAGATGCCTGTGACATGGCCTTGCGGGCATATGTGAAAGAGCACTATCCGAATGGTGTCTGCACTGTTAAGTGATTTATGTTACTTGCGTAATAAATGCTAATAAATATCATTGCTGAAGTCTTTTATTTACAGGGTTATAATGTCTATGTATAATTTTATTACACTGATAAATATTTTTATTGTGAGCATAAGGAGAAGTAAATTTTTATGACTTTTGTTTAAGGGTGTAGTAGGTAAATGTATATGGTCTTACTCTTTTATATTGATCTATCATTTAGCAGTTAAATCATGGACTAAATGTTGTTTATAATTTTTAGGTTTATGGAAAGACAATAGATGGACAGCAAACAATAGTATCTTGTATTGAAAGCCACCAGTTTCAGCCTAAGAACTTTTGGTAAGTCGGTGCTGCTTCTAGTACAGCCTTCTGCAATGATATTTGTATTTTGCTACATCTGGGTTACATGTACCTGGTCTGTTTTCTTATGTTTTTGTTCTTTTTAATTATTTGATTTTAAAGTAACAATTTTTACAGAATTATTTTCTAATATGCCTCTGCAGGTATAGGATCTATTATCCAGAACCTGCTAGCCAGAAAACTCCAGAAAATAGCAATTTCATATAGGTCTATTTAACCAGATCATTTTTAAGGTTTTTAATTGATTTGATTTTTCTCTCATGTTTTTGGGTGCATCTGAAGATGTATTCTGTTATTCTATGGCATCTTTGTTAAACAGTTTTAATTGTGAAAATTCCTATTTATGGAATACTGCTCCCTGCTGGTAAAAGAAAACATTTCAACAGTATTTCATAGGAGCACACAAAATCCCAAAAATTAGGTCAGCGGTTCTCAACCTGGGGGTAGGGACCCCTTTGGGGGTCGAACGACCCTTTCACATGGGTCACTTAAGGGGTTCCAGGAGCAGGTTCATCTCTCTTCCCACTAGCCCTGGGGCAAGGTTGTAGCTATCCGGGTGTTGGTTCTGGGAGTTGTAGTTCAGTAACCTGTGTAGGGAAGCCAGTTGCACTACAAATTTCTATATTCTCTTAGTATGGACTGCCATACAGCTCTCCCTGCCCATTTAATATTTGTAAAATTAACTTGGTAATTGGGGTGTGACCACAAAATGGGTGTGGCAAAAAATGTTTGCCGCACTACGCATGGAAAACAAACCTTTATGCAGCCAAGCTGTCTCCTGTACTTTTCTAACAATCCGCTCTGGGCTGGCAACGAAAATATTTTAATATTTTATGGTTGGGGGTCACCACAACATGAGGAACTGTATTAAAATGTATAGTTGCGCTGTAAGATCTAATGGATGCTTGGAAGCCTATGCACATAAGGCATTTTGCAGATACTGGGTAATAATGTTGTATAGAATTACTTAATACATTAAAAATCAGTGTCCCCTGCCATGGCTCCATGTTTCAGGAATGGTCGCTGGAGGTCTGAATGGAAATTTACCATCTCGGCATCAACTGCTCAGTTGGTAGGAGTTCTCAAGATTCAGGTTGGTACATGCAATAATGTAAGAAACATTTGCCTTCTTTATTATCTCATGTAAATCTTCTGAAACTGCAGGTCAGGTAAAAATATATTCTGGTGCAGTGGACTATGGAAACAACATTTATGGTACCATGTACTTCCTGTGTTGCTATAGATCTCAGTTCAAGGATATATAGTAATGTCCACTAGCACACTTAAAAACCAAATGGTCGGTACTCACTTAGAGGCCCCTAACAACAATTTCCAAATCTTAACAAACCCCACAGGCTCACAACTCACAGGTAGCATAGGGCAGAGTAGGGCATATGGGGCGTAGACACAAGGAGCCTGGGGGCGTAGACACAAGGAGCCTGGGGGCGTAGACACAAGGAGCCTGAGAGTATGAGGTATATTTATCAAAGAGTGAAGTTAAGGATTTTTAAAGGCGTATTTATCAAAGGATGAACCCATTGATAAATATGCCTTAACACAGGCATAACACACACAGGGAGCATAGGAGAGGCAGAGCATGGCACACTCAGGGAGCATAGGACAGGAAAAGTACAGAACACACATGGAGCATAGGGCAGGCAGTGTATGGCAGACACACACGGAGCATGGGGCAGGCAGTGTATGGCACACAAAGGCAGAGTATGGCACACCCAGGGAGCATAGGACAGGTAGAGTATGGGTCGCACAGAGCAGGCAGAATACGGCAGGAGACAGGGAAACCTATTAGGACCACTCTATCATACTGTACAGTAACAGGTGGAAGAGTGTGGGTACTTTTCAGTCTAGCAATACAGAGAGATTCCTATGACGGATGGGGGAAGGGTATTATATTGGTAGAGACTGCACACCCTCAATCGCCAAGGTCCTATTGGGGATAAAAAATCTGCTTCACCGATTTCACAAACTGGTTGAGAATGCTTTATTGTTGGCGAAACTAGTTGCAGTATCCAGGTGGGATCATTCCTTGGTATGGCTTTTTATGCTTTTAATTAAATCACGAAAAAATCAAAAATTGGTGGTGATCGGCCAGTTTGTGAAATCGGTGAAGCAGCTGGAAATTGTGAAAAGAAATTGGAGGTTGTTTGGATCAACTTGAAAAGGACATCTGCAGAGAAGCAGGCTTAAGACTGCTGAGAGTTTAAATTCGGCTGTGCCCTTTATAAATTGAGGAAACTGTGTATCTGGTGAGATTATTCCAACTATTTTTTGGGGACCTGTACAGCTGATAAGAAGGAGGGAGTGGGGAACGCCCCAATATACCCCTTTTTAATTTGCTCTCTAAATTCAGCCATATACTGGCCTAGCCTGTCTGATATATTTAATTAAATACACTGAATACTCCACTGTTTCAAAACCCCAGCTCCAAATTCTGGGAAACAACTTTTATTTAACTTGTTGAACTACAACTCACATCTATCCTCCATTGCTTAAAAAATTCCAGCTTTTATTCCTGGGAAATCATTTTTCTGTCTTGTTGAACTAAAACTAACAGCCATCCTTTATTGCTTTAAAGGTTTCAGTTTTAATTCCCGGGGAATAATTTCTGTGCCTTGTTGAACAACAACTTACAACCATCTTCCTTTTAAATATAAGCACACATCAACACCAAGGAACAATAATTTATATTTTCTCTACAGGAAAAGTGATTACTCACCTGTATTATATTTATTATTGATTTTATTATTATTGTTCACTGTGTTCTCTGGCCAGCCAGTGTTTTAGTAATTATAATAAACTGTATTTTTTTAAGATATTTGTTTTGCAGTCCACCTTCTATCTATTTTTCCTACTTTTCAGTCTAGGTCTGAAGTCTGAACAGTACAGGGCTTTAGGGGTGTAAGCAATGCAGGGGGATTACTGGTGTGAACAATGCAGGAATGTAAAGTGTAAACAATGCAGGGATCATTAATCTCAGTACTGATAACTTTTACATTTTACACAAGGTAAGCAGTCATAGCAGGCGTTGCGTGCTAGATGTGGCTCCCCAGTTGGACTGCACTGGTGTACAGGAACACAAGCGATATAGAAGCTAAAGAGTGTACATTTAAATACACATTATCACAAAAGCTTGTATGACTTAACCTTTTGAATATATTAACCATTTAATTTGACAATTTGTAATGTAATCATGCTTTTCATTGCTATAGGTTCATTATTATGAGGATGGAAATGTTCAGTTAGTTAGCCACAAAGATGTGCAGGAATCCATAACAATCTCTGTGAGTATAAATATTTGAAAAATTCATATACTGGACATACTTGTTGGGGCATCTTTCATCTTATACAGTATCTATTTGATTACAAAAGAAAATTTATCAGGGTACATATCAGAGTGTAGTATTTTACTATTTCGTCTATATTTTGAAACAGCAAGGGTGCATAGCTTGTTATACTATGGCGCACACCTTTTCAGCATATTTTAAGAGCTCTGATATTGTGATACTTTCTGGAGAGCTGGGCTTCGTCTTATAAATATCAGTTTTACAATAATATTTTACAAGGACTTGAGAAGATGATAAACATTACTCGCCTTTTAATTAGCTCACCTGCATATAATTTACCATATTTTCATTTATTTATGACAGTGTTGTGTATACAGGATTTTTTCTTTCAGCATATCTGTATGCAGGGCCACTATAAACTTTGGGGCCCCATACATGTTTTTATATGGGGCCTCCCATAAACACAAATGCTCAGTACCAAAATTTGTGGCCACACCTTGTGTGCGCTACACAAATGATCTAGTCGGTAGATATGTTTGAACTGTATTTTTTTGAAAACCATAGCTACTAATTCTATTACTGAAAAGCAGTGCTTTAACTATAGAGGATACATACCTTGCAACTGTTGGGCCCAGAAGCTATAAGAGGCCCCATGTATCTGATAACCAAATTCAATATAGATTTATTGAAAACATCTTGTTCCCGAAGTGTAAGAGCCCTATGATCTTGCTGTTGGGCCCAATAACAAGTTATTCCACTGCTGAAAGGTTCTGAAGACGTTCATATAATTAATATATAATTAAGAACCATTGATTCACTGAGCAAGCAGAGTATGGCACACACAAGCGGCACTGGGCAAGCAGAGTATGGCACACACAAGCGGCACTGGGCAAGCAGAGTATGGCACACACAAGCAACACTGGCCAAGCAGAGTATGGCACACACAGGGAGCATAGGGAAGGCAGAATAGAGCAGGAGACAGGGAATCCTATCCGGATTCTAAGATGTACTACATACAGTGACAGTGCTGGTGCCCCATTAGCATTTTGAATAAGGTGTGAATATTTGAACAATGTGGGTAGTTTCAGTCTGGGTCTCAGGTGTGAACAGTAAAGGGCTTTAGGGGTGTGAACAATAGAGGCGTTAGAATTGTGAACAATGCAGGGAGTTCACAGGTGTGAACAATACAGGGGATTAGTCTGAATTTGAATCTTAAACAATGCAGGGGCCAGTTACTCTCTGTAGTGGTACCTTTTAAAGCTTACACATGGTAAGCAGGCAGACTTTAATGGAGGCCCACAGAAGGGGGGCAGCCCGCGGGCCGCCAGTTGGACAGCCCCGTGCTAATGAATCCGTCATTTAATTAGGGGCCGGGGAGTTTACCTTAAAGGAGAATTCAACATTGGAAAAAAAACCTGTACACCCCTCCCCATGTAGGCCCTCCTCCCCCCAGCCTATACTTAACCCTCGGCGCAGAGTTCCACATCCAATCCTCAATTGCTTTGCTAAGATGACTAGGAGACCAGCATATTGGCGCATACGCAGTTGGAGCATTTTGCCAGTTTGCGAAAATGGTTTGGTGCTGCCATGCTGCTATTGCCAGCAGATACAGGTTTATATTGTCCCAAAGAAGAATGTAAAGTCATGTTGCAATCATTCTGCCAAAGGTGCAGTAGTATATACCAAACTTTACACAACTGCAGGAAAAGACAAAAAGCAGAACATGGTGTTACCTAGTTTTATTTGCACTAAATAAATAAAGCACGTAGTTCTGCTTTTTGCCTTTTCTTGCAGTTGCCTTGTTGCGGTTGAATAAGAATGCTTCCTTTGTGTCTTAAAGGAATTTTTCAGTATAAAAATAAAAACTGGGTAAATAGATAGGCAGTGCAAAATAAAAAAAATGTTTCTAATATAGTTAGTTAGCCAAAATGTAATGTATAAACGCTGGAGTGACTGGATGAGCTGAATGCTGAGGATCAATTACAAACTCACTCAACAGTTATGTCCCATGTTGCTCCCCTTCAAGTTGCTGACTAACTCAGAGTAAAGAGCTAAAAAGCTGAAAAGCAGAAAGTTGGATTCTGGCTATTATATTCGACATCCAGTCACTCCAGCCTTTACACATTACATTTTTGGCTAACTAACTATATTAGAAACCTTTTTTATTTTGCACAGCCAATCTATTTATCCAGTTTTTATTTTTACACTAAACTGTTGCTTTAAAATTTACAACTCATGTATAACTTGCACATACAGTACGTGGCCAGTTTTTGTCCAGTAATGCACATCACACTGCACTAAAATGGATATTTGTCTCCACTGAAACCTTTTCTTTTTTAAATGTTTGAATGTTAACAATTGCCACTGCACATTTCCGTGTTTTTTTTCTGGTGAGTGGTGAAAGCAGTATTTTTCTCTGCACTGCTGTTTCTAACTCTGGAAACAGTGTAGCAGAATTTATCTGATTAACAGACCTGTCCTGGTTGCTTTTCTACGTCATTGTTTCAGGAAATCACAGAAATGGACAAATAGTGCTTTTTAATTGTACAAATCCAATAATTGCACCACTGAAATGTGTATAATTTATATTTGAACAACTGAGTTTACCTTTAAAAGAGAATTATAGTACAATACCTATTTCTCTGGCACCTCCAGTGACTCGAGCATTGTCCTTCTATCATGGACAGAGCCTTTTACTTTGCATAAATGGGTTTAGTTGTTGTATTAATATCACAATATTTTTCATAATATTTCCTGTCCTGTGTTGGGGCTTATGGTGTGATGTTAACATGTGCCTTTTCTGCTGCAATTTTAGGGTGAAGCTCAAACTGCCAAGGAATTTGTAAAAATTATAGAGCAAGCAGAGAATGACTACCAGGTGAGATGAGTTTGTTTAATTAAAATGCATACATGGAACAGGTTGACAGCTATGTCTGCAATTCACTGCCTCTCACTTTGTACACATCATACAGCTTCATCAGGTGATTTTACTTCTGGCAAACTCATTGGCCTGTGATAAAAATCCACAAATGCTGTGCAATTTGACTGTATCATTGATCCATTCATTAAGCATAGTTGCCACAAATCAGCCATTATAAGCAGAAGTTAGAGGGAGCTCTAGCCCCTCTTTTATCTGCATCTGCCAGTGCCCCAACCACCCATCAGAAAGGTATATCGTCATTTTAAATCTTTGATTTTGGCACACTGAGGCTTTTTTATAAGCACAAGGCTAATAGGCACTAACTCCGAGCAACCAAGCGGTGGCTGTCTTTTTTTCATCCAGCTGCAGATTGAACAATGAAAACAGATAGCTTGATTGTCATGGGTTACAACACAGGTGCGAATTTGCCCAGTGTTGCCCATTGTGCTGCAATGACTGCAGTGTAGTAGGACTATAGAATGCTAGGTTAAAATCTGAATCTTCCCTTATAAAATGTCCATCTTTTTGATGGGTCTTTTCATTTTCATAAACCGTTTTGTAATGTGTATGCTTAGTCGATGGTTATCTCTGTTGTATGAGATAATGTACAGTAATAGATCAGGCATCCCAACCATTTAGCATTGACTAAATGAGCAGTATTCTGGGTATTGTACATGCTAGGTTATGCAAATGCTAAATATATCACTAGCTCCAAATCTAACCCAGCATCCTTACACACAGCCTTCATATAAATTATATTTACCCATGTCTATACTAACCATAGAGTTGAGTATCACAATAGCCTTTGATATTATGTCTGTCCAAGAAATCATCCAAGTCGCTCTTAATGGAAAATATTTACCCCCAAAATGAATATTTAGCAACAGATAATTAAGTAAATATTGCCCTTGAGCCACTATTTTGTGATGTCTGTGTGCTGCCTCAGAGATCACCTGACCAGAAATTCTACAATTCAAACTGTAACAGGAAGAAGTGTTTAAGCAAAAGCCACAACTCTGTTAATTAGCTCATGTGACCTAACATGTATAGTTTGTTTGTGTGCACAGTGAATCCTATGATCCCAGGGGGCGGCCCTTATTTTTTAAAATGGCTATTTTCTATTTAGGGTTAACCAATGGCACATACTACTACAAAAGTTTGTTATGAAAATGGTTCATTTACATGAAGCAAGGTTTTACACATGAGCTGCTTTATGCAATATCTTTTTATAGACACCTACATTGTTCAGGGAGTATAGTTTTCCTTTAAAAGCATTAACAGATTCAGCCATTACAACATCACCCAGCCGTGTATTCCACAACCTCACTGTCCTCACTGTGAAGAACCACCTACACTGCTTCAAAGGAAGGTCCTTTTCTTCTACTCTGAAGGGGTGGCCTCTGGTTCATTTATCCTCTTTATGGGTAAAAATGTCCCCTGATATTTGTCTATAATGTCCTAGTGTAATCATGTCCCCTCGCAAGCGCCAGTCTACCATCATAATTTACATTTTCCATCCCTCTAACCAGATGTATTAAAGAGATTACATAGTGCAGGGTGATGGCATTGTGGCTGACTTGTAACAAATGTTTCTATGCTGTAATACCTCTCCTATTCCTTGCTGCAGACTGCCATAAGCGAGAACTATCAGACCATGTCAGACACAACTTTCAAAGCCTTACGCCGGCAGCTGCCAGTGACCCGCACCAAGATTGACTGGAATAAAATACTCAGCTACAAGATTGGCAAAGAGATGCAAAACGCTTGAGAACCTTTAAGGAGCAATGTCAAAGTTTAGTGTGCAAAGCAAACTGAGAACTGTTTGGTCTTACAAATATACTGTGTATACCCTTATGTGCAGGAGTGGCTCGTAACAAATGTTATTGTAGGCCCCAACACAAATGAGGTTTTTTCAAAGGAGACAAAATATAGTGGTTTGTAAAATGTGATATTTTGCTAGGGTCTGCAGAGTCGTATTTTCTAACTTGAAGTGCCGACGAACAACAAGCTTTTATATTATTTACCCTGGATTCTCCAATTGGATTGTCTGTATTTGTCATTCTGGCATATACTGTACCAAATTGGCCAATATAACACATGAATTCCTGTAGTTAAAATATTAAAAGAAAGTAGCCAACTGGAATATCTCCCTTTCCTTCTGTTAAGTGACACGTACCATTTGTGTTTCTCAGACAATTGTAATAGTTTGGTTAAGCTTTTTAATGGATATTTTTTTTTTTTTACCGAATACGGAAGGCACATATGTGAGCATTCACATTATACCAACTGTTGCCACTCATTTTTATGACCTTATTACAAATGTATAATACAATACTGTACTTCAGTATGTTCAGAAGAACATTTTAATGAACTACTGGCCTTATATACTACTTCACATAAATATTCACTGGAAATGAAGTGGGACTTCAAGGTTTTGGATGGAATTGTAGAATGTAGTTGCCAGACTCCTTCACCCGCATCTACATTTTCACTTTTCAAATACAATCAGCAGGCGTGATTAGATTTAAAGGGAAAATATTATTGCCCATGAAATGCTTTTCAAACTTTTGTGTTGCTGCACTCTTACGATTAAATTCCTTCAAACAATATTGCAGTTGAAAGGTATTGGGTTTTTTTCCTCTTTTTTCACGGTACCACATTTTCTGCCATAAACAAAGCTGATCTCTGAAATGCAGTAATGTTTGAAAGCAGCAGCACCCTGAATTTAATCAGCTGAAAGAGCTGTAATATGCAATTTTTTATAAAAGAGCATAATTCCCAGTTTTCAATGCACATAGGGAAATACCCCCCATTAATGATTAGAATCTGTTACTTCAGTACCCAACATTGGGGAACTTGTGTTTTGGTAACCCAACAGAGAAAACTTGAATTCTGTCTCCTTTTTGGCTTTTGTTTATTAACTTTAAGTTGAACATCTGCATTTTATGATGCTACTCATTTTTTTTTTACTCTAGAGAGTGGCAAATGGTGGTTTGGGGGTGGTAACAGCTTGTGTATGTCAAAAGAAAATGACGGAAATATGCAAATGTCTTCATCCTAGAGCGCTTTAATGGGTTTGTGGCACCTTCAGTTTGTACCACAAGTATATGATCATTGGGGAAAAATGTGTATAAATCCAAAATAAAAATATTTGCACCAAAGTGAATTATTTTACATTGTTGTTCATGTAAGCACAAGCAATAAACCTGTAAGTATATGCAGGTAGAAAACCATTCTCATGTTTTGTCAGAAGGTGCCACTGATTTACACACTTCTTACAAAGCCTAACAAGGTATTTCAAATGTCTGTAGTTGTTTGTGAGGATTTGAAAAAGTATTCCTCACCCACCAAAAGGGGAGTTTGGACAAAAATTTTTAGGAACACAATGTATTTACAGTTGTGGCTTTGGGGGTTTGCAGTTCAAAATTCAACAGCTAATTACAATGAATGGCAGAATGTTTAAGGATGTATGTCAGAACTTCAAGTGCCCTATTTGGCAGCCATAAGGAACTGCTCAGAAGTCAAGGCTCTAAACCACCTACTACATGCCCTAGCACATGTATATTTAAGTAATTGTAAGCCTACCTAAAACCAGCCTAAAGGGGTTGTTAACTTTTAGTATGGTGTAGAGAGTGATATACTGAGAACAAATTTTTTTTTTTCATTTTGTTTTTTAAGTATTTAGCTTTTTATTCAGCAGCAATTTTAGCAATCTGGTTGATAGGGTCTAAATTGCCCTAGCAATTATGCATTGATTTGAATTGGCTGACTCCAAGTCTTTCAGGGAGTGTACCAAATAGCACAAAGAACCAAAATTGTTCCTCATGGATTGGGTAAACCATTTCAAAGACAATTACAACAGTGAGAAAGGCAGGCAATAGCCAGGATTACGCCAAATGTCAACTGACTGAAACCAGACCAAAGGTCAAATACCAGAGATTCACTATACAGAAGATACAACTGGCACTTGAGAAGAGTAGAAACAAAGATAAGATCTAGGGCTGAGATATCAGCCATACAGGCATCTGTACCAACAGGATAGTACAAGAATAGATAAAGTATAAAAACAAAAGACTTGTCAAGATACAAAACATCTTAAAAGGGGTTGTTCACCGTCATATAACATTAAAAAATGTAACAGTTCATGTAAAAATAACAAGCTTTGCCATAAAAATATTTGATGAAAAACATGCAGTTGATGAGATATTCACCTCAGATGAATCCCTTTGCAGATAGGGTAGAATCTAGCCGGTGTTTTACTGGCCTGGCCTGTATTTTTGGTGGTTGATCCCAATGTTAAATACATAGGAAGGCCTTTAAGGTGGCAACCCTATTTATAGATGGGGCCCTTTCATCATGGGCCCCCAGTTGGGGGGGTGTCAACCCCCAATAAAGCTACAGTGACTGCTGTACTGTTTTACATCATACACACTCCTACCAGAAGAAGGAAGTGCACAAATGCAGTAGTTTCTGAAGCTTAACTCCAATCGGCTGCTTCTCTTGTCAGTCTGCTTCTGATCCCTATTCAGTGTGGTTAATTTGCATACACATTGCTCTGTAGGGCGGGGCTGGGTCAGTATGTGAGGAGAACTCCTCTGATAGGATTTGGTGTGGCAGCATGTATGTACAGAGATGTTTGTTATGTTAAGGGGATGACTTGAAGGTGGTGAACTTTAAGTTCTTTGTGTGTTTTAGGTGGCTGGCATGTCATTTTCACAGTGGTAAGGGGAGGGTGTGGGTGCACAGACTTGTGTAGGGTTGAATGAGGGAGGAGGGAGCTTTTGTGTGAAGGGACAGTCTGTGATTCAGAGGAAGGAGGGGTTCAGTGAGTGTCTGTGTGCGAGGGAAAGTAAAGTCAGCACTGGGTGGAAGGAGGTCTGTCACCTGTGGGGACATGTGAGGAGGGAGAAGTGTGTGTGTGGGGGGTGGCTGTGTTATAAAGGGTTTTGTGAGGAGAAAACTGGCATTTTTGTATGTAGTGCTGGAGAATAGCCTTGTGTGGAGGGAGAGCTCAGTTACTTTCAGGCAGGGCTCAGCTATCATTTTTCATTGTTTGGGGGGTAAGTTGCAAGTGGATAGACTGACATTTTCTAGAAGGGAAGAAATCTTGAGAGGGTTTGTTTCTTGGTTCTGGAGTGTGTCTTTCAAATGATACTTCAAATGGTAAAAGTTCTGCACAACAAGCTGTACAAATAAATGTAAACGTTTCACTGCTCATCCAAGCAGCTTCTTCAGTTCAACTGACTGGTGTAGGGGAGTTTTCGGCATATAGACTCTTCCAACAATCCACTCACAACGGCACATTGTAACTCTTAAGAGAGGTGGCATCTGAATTTACAGAGGTGTTGATTCTGTGTAGTTACTGTGATAGGATCACCAATGTGTCCTGCAACTCCTAGAAACAGGTGTTACTTGTAAGAGTTGCATAAATGGATGTGTGAATAGTTCTGAAATTGCCGGGCTACAGATGCTAGAACAGCATTGTATGTAGTAGACAGGTGGTGTCAAAGGCCCCCGCCTCTGTTCAGGGATGGTTTCCTCACCTTAACATGAATCACCACTTTCACACCTCTTTCAAACAAGCAGTCTTCTTTTTTTACATAGTTACATAGTTAAATTGGGTTGAAAAAAGACCGAGTCCATCAAGTTCAACCCCTCCAAATTAAAAACCCAGCATACATACACACACACACACACACACAACACACACAAACATCTCCATTCTTTCAAACACAAACCATATACCTGTATGCCCATAGCTATACTAACTGTAGATTTTAGTATCAAAATAGCCTTTGATATTATGTCTGTCCAAAAAAACATCCAAACCCCTCTTAAAAGCATCAACAGAATGAGCCATCACAACATCACCCGGCAGTGCATTCCACAACCTCACCGTCCTGACTGTGAAGAACCACCTACGCTGCTTCAAATTAAAGTCCTTTTCTTCTTTATCCAAGATTTGGACATTGCTATCTTCAAATAAGTGTTTGTCTGCTACATACAATGCTGTTCTAGCATCTGTACTCCGGCGGTTTCAGAACTCTTCCTGTGTCACGTATATTAGCAGTATTTGCTGAAGTAAGAGGATTTATTTTACACACCAACTAAAAGTTTTAATTATTCTACAATCACAGCCATTGCTCATGAGGTAAAAACCAGACAGCCCTGGGATTTATATTAACCTTCAACTCCTGTGTACGTGTCAATGAAGGAAAAAATGTATATTTGTTTGATCACAGAATTTGAAAAGGACTTTGCAGTGACATTTTTTTCTTTTCACATAGAGTAAGGGATTTCTGATAATTGTGCAAATATGAGGATATACAGCAAAAGTATGAAAAGGCAATTAGCAGAGGAACTGTCTGTTGGACAATAGTGAATTTTGCGTGTTTGTCAGATTTAAAGAACAAGTAAACTTTTTTTTTTCTATCTCTAAATTTGCTCTAAACAGCCCCTCAAATTAATGTACCTTAGTCCCTGCTGCAAGTCTGCTCTGGTTTCTGTGTTATCAGCAGCTTGTTTCACCTTCTTCCTGGTGCAGAGTGAAGCCCTGCCCCTTAGCTTTCTGAGCTGACCTTATCTCTTGGACTAGTCCAGAAGATCATTTGCATACTATGACATAGCAGAGAGCAGTGTGTGTAGCAGCTTTTGCTTGGGGAAACTAGTTTACTAATGAAACACTGGCTCCCTCTTCCTCTCTATTGTGGAACAGCAGCAAATGGACAGCTCAGTAAACTAAGGGGCTGGGCTTCACTCTGCACCAGGAAGAAGGTGAAACAAGCTGCTGATAACACAGAAACCAGAGCAGACTTGCAGCAGGGACTAAGGTACATTAATCTGGGGGGCTGTTTAGAGCAAATTTACAGAAAGAAAAAGAAAAACATTTACTTTTCCTTTAATAGACCGATCCATGCCCTGTGTGCATCAATGATTGTCCAAGGGGAACTACCTTTACTTGTACCAGAGAATATTAACACAATGCTGCTAGTACTTAAAACTGACCAGTTTTCTGTAAGAAATATCAGTCCCCATAGTCTGTGATATTTTTTCCTTTAAATAAAATTGGCATCTAGTCTCATTTATACACAATACCAGCAACACTGATTTTTTTATGGTTTTAAAAAGTCTTATGGGCCAAAAGAAGAAGAATTCCCAAAATACTGGCACATGTGGTGATTTGTTGTGGTACAGGTATGGGACCTTTTATCCAGAGTGCTCAGGACCTGGGGTTTTCGAGATAGCGGATCTTTCCAGAATTTGGATCTTTATACCTTAAGTCTTACAGAAAATGAAGTCAACATTAAAAAACCCAAGTATAAGCTACTGTTTTATCAGTACAGGTATGGGTCCTATTATGCAGAATGTTTGGGACCTGGGGGTTTCCAGATAACTGGTCTTTCCATGATTTGGATCTTCATACCTTAAGTCTACTAGAAAATCATGTAACCATTATACCAATCAACTACGCTGGTTTTGCTTCCAATAAGGATTACTTTTATATTACTGTTTTATTTTTACAGAGAAAAAGGAAATAATTTTAAAAAAATTGTGGATTTGGATAAAATGGAGTCTATGGGGCAAATTCACTAAAGTGTGAAGTGGCTAACGCTAGCACTAATTCGCCAGCGTGACATCATTTTGCAACTTCGCTAATTTACCAACACTGACTCTGGAATTTTCGTGAAGTTGCGCATTGACGAAGTAACTGTAGCGCAACTTTGCCTCCCTGAGCGCAACTTTTCATTTTAGTGAATTTGCGTAGCGCTGGCAAAACTGCCAACACAGGCACAACTACCTGTGTAGTTGCACTTCGCCAGGTGTAGTTTCGCCAGCCCTACGCAAATTCACTAAAATGCGAAGTTGAGCTCAGGGAGGCAAACAGAAGCGAAGTTGTGCTACAGTTACTTCGTCAGGCAAAGCAAAGTTACGCTAGCGATGCCTAATATGAATACGGCGCAAAGTTAATGTATAATAGAAGCCGCAGCCACTACATTACACTGCACAAGCACAGGAAACCTTTAATAATGCAAATAAAGGTGTTCTATTGCCCTACACATGTGCCCCCTATATAGCTGGGTTGCCATATGTTAGGAAATGTAGGGGGGGAGGAGGTTACCCTAAAAAAAATTTACGATCTTTTTCAGCCTATCACCCAATTTTTTTTCAATCTCCTATCTATTGTATTGAACTTCGCCAGGTCTGACCTGGCGAAGTGACATCTAGCGTAAAAAAAAAAATTTTCATCTTAGTGAATTAGCGTAGTTGCTCGGATTGTCCTGATAATGTTATATACTTTTCCTGAGTTTTCCCCCAAGAAAGGCCCCTAAATCAGGGGTGTCCAACCTTTTGGCTTCCCTGGGCCACATTGGAAAAAGTAAAATTGTTTGGGGCCATACATGAAACATACAAACACTTTTGATTTGTAAGAGTAAAGAAAATGCACAGAAAAGAACTACAATACTTCTAATACATCCAATGATGTATGGTTCACACATGAGGAAATTCAAAAGAGACTAGAAAATGTTAAGATAAACAAAGGTCCAGGCCCAGATGGGATTCACCCCAGGGTACTTAGCGAACTTAGCTCTGTGATTGCCAAACCTCTATACTTAATTTTTCAGGATTCATTGAGATCTGGCATGGTGCTGAGAGACTGGCGAATTGCTAATGTGGTGCCGCTATTCAAAAAGGGATCCCATTCTCAGCATCAAAACTATAGGCCAGTTAGTCTGACGTCGGTGGTAGGAAAGCTTTTTTAAGGATTAATTAAGGATAGGATACTGGACTTCATAGCAAATAACAATACTATGAGTTTGTGCCAGCATGGTTTTATGCGTAATAGATCTTGCCAGACTAACTTAATTTCTTTTTATGAGAAGGTAAGCATGGACCTCGATTCTGGGATGGCAGTGGATGTGATTTACTTAGACTTTGCTAAAGCATTCGATACAGTGCCACACAGAAGGTTACTGGTTAAATTAAGGAATGTTGGCCTTGAACATAGCATTTGCACCTGGATAAAGAACTGGCTAAAAGATAGACTACAAAGAGTGGAGGTAAATGGAACATTTTCTAATTGGACCAGTGTTGTTAGTGGGGTACCGCAGGGCTCTATACTGGGTCCCTTGCTTTTCAACTTGTTTATTAATAACCTGGATGTGGGCATTGAAAGTACGGTTTCTATTTTTGCAGATGATACTAAATTGTGCAGAGCTATAGGTTCCATGCAGGATGCTGCCACTTTGCAGAGTGATTTGTCTAAGTTGGGAAACTGGGCAGCAATCTGGAAAATGAGGTTCAATGTTGATAAACGCAAGGTTAGGCACTTTGGCAAAAATTATATAAATGCAAGTTATACACTAAATGGCAGTGTGTTGGGAGTTTCCTTAAGTGAGAAGGATCTTGGGGTTTTAATAGATAACAAGTTGTCTTTTTCTGGGCAGTGTCATTCTGTAGCTACTAAAGCAAATAAAGTTCTGTCTTGCATAAAAAAGGGCATAAACTCAAGGGATGAAAACATAATTATACCTCTTTATAGATCCCTAGTAAGGCCTCATCTGGAGTATGCAGTGCAGTTTTGGACTCCAGTCCTTAGGAGGGATGTAAATAAGCTGGAGAGAGTGCAGAGACGTGCAACTAAACTGGTTAGGGGGATGGAAGACTTAAATTATGAGGGGAGACTGTCCAGGTTGGGGTTGTTTTCTCTGGAAAAAAGGCGCTTGCGAGGGGACATGATTACAAATATATTCGAGGAGATTATAGACAAATATCTGGGGACCTTTTTACCCATAAAGAGGATCACCGCACCAGAGGCCACCCCTTCAGACTAGAAGAAAAGGACTTTCATTTGAAGCAGCGTAGGTGGTTCTTCACAGTCAGGACGGTGAGGTTCTGGAATGCGCTCCCGGGTGATGTTGTGATGGCTCATTCTGTAGATGCTTTTAAGAGGGGTTTGGATGATTTTTTGGACAGACATAATATCAAAGGCTATTTTGATACTAAACTCTACAGTTAGTATAGCTGTGGGCATATATGGTTTGTGTTTGAAAGAGTGGAGATGTGTGTGTGTGTGTGTGTGTGTGTGTATGTATGATGGGTTTTTAATTT
Organism: Xenopus borealis; assembly: GCA_024363595.1. Lineage (NCBI taxonomy): Eukaryota > Metazoa > Chordata > Amphibia > Anura > Pipidae > Xenopus > Xenopus borealis. Next base: position 70,089,098 of record CM044433.1, on the reverse strand, counting down.
GGAGGGGTTGAACTTGATGGACTCGGTCTTTTTCAACCCAATTTAACTATGTAACTATGTAATACCAGTTGAATGACCAGATGGAGCTATACACTGGAATATGGGACACCTGGATATTAAATAGACATTATTATTTCTACTACCTCCTGCCTGCTCCTTTGCTACATGACGTTTCCTCTGGAATCAAGCATTTCAAGCTGGGCCACATTCATATCGATCCTGGGCCGAATGTTGGGCCCTAAATTGAAAGAGCAAAAAATTTTCAAAAACTGTCTGGCAATAAAAGTACCAAATTGACTGGCAGTGAAAGGGGTCAACTACTTCTTTAAAGAGATACTGACACCTGAAATTCTTTTTAATTACAGGGGAGGCTCACTTTTAAGCTGACTTTTAATATGTTTTTATAATGGCTAATTCTAAGCAACTTTTCAGTAGGTCTGCATTTTTTATAGTATTTTACTTCTATGCCTTCTTCTTGTGACTCTTTCCAGCTTTCCATCTAAAAAACAGATGCTGTGTAAGGCTACACAATTATTGTTATTGCCACCGTATTACTCATCTTTCTATTCAAGCGTTCTTCTATTCATATTCCAGTATCTTATTCAAATCAATGCATGGTTGCTAGGGTAATTTGGACCCTAGAAACCAAATGACTGAAATTGCAATGTTGGAAAAAATACTGGCCTTCCTATATTTATATTTCTGCCCTTTTTATAACATTGGCAAAATGCATAATTTTACTGGCTGGTGGGTAAAATAGCAGCCAGATGAAAGCCCTATGTGCATGTTTGGGGACATGGGGCCAAATACATAGAAAGATGTGTTTATTGTATATGCTGATTTGCATAGAAAAAATGTGTTAGATTTGGGATATGCTGGGTCTTTATACCTATGTGAGTCTCAAGTAGGGTTGCCACCTGGCCGGTATTTTACCGGCCTAGCCGGTAAAACACCTGCCAAGGCCGGGACCTGTATTACAAATTTACCGGCAATGTAGCTGCCGATAAATTTGTAATACCCTTAAAAAGACCCATCGGTTTTTCCCTTTCTTGCAGGCTCCGCTTTGTGACCACGCCATCAACACGCCATTGCCCCGCCCCTTTATGACGTCACACGCGGTCCCTTTTGGCCCGCCCCTTTCTGACATCACGTGCTACCCCTTTTTGGCCCCGCCCCCCACCTAGGTGGCAACGCTAGACTCAAGTAATGCACAAAAGATATCAGCCAATACAGTGGAGAAATTCACCAACTGTAGTTTCCTTAGGAGAAATTAAAGTGATACTGTCATGCAGTGTCAGACTGGGACACCAGGGGCCCAGCCTAAAACCATAGACCAGGGGCCCACCCAAAAATGTTAGACCAGGGGCCCACCATAAAACCTTAGACCAGGGGGCCACTCAGTACTAATATTCTTCATCTCCTCAATCAACCTCTATTCTCCTAGTTTGTTTTCTTTACATACTATAATCAATTATTCCATCTATGTTGCCTCTTTGTTCTCAAAGAAATAGGGAATGGCCATGAAATAGGCCAAAAGTTTAGCAGCATGAGGGCCCATTAACACCTTGGCCCACCAGGAGTTTTCCAGGTATTCTGGTGGGTCATGGGAATTTTTCTTTCAAAATGAATCAGTTAAGTAGATTTTTTTATATTTCATTTTGAAATCTGACATGGGGCTAGACATATTGTCAGTTTCCCAGCTGCCCCAAGTCATGTGACTTGTGCTCTTATAAACTTCAATCACTCTTTACTGCTGTACTGCAAGTTGGAGTTGATTTTCCAGAATACTTGGCATCTGGGTTTTTCCATATATGGGGTCTTTCGATAATTTGGATCTTCGTGCATTAGGTCTACTTAAACCCAACAGGATTATTTTGCCTCAGTTGATTATTATACTTTATCTTTGTTGGGAGCAAATAGAAGTTACTGTTTTATTATTACAGAGAAAAAGTAAATCATTACTTAATTAAAATAAAGGGAGATGATCCTCTCATAATTTGTCACTTTCTGTTTCTGGCTACCAGAGGGGCGCTGCCGCCTGAGGCAAGTGCCTCAACTCGCCTCATTGGCGGAGCGCCCCTGCTCCTGCGCTGTTTAGCTGGATTAGGTGCATCCCTACAGAGAACCTTTAGATTGTGCCATGTTCAGTTTTGTTCTAATGAATTATTTCTTATGGCTTTCTATGCCTGAGACTGATAGACACCACAACTGCCTAGTCAGCAGCTGTGGTTTCCTTGGGCTGGTATAGAACCCCAAAACACAATGTTTAGCATGTGTAAGCTACTTTTTTTGTTAAACTTGTTTTGCTTTATGTACATTTCACATTCTATTCCAATGACAGGTGGCTTGTGGATCCAAGTACATAGTTTTTGGAGCGAGCCCTCTGGCTCATGTACCTTTTGGCATCTTCACGCTGTTGGCCCCCTGTGTATGTCGTAGATATGACGACCCAGGTGTCTCTCTATGCCAATCTGTGTTATCCTAATCTGACCCAGCAGATGTGAGGGAAGTAGCAAATTGTGAGTTTATATTTATCATTAAAAATCTAATTAGAAGCAGCTGGAAATGCACCACCAGGAAACAGCTAAGGAAATGATTATTATGGGAAATTAGGAAATAAAACTAAAATCCAGCAACAGGGCCCTCATTCGACTCCTGTAACTGACTTCTTGCCAAACATTGAACTCTGCAGCCATCTGGTTTTTGTCTACAGATCTGAATCTTATGATGTTAATTCACGAACTACAGTATCCAAACAAAAAGTCTGTATTTGCACCTGATCATTTTGAAAAGTTTCAGTAACTTTAGCGCTTGCCCAGGGACACATTAATATAATTAGTTCATTTATAATCCTCCATCCTTTCTCTTATAAAGCAGCAGCTCTGTTGTATGGCTGAAACTCTGTCTTTGTAAAAGACTATTCATAGGTGTTTAGCCAAATAAAAGTTTATGATTAGGAATTGAAAACCGGACTTTGTAAATAGTAAAGAACTGTTAACGTTAAATCAAAATAGGAATGTTTATAAAAGAGAAACTGCAGGATAATATTATCACTTTAAGGGCTGGGGCAGACAGGGAGATTCGGGGAGATTCTGTCGCCTGGCGTTTAATCGCTGGCGACAATCTCCCCGAACTGCCTTCTCCCTGTCTGCCGTCTGTTTAAATCAAAAAGCGCCAGCGACTATACACATGCGGCCCGATGATTTCCGGAATCGGCCAAAGTTTCCTCAAGGAACAACTTTGTGCGATTCCGGAAATCGCCGTGCCACGTGTGCATTGGCGCTGGCGCTTTTTAATTCAAACAGGCGGCGGACAGGGAGAAGGCAGATCGGGGAGATTGTCGCCTCGATTAATCGCCAGGCGACAGAATCTCCCCGAATCTCCCTGTCTGCACCCAGCCTTATGTAAAAACCAGTTGTAACAATAAATAGAGCTTATACAAGGAATGTCCTGTCTTTGAACTTACCCTAGGCTGTTGGAGAGTTGGGCACATCAAAGGGATAGTGCCTGCGTTGGTTCAATGAAAAGGACTGATGCCGAACATACCTTTGTTCTATTGAATTAATTAAAGTGGATCTGTCACCCAAATAAAATATTCAAAATCATATTTTATCACATTAGTCAAGCAAAATAAACATTAATTACACTATATACATTATTTTAATCTTGTTTCCTTCAGTCTGGGAATTCATAATTATAGCAAGCAGGCAGGAGCCATTTTGTGGACACTGTTATTAAGGCAAGCCTTGCATCATCTCAGAATCTTGTTTGTGCATCAGAATGGTGGACCCGATGTCTATCCCCATGTCCTGGCTACACAATTAAATGGTTAAGAGAACTGGGGGAATGTGTGGGGAGCAGTGGCATCTAGGAAGTGCTGAATGGAAAGTGAAAGTAATTATCTGCCCCACCTCTATGCCTAAGGCATAGAGGAGTGGTAGACAATATTTGATTGACAGCTGAGATTTTTAAATGAGCTTAAAACAGCTATGAATGCTTTAATAAAAATTTGAAATTGGATTTCATGTTTAATTTGAAAAGCACTTTTATTATACAGATTTTTGTGCCTGGGTGACAGGTCCACTTTAACAAAAATGTGTTTTTGTTACTTCTTGCACTAAACAGAAATAAAAAAAAAAAAAAGTTGCATTCTACTTCTGTATGTACAAGCGTGGTCAAAACAAATCAACAGCCCTCTGATCCTAATTGCACAGCCTAACAGGCTGCACAAATGAAGGTCATTGTTTATACCGAGGGCTTCTAAGGGACTGAGGAAGTAGAATGTGATTTTACTTTAAATTTCAGTTTTGTCCTGAAAATGTTCATCACGAGCCCAATTTATTGAACTACTGCTGAAAAATAAGAGATACTGCTAGTGATGGGCGAATTTATTCGCCAGGGGTGAATTCCCGCGAATTTTTCGCCAATTCGCGAATTTCTCTGGAAATTCGCAAATTTTTCGGCGAAACGCGCCCGTTTCTCCCATCACTAGATACTGCACCTGTGTTTTAATATGCTGTATTCTAACATATGATCAGTGACGGTCCTAAAGATATTTTAAATTGGGGGGGAAAATCCAGAAGGATATTTGAAATAGTCCTTTTCAAGATGTTTGGTCAAACCTGCTGACTCTGGGTGTTTTCTTTCAGTGCATGGTGGTAGTTTTACAGCAGGGTGTCAGGAACAGCATTTCTAAACAGACAACTTTCTTCTGTGAAACCGCCAGGGGTGTAACTATAGAGGAAGCATACCCTGCAGTTGCAGGGGGGCCCAGGAGCTATAGGGGCCCCATGAGGCCCTAATTCATATGCAATTACAATAAATATTGGTAAAACAGGTCAACCACTGGACGTTTTGGGGGCCTAAAAAATAATTTGCTGTGGGGCCCAGTAAGATCTAGTTATGCCACTGGAAACCACTCAATAGTAAGGGGTGCATTTACAAGAAGACTTGACTGTGGCAGGTATGCATATATTAATACACATATATATGGGATCCATTATCCGTAAACCCATTATCCAGAATGCTCAGAATTATGGAAAAAATGTCTCCCATAGACTTCATTTTATCCAAATAACAATAATTTAAAAAAAATTATTTTCTTTTGCTCTGTAATAACGAGACAGTAGCTTGTACTGGATCCAAACTAAGATATAATTCATCTTTATTGGAAGCAAAGACAGCATATTGGATTTCTTCAATGTTTACAAGATTTTCTAGTAAACTTAAGGTATGAAGATCCAAATTACAGAAACATCTATTATCTGGAAAACCCCAGGTCCTGAGCATTCCAGATAACAGGTCACATACACACACACACACACACACACACAAACACACACACACACACACACACACACACACACACACACACACACACACACACACACTGTAAAGATGATCAGCACTCACTGCTTTTAAAGATGAAAATTTTCTTATATTCAACAAATTCACATCATAATCCAACGATTTGGACCCACATCGGGTCCTTTCTCAAGGATACATTGTGATGTCAGTGTAATCACTAAATAACCACCCCAATTAGTGAGAATTGGCGCCAATGATGATGTCATAAGTCCATACAGAGGTTTCAAACATTGTATTCATAAGTGTTACTTTTCAATTAACAAATGATACTTTTATATAAATTATTTAGATAAATTTATGTTAATTGAAGAGTAACACTAATGAATACAATGTTTACCTTTATCGACACTCTTTAGCACTGAGTGCTCACAATGACACCAAGTGGGGAAAATACGGCATTGCACATCTTCATTGTATTCAAAATGAGACTGAAAAAGACTAAATTTGAATAAATTCAAATTTGAATCTTCAAATATGCAAATTAGGCACATTAGACCATCGAATATTTGAATTCGAATAATTTGAATATTCAAATAAAAATTTTATCAAACCACCTACTTCGCCAGAACCAAGCTATTGAATTCGATAGTCCAATTTGAAGGAGTGTTTGACACCTCTGTATGGACTTATGATATCATTATTGGTGCCAATTCTCACTAATTGGGGTGGGTATTTAGTGATTACACTAACATCAGTGTTGTACTGTTAATAAAGGAACTTTTTTTGACATAAGACCTGAGAGTGCTGCCTC
>CM044433.1:70051083-70076675 GCA_024363595.1 Xenopus borealis | reverse complement strand
GTGGGAAGACAATCAGGCCCCTGAAAGATAGGATTAATATGCACCGGGCAAGTATCAGGGAAGCTCTTGACCCAGGAAGGAGGGTAGACCCCCACAAGCAAGACATCGCCCAACAACCAGTGGCAAAGCACTGGCGCGATGCAAAACATGGTCTTACACAATTCAGATGCATGCCGATTGATCACATTCCCACATTAAACAGAGGGGGTGACATTGAGACCATGTTGCTTAAACGTGAGGCATTTTGGATTTTTGAACTGGATTGTGTTACCCCTAAGGGTTTGAATGCAAGTCTTCAATTGAACTGTTTTTTGACATAGCGGACGTTTTCCGCATTGCCTCCATTGACTTTTTCATTTTACATTTTTCAGTTTTCCAGACTTATGCTGACCATCATTTTCCGATACATATGCTTGTGAGTAAAGCTCTCTTCATTCATTTGCAATAAGAAGTTATTATTGCTGTTTCAATACTATGTTGCAAACGGATACATTGTTTTTAATATGGGAAACGTTCACTTGTAAAGTATCACCATGTTTTGTATGTAATATACATTCGAATATGTTACTGGACTGACACCTAATGGTGTTAAATGTGAATTGCACTCTGAACACAAGATGGACACCTATGGACACAAAACCTTTTTTTTGAACAAATGACATCATCTTCCATGGCCCAATTGCACTAGGGGGGAGGGTATATACAGGCCATCACAATGTAACACCATATCCTTGAGAAAGGTTCCCAGGAGGAACCGAAACGTCGGATTTGTATGTGTGTACAATAACTACACTTTTTCACCGAATCAAGTGAGTGCTGATCCCTTATTCTACTATATATATTTATATATATATATGCAGCCACTGGGATTTGTAAGTTAAATGCGTCGTGACTCAGGGCTAATTGAAGAAACTGTGTTATCTAAAGTCATCTTAACTCAGTTAATGCATTTAACCTTTTCATTAGCATACCAAAGCTCCATTGTTTTCAATGGTGAACTCTTTAATTGGATGGGATGCTGTGACACAATATTCTGTGCTAAGTGGGATACATGGGATAGATGAGTTAAGTTTTTCTGTGTCAAATGTACAATCCAAAGTGGTTTCATCTGTATATATCCTGTAAAATGTATGATTTCATAATTTTTAGGGTCCCACGGCATGGAAATGGTTTGTGTTCTGCATCTTGTTTGAGAATATCACATGGCAGCACCCATCCCCTTAGAATGAGCGCCTGAGCTACAGAAGAGCATTTTATCCATTTGGAGAAGAGCTTGCATTAAACCCAGGCATTTGAGTATTATATTTTGGATTTACTTTATCAGTGCAAAATCTTTGATCTATTTGCTTTTCAAGGGCTCTTTTGTCCTTTCAATGAAGTCTAATGTAATTGCAGCTTAATACTGTTCCTGGCAGAGTTTTATTGCTGATTTCAGTAGTCTTTATTTTAAAATCAACACAAGTGCTGTGTAGAAACATTTCGTCTTGGGGAGTATGGAATATCTTAGCCCATTGTGCATGGTAACGATTTAAAAAGTGCTGGTGTGTTTGGGGATGGGGTGCAGAGCACTGTAATACCAATTTACAGGGGCACTCCACCAATGAGGCGAGTTGAGGCAGCAGCGCCTCCCTGGTTACCAGGGGCAGCAAAAATGCCTCTCCTGGTGACTAAGAGCCAAATTTCCAGTTTTCAACCCGGAAATTCGTCTCTTGTAGTGTAGAGTGCGCACTTGCACGCTCTGCACTAGCGCCATGGACCCCCCCCCCTACCCCTGTCCGCCGCTGAAAAAGTGAGTGCCGTGCGGAAGAGGGGGGGGGCGGCAAAATTGACTGGATGGCCCCTGCCAACCTAAACAATATTTTTCAGCATTTTGGAGCATTCTATCTCACCAAGCACCCCATTTACTGGAGGGCAGGCAAGAAATAAAAAAATGCCACAAGTTTTTTTTAATATTGGAAAATTTAAATTGTGTTTTTTGCCATTTAGTGTGTGTCCTTCCCATAACTGCTGTATCTGTATTACAGTGTGGATATGACAGGGAATGAGACATCAGCTCAACACCTTGTTACCTGCGACCCAAAGTCTTGGCACTATTCTCTGCATACAGTCACACACACTATTTATTGGGCTAATATTACTCCTAGAGAGAGTTTGGAACTCTGGAGCAGTTAGTGTTCACACTGGATTTTACTTAAGAAACGCTTCTATCTATGTTACTTCATCCTCTGAAAAGAATGCCCCTTAATCAGCTTCTGTGACATACTATTTCCTTAAACGTCATTGTTGCAATCATGAGGATGCTTCTGCTCATGCATACCCATTCCCCAGCTGCTGATCCGTCACCAGCTTGCATCATCATTCAAGTTGCAGTACCAAATGAGGTACATGAACATGCATAATGCAGACCATCACTTACAGGTAGTCTTGGTCTTAGTCACTGTACTGCAGTTTCAGAGGTTGTGACAAATACACGCTGTAGCAATTGCCTCGCTTTGCAGTGTGCTGCTGGGATGTGTGAGTATAGGTGAAGATTGGGACGAGCCTAAGTTCTATTTTCAGTATGCCTTTCAAGTGAACAGTATTCATTTTCAGGGTTTCCTTGTCCTTTAATATAAGTCACATCAGGCAAACTAGATAGAACTCATTCCATTCCATGGGCCATACTATACCAGGTCTGTATGGCTCTTCCCATCATTTACTCCATGTCCTCTCCCATGCCATTGCTGTTTTTCTCCTCATAGGCAGATTTTTCCATAAGGCTGTGGGAGGCTAAGATTCGAATATGGGTGAGGCCCTTTTTTTTAGTGAAGCAGTAGCTGAAGTCTTTATAAGTTAAAAAGACTTTATTAGGACATACTTACCTCCTATGAGTAAGTGCCCACACAGGCATGAACCTAAAGTACAGAGTCTGAGGTGATCAAGCAAAATGCAGACTGTCTGCACCATTGTATATTCCTATGTGTAATAATGTATTGTTGATATAGAGCATAAGAGTTGCACACACTGGAACCTGTTTTTCTCTTCGGAGGAGCCTGGGGACAAAGGGGGCTCAGACCTGTTGCAGTTTCCGCTATACAGCACTACTTATTGTTGTTGGATCTCCCGCAGAGTGAGCTTGCATAAGGCACGCATACATGTGTGCAGGTTGGCGGAGTTTTCAGGGGCTCTGTCTCAGCCAATGTGGTGGGTTGGGGGCCCTGATGCTGTAGTTATGCTATTGAGCTCATTTATGACTACCTTTAGCCTCAGTTTAGGATCCCATACATGCAAATACTAGGTGACACCTTCCATGCATAACCCTCTAATACTAGGACTGTGTGAATAATTTGTCTCTGTGGTTCATCCTGCCCTACATTCCGGCAACCCAACCATAAAATGTCTGGACGTCTCCTCCAATCTCTCACTCTATGTGTGGCTGACCACAATTACTGTCTAACACCTTCCATACCTCACCTTCCACATAGCTAGCTAACCCCTAGCCCCTTGTCTAATAACCTTCCCTGTCATTCTGCCTGCTCAGAAAACATTGATCATGTCTAAATTCTGTGTGTTCTGAGGCCCTACCACCAAGGAGCTCAACCAACTGGAGGAAGTCTTCAAGGTATCAATAGAGGTTCCAGATACTTCAGGGCATAAGTAATATCATTTGGAGGGATACAGAACTACAAAAATCTGAACATGACCCATTTGTTACATATGATAGCCAGTGTATTCAGTAGATAGGTTTGTATATTTTTTTATTAGTATGACTAGTGATTTGCAGCTTGAAGAAATTTCGATCTTGTCGAACTCCAGTTTCCCATGCTTGATCTGAACAGTACAACATATGGTGCTAGAACTTTTGGGAGTAGAGCAGTTTGCATTATACCATAACAATAGTCCCTGTGAAATCTGAAATCTCACATATTTCTCTTCAGAATTATGGGTGAATGAGCTAAATTCTAATCAAGCTCAGGCCTGAAATATGAAATGATTCAGACACATGCAGCTACTCATAACATACATTTAAGAGATTGGGTGTAACTTTCAAATACTCCTTCAGGTATTCAATTAAAGTTAAGAGAAATGTCCAAATGCCAAAAATATATTTGGTTTTAACTTTTGATAAGTTGAATGTACTATAAACAACTATAAGGGGCAGATTTACTAAATTCACATGAAGGATTCAAAGTTCGATCGAATTTTCAAAAAGATTCAAATTTGAATTTTCAAATGTTTTTGAAGACCACTTCGACCAGTGAATTTAGAAAATTCGATCAAATTGAATGATTCGAATAAAAATCTATTAGAATATTCAATAGTCGAAGTACCCCCCTTTTTATTCGACTGCCTAGTTCGCCATATCAAAGCTACCTAATTGGGTTTAATTATTTTTGATTGAATAAAATTATTCGATGAAATGGTTAAAATCGTTCGAAACGATCGATTCGAACGATTTTATCGATCGATCGAATATTTGCTATTCGATCGTTTGACCAAACAAATTCTAAGGATTTTTATTCCCCAGCAATTCACATGGTCGAATTCAAGGGTTTTTTAAAGGGGTGGTTCACCTTCAAGTTAAATTTTAGTATATTGTAGAAGGGCCAATTCTAAGAAACTTTTCAATTGGTCTTCATTATTTATTTTTCATAGTTTTTTAATGATTTGCAATTTTCTTCTGTTTCTTTGCAGCTTTCAAATGGGGGTCACTGACACCATCTAAAAACAAATGTAAGGCTACAAATGTAATGTTATTGCCACTTTTTATTACTTATCATTCTATTCGGTCCATCTCCTATCCATATTCCAGTCTCTTATTTAAATCAATGCAGGGTTGCTGGGGTAATTTGTACCCTAGAAACCAAATTTCTGACACTGCAAACTAGAGAGCTGCTGAATAAAAAGCTAAATAACTATAAAACCACAAATAATAAAAAATGAAAACCAATTGCAGATTGTCTCAGAATATCACTCTCTACATTAAACTAAAAGTTAACTCAAAGGTTAACAACCCCTTTAACCCCCAAATTCGACCAATAGTAAATCTGCCCCTAAGTGTCATATTTGTTAATATAAAATGTACACAAAATGTGCGCACCTTTTCTCTTCTATTTACATGCAGGTACTTTCCTTCTTGTGGGTACTTGGTGGGCTGAGCAGGGGCCACCAACAATTGAAGCAGAACTATACCCCAAAAATGAATACTTGAGCAACAGATTAATATCAAATTAAGTGACATATTAAAGAATCTTACCAACCTGGTATATATATTTAAGTAAATAGTCCATTTACATCTCTTGAACCACCATTTAGTGATGGTGTGTGCTGCCTCAGAGATCACCTGACCAGAAATATTTCAACTCTAACTGTAACAGGAAGACGTGTGGAAGCAAAAGACACAACTCTGTCTGTTAATTGGCTTGTGTGACCTAACTTTATAGTTTGTTTGGTATGTTTGTGTGCACCATTGAAATCATAAGGAGGCTGTCCTTATTTTTTAAAATGGTAATTTTATATTAACGATTACCCAATGGCACATACTACTAAAAAAGTATATTATTATGAAAATGATTTATTTACACGAAGCAAGATTTTACAAATGAGTTGTTTTATGCAATATAATTTTATAGAGACTTACATTGCTCGGGGGGTATAGTTTTCCTTTAAGGTGGAGTTGTAGGAAAAAAAGGAAAGAAGTTGAGGTCTTTCGGAACTCTTGGTATTTCATACCTGATCTGCATTGCAATACAAACAAAGCAATGCGGGAGATATGTTTAAATAAAAATATGCAGTGCTTATTCTTTTACTGGCAGCTAAACCCAATGTTTCCAATAGAGTTAAACCACCAATGTGGCTGACCGACAAGTTTGTTAACAACTTCCTTTGTCATACGGAGTTGTAATCCTTAAAAGCTTTAAGGGTTGATGGTAATGGTCAAATTGACTCTGTATTGTAAGATCCCTGCACAAATGAACAGAGAGAACGTTAAATCATTGGAGGAAACTGCACAACTTCCCCTTTAATTACTTTGTACATGACTGACAGATTCTAAGATTATTTGCAAATGGTCTTTTAAAAAAAAAAAAAAAAACTCTTTAAAGGTCAGTAACCAGAATGCATTTTAAGCAGCAGTCTGGAAAGGCTGGAAACAAACCAAAGCTGGGAACACATGGCAAGATCAGCAGTTTTGGTAAAATTGAGGTCTTTACATAATTTGCTTATGAACATTTTGGGCCAAGTCAAGACAATGTAATCATTTGGACCCCATGCCAAAGACTGGATCATAATGGGTGCTTTCAAATATCCTTACTGGACATCCTGAGGGCCAATAAACTCAGTCTGCAGTGGTTATTGGACAATGTACAACCAGCTTATAACCATTTACTTATCATTTCATTGCATACGGAACGCATATTAGGACATCCTTGCGAAAAAGCGCTGTCCTATATGCGTAAGGCTGTTGAATGCGGCATCCTATGTTTTTATACTCAACCGTCCTAAGAATCTTTAGTAAGGGATCGGTCCTCGCTCCTCCGTCTTGCGTTGTCAGCCCTCCCTCCTCGCAACTCAGCCCTCCCTCCTCGCAACTCAGCCCTCCCTCCTCGCAACTCAGCCCTCCCACCTCAATAGTCAGCCATCCAAACTCAGCCCTCCCTCCTCCCAACTCAGCCCTCCCTCCTCACTACTCAGCCCTCCCACCTCAGTAGTCAGCCATCCGAACTCAGCCCTCCCTCCTCCCAACTCAGCCCTCCCTCCTCCTAACAGCCCTCGTTTTTCACATAGGTTAACTTATTTATGGACCTAAGGCAGAGAACTGAAAAAATGAGGGCTGTTAGGAGGAGGGAGGGCTGAGTTAGGAGAAGGGAGGGCTGAGTTCAGATGGCTGACTATTGAGGTGGGAGGGCTGAGTTGCAAGGAGGGAGGGCTAAGTTAGGAGGAGGGAGGGCTGAGTTTGGATGGCTGACTATTGAGGTGGGAGGGCTGAGTTGCGAGGAGGGAGGGCTGAATTAGGAGGAGGGAGGGCTGAGTTGCGAGGAGGGAGGGGTGACGACGCAAGATGGAGGAGCGAGGACCGGTCCCTTACTAAAGATTCTTAAGACGGGTGAATGTAAAAACATAAGACGCCGCATTCAACAGCCTTATGAATGCACATATAGGACAGCGGTTTTTAGCAAGGATGTCCTAATATGTCCTAATATGCGTTCCATAATTGCAATTTCATTTCAAGGTTCAAGTATCTGGTCATTCTCATTCTATCACTGGGCCAGAGGTGGAAGTGGTCACACAATCCCTTTTGTTCAGTGATTTGTAACTAATGCCAAAATACAAGAGAGCTGTAGCTTGTCAAAATATAATCTCTAATAAAGGTACATGTGTCTGTTAAGCCTGCTGTAGAATACTTAACGGTGCTTTTCTGATAAACGTTTAAATTTTTCTTCATTAATTTTACACTGTACAGAACATATATAACACAAGTGCCCCCTGCTGTTCTGTTTGGTGGTCAAACAATGGCAAAAGCTTCCATTACTGGTGCAGGACAGATCTCCTAATGCTTCTCTGAACAGTAATTTAAACTTTTTCTAACACTCTGCAGAGCCACTTTTTTCCCATTAAGTCAACCCACAGATGACAAGCTAGTTTTTTGCCAACAGAGAACATGTTGCACGTTATACAAGCCTTACAAGGATCAGTTCAGTGTAAAAATAAAAACTGGGTAAATAAAAAAAATAAAAATTGTTTCTCATATAGTTAGTTAGGCAAAAATGTAATGTATAAAGGCTGGAGTGACTAGATGTCTAACATAACAGCCAGAACTTCCTTGGTTTCCAGGCAGTAACCAATCAGTGACTTGAATAGGGGTGCATATGGGTCATAACTGTTGCTTTTGTATCTGAGTTGCATTCTGAGGATCAATTGCAAACTCACTGAACAGTTATGTCCCATGTGCCCCCCCCCCTTAAAGTCACTGACTAACTCAGAGTTAGAGAGCTGCAAAGCAGGAAGTAGTGTTCTGTTCTGTTACACATCCAGTCACTCCAGCCTTTATACATTACATTTTTGGCTAACTAACTATATTAGAAACACTTTTTTATTTTGCAAATCCTATCTATTTACCCAGTTTTTATTTGAACACTGAACAGTTCCTTTTAAAATGCTTGACTTTGGAAAGTCGCAAGTTCTGTATGTTGCGGCGCACTCCACAAATAAGGTCACGGATTGCCTTCTTTTTCATCCAGTAAAAAAACTTTTTTATTTCAACATTTGATTAAAAAATGCATACAGCTTCCAAGACCTTGGAAGCTGTATGCATTTTTTAATCAAATGTTGAAATAAAAAAGTTTTTTTACTGGATGAAAAAGAAGGCAATCCGTGACCTTATTTGTGGACCTTATTTGTGGAGTGCGCCGCAACATACAGAACTTGCGATTTGACTGTCTCCCTTAGCGACTGATTCGGGGCGGCTGCACCCGGGTCACTACATCTAGCGGGTAAGCATCTCTTTAAGAAATTGGCTATGTGTTTAACCTTATGAAGGAATTGGAGTCCGTTGTGAGTTTATTCCAGCGAAGGGCCTGGGGCTATCAGCACCTGGGCCACATATGTTCAACGGTGAGACTTTATTAATAATAGAGCAGACCTGCTAAAAACATACATACAGAGTTATAATTCCATTAAGGATATCAGCGGTACATAGTACCTAATGTTTGTGACTTTGGAAAGTGACTTGCCTCCAATTCCACCAAATCCTTTCACAAACAGAGCCTTCTTGGGACTTATCGGTAACAATCTCCAGTGTTGCTCCAAATTTCTTATAGCTATTCACAAACCACTCTAGTAGAGGCATGCTCTCTATTAACTCATGCTCTTGTCCAGTCTGTAATGAAAATCCAACATATTAATACAGATTTTACAAATATCTAAGGAAAAGACTTTAATCAGAGCACCAACTTGACAAATATATTCATTGATGGTTCTGTCTCCCTCCCTCCATTTTGTAAGTTTCTTAAACAATAGTCCAATATAAAAATAAACTGGGTAAATATATAGGCTGTGCAAAATAAAAAAAAAAGTTTTCTAATATAGTTATTTACTCAAAAATGTAATGTATAAAGGCTGGAGTGAGTGGATGTCTAGCATAATAGCCAGAAAACTACTTCCTGTTTTTCAGCTCTCCTGGTTTCCACCGATTGGTTACCAGGCAGTAAATCAGTGACTTGAGGTGGGGGGGGGGGGGTACATGGGTCATAACTGTTGCTTTTGAATCTGAGCTGAATGCTGAGGATCAATTGCAAACTCACTGAACAGTTATGTCCCATGTGGTCCCCCCTTCAAGTCACTGACTAACTCAGAGAGCTGAAAAGCAGGAAGTAGTCTTCTGACTATTATGTTAGACACCCAGTCACTCCAGCCTTTATACATTACATTTTTGGCTAACTTACTAAATTAATATTATATTATTATTTTGCACAACCTATCTATTTATCCAGTTTTTATTTTTACACTGAACTGTTCCTTTAAGAAATAGGATTGTAAATAGAATATAACGACAGGGATGTCAAACAGTTGCAGTACAGCAGGCATGTCCAAAGTCAGGCCTGGGGGCAAAATGCGGCCCGTTTTCAAATTTACATCGGCCCTCAGCCTCCAGCATGAGATCAATAATAATGTGTGTCTATTGCTAATGCCTTCAGAACACAGGCAGCAGTATAGACCAAGTGGCAGATCATTTCACTAATGTGGCCAAATATTATGGCTATGAGATTCCCAGCGGTGGATTTGCTGGGCGGGCACCTCTAGGCCGTGCGGTCCTAGTGCCAGAGCACAAGCGCTGGAGCAGCGTGTCCCCGGTGCTCCCCATAGATGGCTGGGCGGCATGCCACCCCTAAATATTTGCCGCCCAAGTGGCCTCCCCACAAATCCTATAAATTCTAATATACAGGTATGGGATCCGTTATGCGGAAACCCTTGATCCAGAAAACTATGAATTACGGAAAGGCCGTCTCATGTAGACTCCATTTTATCCAAATTTTTAAAAACAATTACCTTTTATTTTATAATAATAAAATAATAGCTTGTACTTGATCCAAACTAAGTTATACTTCATCCTTATTGGAAACATCCTTATTGGGTTTATTTAATGTTTACACGATTGACTTAAGGTATGATTATACAAATTATGTAAAGATCGGTTATCTGGAAAACCCCAGGCCCCAAGCATTCTGGATAATAGGTCCCATACCTGCACTACTATTCAACTGGGAGGTTATTTAAGAAAAAATTGAATGTCTAGTTCTGGTTCTGATCCAAAAATTTTAATCGTATTAGATTCATATTCGATTTATACCAATCAAATTTTTCTCACGAAAAATTCTCATCTCCAAATGGCTCTTCTGCCATTGAATACATATGGGCAAATTTACTATTATTCCCCAAATAATAATCGATTTTCCTCGATATTCGATTTGCATTTGATTTTCAAATGCTAATCGAAAAGTTTTAGGCTACCCTTTTATTCGATCTTCAAGACTTCGATTGTACGAATCCTATTCGATCAGGACTTAGCCTCAGAAGCCTATGGGAGGCCTATCCTCCCATAAATACTAATGTTAACCATCTCTGTTCAGCAATTCTTGCTTTTTTTTGCATGATTTAGTCATCAGTTATCTTTTAATTTAATGCTGATGGACCTATAGATTTTGAACCGGTCTCACTATTCTGCCCCTTTCCAGGATGCCTATAAGATAAGATGTTTTCTGATGGTTATAGTCACTGACCTTGGCAGACAAAAATGGCAATACTTGTTTTATTACAAAAAAGGGGGGTTGTGGTAGCATTCCTAAGGCTAAGTAAAAATGTATTAACGTATATGGTCCCCTGCCTCATAAGTAATTCAGTATATATGCAAGTGCATATATATATATATATATATATATTATATATATATATATATATATATATATATATATAAAGGACAATAACAGGATAATAATAGTGATCAGTAGTTCAATATATTGTATAGTTTCATTTTGTTTTTTATTTGTGACAAGGCGAGGCATTACGTTCAGAGATGCAGACAATTGTTTTGTTACTTGTGTGCAAAGGTGTGTTTTTCTAGGTATAATAAACAAAGTTAGTTTCATTTCTCTTCATTAGTTCAGAGAGCATGGCTGGTTCTTTACTTTCTGCCCTGCTTTGTAACAAGACAATACTGTACTCTATATACTGTATATATAGTTTGATATAAAATTGAAATACT
The DNA here is from genome assembly GCA_024363595.1 of Xenopus borealis. Classification (NCBI taxonomy): domain Eukaryota; kingdom Metazoa; phylum Chordata; class Amphibia; order Anura; family Pipidae; genus Xenopus; species Xenopus borealis. The sequence continues at coordinate 70,065,436 of CM044433.1, read as the reverse complement.
TACATTTTATATATAAATAAAAAGAATTATAGGAAAATACACACAGATTTCCATTGAAAATCATGTATTCTTCTGCAAGTGCAAATAGTATTTAGCAGTTTTTTAAGCCCGAGCTGCATCCAAAATGTACAAAATGCATGGTATTTTTGTCACACTCCTAATTCTTTAAGAAATGCATGTTTTTTGTGTATCTTCCAGCTCAGAAGTGGCAAGCGCCATTATAAGCAGATGGCAAAATCACTCTTTGACAAAATTCTATCACAAGATGGCTTTGAGAAGTGCTCATGGTCTTCAGTCACACAGCTTTTATCCAAACCTCTCTTCACTCTTCTACACTCCATCTTTTTATTTTTGATTTCTCTTTTATTGCCTCCTATACATTTTCTCCCTCTATCTGTGCAGCTTCCATTATATTATACTACATACAATATACTAGCACACCCAAGTGTAGGGAGTGAGACTTTGAAGGAGACAAGTAGCACACAAGGCTCAACTGGGCGACTGATGGCACTGGGAGTTCCCTGCAGTCCTGGTGGGTAGGTTAGACATCACTGTGTAAGGGATCCATTATCTGGAAACCCATTACCCAAAAAGCTCCAAATTACTGGAAAGCCATCTCCCATTGAATCAATTTTAATCAAATAATTAAAACATTTTTAAAAATGATTCCCTTTTTCTCTGTAAAATATATCAGTACCTTGTACTTAATCCCAACAAATATATAATCAATCCTTATTGGAAGTACAATAGTCCTACTGGGTTGAATTCATGTTTCAATAATTTTTTAGTAGATTTAAGGTTGGGAGGTGTAATTAATCGTTATTGGAGACAAAACAATCCCATTGGTTTAGTCCATGTTAAAATTATTTTTAGCAGATTAGGTATGGAGATCCAAATTATGGAAAGACCCCTTATCCCCAGGTCCCAAACATTCTGAATAAAAGGTCCCATACCTGTATTACAACCAACAACATAAAGGGGCAGATTTACTATTGGTCGAATTCGAGGGTGAATTGTGGTCAAATTTAAAACCTTCAAATTCAGATATCGAATTTGAAGGTTTTTACTGCAATTCGAACGATCGGACAATCAAATAAAAAAATTTTTATCAAACGATTAAATCGTTCAAATCGAACAATTCGAACAATTTTAACAATTCGATCAAATTTTTTTTATTCAATCTAAAAATATAAAAAAAAAGCCTATGGGAGCTTCCCATAGGGTTTAAAAGCCATTCAGTAGGTTTAATCTGCCGAACTAGGGAGTTGAATAAAAATTTAAAGGGAAAGTAATTAGACTGACGAAAAGAATTTTATTTGAATCATTCGATTCAATCAAATTTTCTAAATTGGATGGTCGAAGTGGCATTAAAAAATATTAGAAAATTCGAATTATAATCTTTTTGAAAATACACTCGAAATTCAATTCCTTCATGTGAATTTAGTAAATCTGCCCTTAAGGGTTAAATATTCAGTAGACATAGATTAAAATTACAACTATCAGTTACTGTGATGATGCAGCAGCTTTGCAATGTTCTCTTAGTTTCATTTCTTCTTTCAGGGTGGATGCTTTGGACTTTGCCTTTTCTGTCATTATGACTCAATTTGTACTATTTATTCAGTCCTACGTATATAAAAGAAGACTCCTTCCAGTAGACAGGTCGCCACACCATCTTTTCCATGCAAAAGAGAGCCTAGGCAACAGAAGGAAATGCCTAAATACAGAGTAAGTGAACTAAAGGCAAAAGGGGCTAAATTTGTACAGTATCTGATTGAAACAGAAAGAGAACACATACAAGACAAAGAAGAACTAAAAAGCATCTATAAAGAGTACATTACCAGGTAAGACTCCAATTATTACTAAAATGCACATTTTATTGACAAATACCCACATGGTCAATCAAATAAATTTTGCTTTCATTTGAAAATAAGAGAAGGGTATGCAACCCATGTCTTCTTGCTACTAAAACTGCAATTTTCTGTGTCAATAATGCAATCATTTAAATTGAAACAGACAAAATACCACAAAATATCAAGGCTACTAAAGCCCTATGTATGATCCTGAGGGTTGGAAATGAACAGCTTGTTGATACACCAGTGCAAATATATATATATATATATATATATATATATATATATTTATATATATATATATTAATTGCATCACTTTAATTATGATTATACAGTGATCCATATTAGGTATAGTCATTCCAATATCCCTGTTTTTTAAAGTGACTTTTTTATACAATACTCTTTAGCAATACTCTTTAAAATAAATGCAATGAAAAATATAACATACAGTGCTGTACCATGCTAGACTCTCTGCAGGCTGCAATTTGGGTGTATTCCCTATAACTAAAACTTTCACAAGACCTGATTTGCATAGCTTCTCTTTGACATATAAATCAGAAAGCTCATTAGGCAAGAAGTTGCTAATTAGAGAAGTCGAGTAAACATTCAAATCTTTCTGAAAAAAAACCAAACTAGTAACCTGTGCCAAAATGTTTTCCAGACGTCAAATATGCCATATATTTACATATTTACAATAAACTAAACATATAACTCCTTTAAATATGCATTCTAATTAATAGGTACTGCAGAGATGCATATAAATTAGTCCTGCTCTGCACAGTGCTTTCACATATGTTTTCACTAAGCGTTATAACAGGTTTGGCATCCGTTATCCAGAAACCCATTATCCAGAACTATGGAAAGGCCGTCTCTTATAGACTCCATTATAATCGAATAATCCAAATTTTGAAAAATTTAAATTTTTTTGTATAATAAAAAAACAGTAGCTTGTACTTGATCCAAACTAAGATTTAATCAATCCTTATTGGAAGAAAAAACAGCCTATTGGGTTTATTTAATGTTTACATGATTTTCTAGTAGACTTAAGGTGTGAAGATCCAAATTATGGAAAGATCCGTTATCTGGAAAGCCCCAGGTTCCGAGCATTCTGGACAACAAATCCCATGCTGTATTAGTTTCCATAAGAATACCTACAGTAGCTACATCAGAATGTATAGTCTTTGGCTATGCCTATTGGACAAATGTTTTGTTCTCATAAATAATATACCTTTATTAAACTGCAATGCATCTTGGGAGCCAGTTTGGAAACAGGAAAAGGAGACTAGTCTACCAACCTGCACTGCATTCATTCAATCAGTTGGGCTCAGGAAGAGGCTGCAATGTATTATTGTGCAAGTAAAGACTGGTCATGGAATGGAGCTTCCAGGATTCACAGCAGAAGGTGTTCTTTTAAAAAGAATTGCAATATTTAGCAAGTTTGAATATAAATTGGTTTTGTCAGATCTTCATTGTAAACCATTTTAGCTTACAAGCTGAAGGAAACCATTATAATGCATTGGAGTAAAAAATGGTGTTTAGCCGCATAGTTCTCAATTACAGATGATTTTAAAATTCTTTTTGAAATAATTTTTTTTTTAAAGAAACAAGATTGTTATAACATGTTTGTTTAACTTGTTTATTTATTAATTGAACTATATCAATATCTGCTTACAATTCCTATTAAATAGGGACTCTAATGTACCTGCAACACCAGTTACTTGAAATGCATAACTGAATGTAACCAGCATTATTTACTGCTTTTTCCTTCTTTTTTTTTGGCAGCAGACACCTTAAGGAAAACAGTTTTTCCTTTATATGGACTCCTTTATGTTTTGTTTATTGATAACCTCTTATCCCCTACCCATTCCATCTCCTCCCTGTTGAAATGAAATAAATACAAACTTCAGCTGTGTTGAAATCTGTGTAGGCCACTAGCAGCTGAACCTTATTTGCTTCAGAGAGGAATGCTGGAAGGAACAGCATGTAGAACTAGCCAGATTTCGCCTCCTTTTTTCTCAGCACTTGAACAGTTAAGGAACTGTGAATGCTGAGAGGTATGTCTAACGGTTATGCAATGGCAAAGCCTATCTTCCCACTATGTATTGTTTTGATGATTATTCTATAATAAACTAATACATTGTAATTTTACATGCAGCTCTCCACTAGTTGAACATAAATATCTACTTTGATAGCAAAAGTTGAGTGGCGCTAACAGCAGCTGAAGAGATGCATGTTGTATATATACAGGTTATATATTAATTTCATTGTTCATTTTTAGCCTTATTCACACACGTGTATATTGTATAAATCCACTGATTGTGATGAGAATTCGAAATGCTAAGATACATTTAATTTAGCTAGCCTGTGGATAGTGCTCATTGTGAGTGATTGGCATCTTTTGTGTTTGGGGAGTTGATTTCTTCATAGAATCTTGGGACCCATTCACGTGCTATACCCTAGAGCACACATAGTTACACTTAGTCATGTTACACATAGTCATGTTTAATAGCCAAGAACACATGACAAGATAAATGTAAATATAGCACATACCAGAACCACCATCCTGTTTGTTGTAGGAAATTAATTGGTGTTGGTTTGACTTAAACACCCAAAGTCTCTGTTTATGTACATGTTACCATTAATGTTTCATCAGTTTTACTTATTTTATATATGTATTGTTTTACCACCTTCACCTCTTAGGCATCAAGACCAAAAAGCACCCTTTTCCCAAGTAATCTTTGGCCTTAAAGCAGCTGGAAGAGTTGACGTAATTCAAGATAGGATCCATCTTAAAAAGGTTTACCCCTATTTTATACATTATTGTGAACATTAATTCAGAATTCTGTAGGAGAGGGCGGCTCAAAATATTAACCTTGTGTTAGAGATATTTGTCACTTTTTCATCACCGCAGTCCTCTAAGGCAGAACCACGGAAATCAAAATCCATTTTGCTGCCAGTACTGTTCTGATGAAAGCTTTATTTCGCATACTATTTCCTTTATGTGAGTATCATTTGGATAAACCTCCAAAAAATTAATTTTTGTTCTATCTAGGTTTTATCAGTATTGGAAATAGGATGACCCAATCTATTAGTTAACCTAAGTGAAATTGAATATTTCATAGATTTTTTTTTTTTCTAGTTTTCAAGAAAAACTGTGTCACTTCCTGATCAATACTTTGCCATAAAGAAGGACCAAAGTCAGCAAGCCCAGCATGCTCAGGCATCCGCTGACGGGAGCTCTACTGGGAGTCAAGCTCAGCGGTTCGCAGAGTGGATGAAACGGCGGTAAGTTTTACAGAGTGCGGAAAACACAACCTCGGGTTACATCTCTGTTGCTTTAGAGTAACTGGTAATATGTTTGCAGAGCTGAACTCATCCGTGACAAAAATGAAATTTCCATTTCATCGGAGTGCGACCTAAGTGATGGCAGAATACGTTTCCATTTGCCACTGGGGGAACAAAAGACATTCCCCATAATTATTAAAAATAAATCAAGTGAATCTGTGATCTTCACACAGTACAAAGTGTTGCGCAGAATGCGTGTCTTCTCATTTAAAGATGAATACAATGTGTCCCTGGATACACCTATGAAGCTGGCTCCAGGTGAGAAATAATAGTCCACTAATAGATTGGAAATCCATTATTCCGAAAGCTCAAAATGAAGGGAGGGCCATCTCTCATAGACTCCATTTTAAGGAAATAATTGCAATTTTTAAAAATAATTAGCATTTTCTCTGTAATAATAATAAAACCAAAGCTTGTACTTAATTCCAACTAAGATATAATTAATCCTTATTGGCGACAAAACAATCCGATTGGATTAATTCCATGTTTAAATTATTTTTAGCAGATTAGGTATGGAGATTCAAATGATGGAAAGACCCCTTATCCAGAAAACCCTAGGTCCATAGCATTCTGCATATTCAATCCCCTACCTGTAATAGAAATAACAAATGCATGTGCAGCAAGTCTGTGTCTAGGCTTGCCACCTTTTCTGGAAAAAACATACCGGACTTCCTATATATTTATCTTTTTTTGCCTATTAATAGCATTGGGATCGACCATCATTTTTACCGTCTAGGCCGGTAAAATACTAGCAAGGTGGCAACCCTATCGGTGTCTGATACAGAGTATGAGATTGCAGAATGCCTTCATTTGTAATTTAAATGGCACATTTAAACTCTAATTAAAGCTATGAACATTTGCAGGAGATGAATATGAGATTCAAGTTTACAGCTGCACAGTTCACCATGGATATTTTGCAATTACACTTGTTTTTGAGTTCAAAAGAGAGAGTAACAACAGTCCAAGCTTTCATATTGGAAGGTTCTTGTCCGCTGTTTGCAACAGTAAATTAGCGGAGCGTCTGGGTCCAACATCTAAATACATTCCATTCCAAAAACAATTTCGAAAGCCAATCGAAAGGATTGAAGATGATGGTTTTCCTCCTGAAAGGTAAGAAATTGTTATACTACATTACATCTTGATCCTTTTAATTTAATGCACACTTTTATGCAATTCTGTAAGCCTGAATGAATCACTTCATCATGTACACAACACAATTGCACATCACTGTGATAAATACTTCAATGAATCTACTGCTTAGGAGACTCAATGCTGACCAAACATAAGTAAGACTGTTCACTTGATTGATTGTAAAACAGTTCTATCTATGACTACATTGATCAAAAAATGCAAAGATCCAGTAGCTAGGCTAAACAGGTCACTGGGAGTCCAGAAAGATTGTGCATCTCATATCATACATGGGCAGTTGCGATTGACTGTTGAGGTTTTTTAAACTGTTTAACATAATGATTTGACCTGTTTGGACCCATATGAAGACTGATGACTGGCCTATGTGGCTGAAAATTTGGACTCTGTACCCAGTCTTTTATATTGGGAGGGACCCCCAGACATGTTTTGGCTCATGGCTTCTTTTGTATGACAAAAATTGGCCAGAGCCCCCCAATGTATAAAAAGTTAAAAATTATTTCCAAATGTCTTGAACCCCTTGATGGGACTAGCCCTACAGCTTAGGAAAATCTGCTCTGTTCACTCTTTCTCACATGCTGTTAACAATGATCTACAGCCTATAGAGCTCAATATTGGGTCATGGTTCTGCAAGAACAGACTCCTGCACCCCTTTGCATCAAATACCTATTTAGAGTATATCTATATGGTCCATTATAACCAAAGCATTTGAAGAGAACTAGATGAAACCTTTCTGGTCAGGGATTTAATTTGCAAGTTTAGTCTTTTGGATCATAAACCATGATCTGTTTAAACCGTTATCCAATGTTTACTGTGTACTGAATCAGTTGTATCTTAAACTTATTGCATAATACTAGAAATGTAAGATGAGATGTTCTCTCTCTTGTTTTTAGGATAAAAATCCATTTACATTCTAGTTACACATTTTACTGTGAATGTAGTAATGTAATATTAAGTATGAAAGGCCATGGAGGAAGACTAAAGACCAGTGCAATAATGAATGTTGGCTATGATGTTGGTGCTTATAAATTCCACTCATACCACGGTTTCCTATGTTTTTGTATGCCTAGAAAGAGTTAAGTAGAACTTCCAACAAGTACTGTATTGCTGAAACAAATCCATTCTCTTTCAGCTCCCTGAACTATGAGTTGGAAAGAGAGGTTCCACTAGGTGACTTCACTCCGCCTCACAATCTAAGAAGTGGCATCAGAAATGGCTTGTTTGCTAGTTCTGGAAGCACCAAAAGTTTCTCATCAGTTGATACAAATAACAGGTCAGTTAAATACAATTTATTTAACTTTATGCCTGTGCCTTTTTAGCTAGACCCATTTAAATGTTGGTTAAATATTATTTCTAAATTTATCATTTTTGCTTTTTGATTTTCTACTTTCATGCCTTTTAAATGTATGGTGCTTGAAAATGATAATTGTAAAATAATCTCTTGTATTTGTGGAAAAATTATGTATAATATGAGACTATATTGTGAACAGTAAGGGTGATGCACTGAAAGCAGAATTTATACTGTGGTAACTGCATCAAATTACTCATTTAAATGCAAATTTAGTGTGTTGCTAATCTGACTAAATTTATAGAAACTATTATATGCAATAATAGAAAACAGGCCTTAAAAGTTTTCATTGTCATAAATGCCGGTTTTAGATTATTAAAAATGTAATTTTTATACCATATGGACTGAGTATAAAGTAATTTCAGCTTCTCGCATGCCAGTGGAAAGCAGGGGCATTTGTGGTTTGGTTTTCTAACAGCTCATTGTTTTTACTTAGACACTTTCTTTTTTCCCATAGGGACCTCCTGGCCAGCTCTTTGGCATTTGGCAACTACAACACGAAATTTCATTTGCTCATGCACTTGGAGGAGATACAAATGGAACTTGATATCAGAAGGTATGATCAGCAAGACAAGCTAATGGAAAAAGATCCCAGGGACAAACGACTCTTAATTCTGAAAGTAAGTCTCTTACTATTTATATGCAAATATACTACAGACCATTTATGTGGGGTCAGCTTACATAGCTGCCTATCCTGCATACTGAACAACAGCCTGAGTCAAATGTAAATAAACCCATGATTTGAATTGCAATCTTTCAAATTGTAAGCTTGTTCACTGTAGCCCTGAGCTACTGTCTTTCCATTTTCTTCTGCACTGTCGCCTTTAATACTGTTGTACCAAATATCCCACAAAAAGCATCCCTCTCTGGGGAGATCTAAAATCCACAAAACATAAAATCCTGAATAAATTGTGTGTGTGTAAATTATTCAAATTTACTGCTGTGTACACACATAATACAATAATATATATATATATAAATATATGTGTGTATGTATATGTGTTTATGTGTATGTGTATATATGTTTTTTTATATAAACATACATACATACACTTAGCACAGAATATTGTGTCACAGCATCCCATCCAATTAGAGTTCACCATTGAAAACAATGGTGCTTTGGTATGCTAATGAAAAGGTTAAATGCATTAAATGAGTTAAGATAACTTTAGATAACAGTTTCTTCAATTAACCCTGAGTCATGACGCATTTAGGCTGGGGACAGACAGGGAGAAGGAAATTCCCTGTCTGTCCCTAGCCTTAACTCACAAATCCCAGTGGCTGCATCTGTATATATTTAATATACATACAGAAATACATATATACCACCAAGAACTGCTTGCACCAGAAAAACACTGAGGTTCTTTTAATGATTTGAGAAAGAAATCTACATTTATCAGTACAGCGCTTGCATTTCAGAACAGTCTTGCTGGAGTCAATAGATCTATCTATAGAACACTTTTATTTGTACAGCCTATACTCGGTCCCAAAAACCTCCCAACCCTTTTATACCATGAGGCTAAAACTATTACTATTAATCAGTCTTGCTGTATCTGCTTCTGGCAAATATGATTTGATTTGTTTTAATAATTTATGACAATCCCTAAGCTTCCCAACATCAGCCCAGACAACACTGAGCATATGCATGGTCTTGGTCTTGCAATGATGTATAACAAAGTTACAAGATGGTGACCCAATGTGGCCAATGTTGAAAGCATAAATCATTTGTTTTATTAGGCTTCTAGTGTAATAAGTTTGTTTAGTATACAGAAATACAGCATTTCTAGCATTATTCTATTTTAGACTTTCCCTTTGATAGAACATTTTGGGATTTCAGTCAATACAATCATTTGGGTCAGGTCAGTGCACATTAAAATAAAGGTTGCCATGGTGTTTTACAGATGCCACAGTTTGGCATAAAAGAGCACATAAACCACTTTAGCTACTTAAAATCAGTACATATACTAAATCGGCTCTTCCATCAGGTCCCTGGTGTTGCTGAAAACAGGCCTTCTGTGCTAAGAGGGGACCATCTGTTTGTGACTTTGTCTGAAGAGCGAGGTAAGCTTGGAATCATCAGCTACAAAGGCTATGTGCATGGAGTGGAACTGGAGAGAGTGAAGCTTGGGTTTTCTCAGAAGTAAGTCACGTGTAACTATGAATTCTATGTTTTGCTTTACATTTTAGCTTGTCTGAGAACAGTAATAAGTGTGAAGCGAACTTCTCTATCTTTAAATGTATATAGCATAATCGTTTTTGAAATAATTGCTATTCTGTTCATTGCAATATTAAACTGATTAACTGTGCAGCACCCGATACCTTAAAAGTTTAATAAACCAAGAAAATAAATAGCGAGTGTACTGTATAGTAACCACAATGCAATGTTTCCCTTTTTATACAGCCTCTTGAAAAGATTTCTAAATGGCTTATGTTTTGATGTGACTTTTACTTTTAACTGCCTGCCACTGAAAATCCAGCACAGAGCAGTTGATTTGGCTAAAGAAAGAAACCTGAACAAGATTCTCTTTCCAGAAGCTTCCTTTGACATGAGCATTACTGACTCTCAGACAGTGAAGTAAGTGTTTTAATAGTGAGAGCTAAGATATGAAAATGTTGTGTTGTCAATGTAGTCTATACAACCAAAAATGTATTTCCAAGGGGCAATTCGCCTTCACAAAACTAAACAAGTGTCCAAAATAATGTACATAAATATGGGCTTTTTTACATCATTTTCAAACACCTGCAATGTTTTGGGTCATAGTTTTCCTTTAATATACACCAATATTAAGCCATAGCCCAGTAAATATGGCTTATATTGAAAATGTATTCTGCTAATTATTTGAATTCGTTTCTTATATTCACTATTACTACCCCTTTCCCCCTTCTTTCTGTGAGTGATTAAGAACTCTATAAATGAACCCTTCTACTACTCTGTGTTTCCTGTTCCATAATCCAATTGTTTTAGCAGTTTGCCTGAATGAATATAACATATAAAAATATCCATGCGCATGTACTGTATGTCCATTCTTATTGCATCTGTAAGTGCAGACATATTCCTGGTTACGCTGATATAACATTTTAGTAATTCAACCAGGATTTTACCAGCATATTCCAGTTGAAAGATCTGCTTGTGCCCAAAAATTATTGAAACCTAAGATGGAGCATATAATGATTTTGCCCAGTTTCAAAGTGGCATGTGGCAGAAATATTGTTGCCCATACTTTCCACTGTGTTTTGCCTCAGAGGTAAAGTCCTATTTTCAAAGTTTTGGGTGATCTAATCAATCATGTGCACTGATCAAAGCTGATGTTTGACTTGATACCACTTATATTATGGATTTGAGCTAATTTAAAAATGTTAGAAATGATAAATGGAGTTTTGTTGCCTTCAGTAAAATCTGCATTGCATAACATCCTTTTGAGGTTTCTTCCTTTTTATTCTGTACGTAGACTTTACGACCGAATCCTTGAGAGCAATCCAGAGCAGTACACGGCTGTGAAACAAATTCTCAGTGGAATATCTAGACCTGCTCCTTACCTTATCTTTGGACCACCAGGGACTGGAAAAACTGTTACTTTAGTTGAAGCTATCAAACAAGTATGCATTTTTTATTTGTATTTACATTTTTCACAGTGTATCCTTGTATACACCACACTAGCTTTTTAAAATCTCTCCCTCTCAAGCTTATATGAAGAGGTTTTAAACAGACATATATATACATTGGTTCTATAGCAGCTATAAAGCACATGTCAAGATGGTTATGGCCCTGATTTATAAGATAGAGCACCTAGATGTTAGTACACAGCTTAGTGTGCTTTAACCCTTCCTAGATATACTAAAGAATTTTAAGAACTGAACTCCATCAACATCTTGGACCCAATTTTAAGAACCAAGATTTTTGGGAAACTTTATTAACACATGTTGTGCAAATAGCTATTCAATCAATTGGAGATACGCTGTCTTCAGAATAAAACATTTTCCTGGAAACAATGTACAGTATTGGGCAAATAATATAGTTTTGTAAAAAATATATTATCACTTTCAATGCTTGTATGGAAAGATACATTCTGTAAAATTTACTATTAGAACTACCTGAATTTTATTTACATAGTTCTTTTTGTTGTTTCTGGGCAGGTGGTGAAGCACATCCCCAACTGCCATGTATTGGCATGTGCACCCTCCAACAGTGCATCAGACCTGCTCTGTGAGCGCCTCATGAAGCATCTTGACCACAGACAGATTTACAGAATAATAGCAAGCAGTAGAAACATTCAAACTGTGCCAGAAAATATCAAGGTACAATTAACAAAAGTACACTTTGTTAAAGGGATACTGTCATGGCAAAAAATGTTTCTTTTTTATTACAAAATGCATCCGTGCTGCTCCAGCTTCTGCATTGAGATCCATTTCTCAAAAGAGCAAACAGATTTTTTTTATATTTCCTTTTGAAATCTGACATGGGGCTAGACATATTGTCAAATTCCCACCTGCCCCAAGTCATGTGACTTGTGCTCTGATAAACTTCACCCACTCTTTACTGCTGTACTGCAAGTTGGAGTGATATCACCCCCCCCCCCCCCCCAACAGCAGCCTAACAACTGAACAATGGCAAGGTAACCCGATAACGGCTCCCTAACACAAGATAACAGCTGCATGGTAGATCTAATGCTGGTCATAGACGTACCAATTACAATCTTTCTCGGAAAATATCTTTCCAAGAAAGATTGCTTTTCAACACACGTGTAGAGCTGAATCCTCAAATATACAGGTAGAAACAATAGAATTCTACCTGTATCTGATGATACAGCACTAACGATGGGCGATGTTAAGGGTGCCTTCAAAGGCATCTGATCAAAATTTTTTGTCCATCCCGATCAACCAGCTGACATCTAAATCTTCTGATGATAATGGTCGGCTCATTTCCCACCATTCACGCACCAAATATCATACGAAAATTTGTTTTGTACGATATCTGTGCGTCTATGGCCACCTTTAGAGCAGCACTCAATAATAAATACCCATGTCCCACAGCATTCCATTCAGTTACATTGAGAAGGATAAACAGCCTGCCAGAAAGCAGTTCCCTCCTAAAGTGCTGGTACAATCACATGACCAAGGGCAGTTGGGAAATTGACAAAATATCTAGCCCTGTGTCAGATTTCAAAACTGAATATAAAAAAATCTGTTTGCTCTTTTAAGAAATGGATTTTGGTGCAGAAGTCTACTAGAGCAGCACCATTAACTGATTCGTCATACCCGTTTATCACTATGGTGCCCTGTAATTTCTTAGTATACGTTGTGTGTGTTTTAAATTAACATGTTGGAACAGTGCCCTTTTTTATAGTTTTTATTTGTGATCTAATCACTACTTCTCTCCACAGCCATGCTGTAACTGGAATAAAGACAAGGACAGCTTTGTTTACCCCAGTAAATATGATCTGAAGAATTACAAAGTTATCATCACGACTCTGATTACAGCTGGAAGGTAAAGCTTTTTTGTTTGTAGAATTTGGGGAGTGTGTGGAATTTTTAGTATCCTGAAACTAACAGAAGTCTGCTGTCTGAGATAAACTGATTGGAATGTACTTCTGTTTAAATCTTTATTTGAATCAAGAAGCTTTATAACTGCCTTTCTTGGTGAAGAGGTCTTCCAATATTGGCTGCCTACATATGTAAAAATCTACATTTATATAGATTATAGCATACCTCCTAACGTTTGAAATATAGAAAGAGTGAAAAAAAGATCTGTTGTGGTGTGAAAATGACATGCCCATTTTTCGGCCACACCCCCAAACTGCAGTGTCCATTTTACAAACTTTGGCAGATTATAGAAATGTTGTAGACATCTCTGGGAGTTTTAGGGTCATGTGTTATTACACATAAAATAGCCCAGTACCTTTTGAAGGGAGGGAAGGACAGATGCCTGCAGCTTGCACAATGCCCCACACAGTAGGCAAAGTGCAAAAAAAGGTTGATTTAGAATGCATACACTTCTTGTTGTGCTTCTAAAGATACAGTTTAACAGCACCTGCCACAAGGTAATACAAAAATATTGAATGAAAAAATAATGCAGTAAAATACTGTTACAAGAATCCTTCTTATATGTACAATGTTTTTACAAAACAGATAAAAGATATTTGACAAGTAAAACCAATAATTTGGGTCAAATACCTAAATTGGCAGTATCAAATCACTGAATTTGGTTTAAAATTGGATTAACATTAAAGGCTTGTTCACGGTTAACTTTTAGCATGATGTAGAGTTTGGTTTTCATTTGTGGTGTTCTTTTTATTCAGCAGTCCAGTTTTTCCAGTTTGCATTTTCACCAATCTGGTTTCTAGGATCCAAATTACCCTAGCAACCATGCACCAATAAAATAGACTGGAACATAAATGGGAGAGTGCCTGAATAAAAAGATGAATAATAAAAAGTAGTAATAACTACAAATTTGAAACCTTACAGACAATTTGTTTTTTAGATGGGCTCAGTGACCCCTATGTAATAGTTGGAAAGAGTCAGAAGAAGAAATCAAAATCTATAAATAATCAAGAATTGTAAAGTTGCTTAGACCTTGCCATTCTATAAAAAGTTAAAAAGTTAACTTAAAGATGGCCCACCCATGTAATCCATCCCCATTAAAAATAAATAAATAAATAAAAAAAAA